>OU696696.1:118569856-118633480 GCA_916050605.2 Platycheirus albimanus
ATGTCCTCCTCCAAACCAGATACCGCATCCGACTTGGATGCTCACACTGTCGACAGTCCTTCCGACATGGAGACTGAAGACTACAATAATGAAGATTTTCTTTTACGGTCATCCTCGGAGTCAGACTCAGAGGAGGACCTCAATAGCACTGTGAGAGGTGATCTGGAAAACTGCAACCGAGATGGTTCAGCTACTACAGATTAACCTCCAACACTCCAATATGAATGTGAAAAGTAATATTAATGTATTTTTACTCCCTGATTACAGCGATCGAGACGTTACTACGGTCAGATTGCAGACCAACAAAGGCATATACTGGCTTGCCTCAGCTTACCTTGGCCACGACCATCTCGGCCCCCTCCCCAGCGAAATGCTGAGGAGAATTATAGAGGAATCAGAGCGGCTAAATACGTGCCTCCTAATTGGATGTGACGCCAACGCACACCATACAGTCTGGGAGAGTACAAATATAAATGATAGAGGTGAGTCTCTTTTTGATTATATTCTCAGTACTAACCTAATTGTAACCAATACTGGGAATGAACCCACATTCATAACCAGAAACAGACAAGAAGTCTTAGACAAAACACTTGTCTCCGATTCGATTCATCATAGGATCACGAATTGGAAGGTGTCTGCAGAGCACTCATTCTCTGATCACAGATACATCCAATTCGAACTTACTGATGACACTAATAAACAACCAGCCTTCCGTAATTATCGAAAGACTGATTGGCAAAAATACAGGGATACTCTAAAAAGTTTAATTAAACCTGATCTTTTGAAAATCCCTTCTAATATAAACGAACTTGACAAAAAAGTCAACGATCTAACAGCAGCCCTTAACAAATCATTGTCAGCCTCCTGCCCTCTTACTTGTATAAGAGGAAAACGGAAGCCACCTTGGTGGAATTCGGGGCTTGAACCGCTCAGGAAAACTTGTAGAAAGTCCTTCAACAGAGCTAAATACTCCAAAGAAATCTCAGACTGGGATTCCTACAAATAATCCCTGAAATTATATAAAAAAGAGCTGAGGAAAAGTAAAAGAGCCTCCTGGAGGAACTTCTGTGGTAAAATAGAAGACACTTCAGAGGCCTCTAGATTAAGGAAAATCCTCTCTACCAATCCTACAATGCCTAGCTTCTTTAAAAAAGCAGACGGCTCATGTACCAATACCTGCGAAGAATCGCTTAACTTGCTACTTGACACCCATTTCACAGGTACCTCCCTTAACATAGCAAACCTTGATTGTAGTCCAATTGGATCAAATAATAATAATACTAGTAAACTTGGTCTAGTCACTAGGGAAAAACTAAAATGGGCCATCAACAGCTTCAATCCATATAAATCTGCTGGACCTGACGGCATAATACCAGCAGAACTTCAACAGTCTATGGATATTATTATCCCTATCCTGGAAGTAGTACTAAACGGATGTTTAGAGTTGAAATACATTCCATCATTATGGAGGGAAGTAAAAGTTGTGTTCATTCCCAAAGCGGGAAAATTTTCCCAAGTGTATCCTAAAGACCTCAGACCTATAAGTCTATCATCATTCCTTCTTAAAACTTTAGAACGTCTGATTGATATCCATTTGCGAAATGCCGTAGACACAACTCTAGTGTCTAAAGCACAACACGCTTACTGCAAAGGAAAATCGGTAGACACTGCCTTGCATACCTTAGTAAGCGCTATCGAATATTCCCTACATCACAAAGAGTATACTCTGGTAGCATTCCTTGATATCGAGGGTGCTTTCAACAACGTCAGCAAGCAAGCAATCACAACGGCACTAGACAATCTTAAAGTAGACAGATCCCTCAGTGAGCTTATAAATCTTATGCTAAAAAGTAGGCTAATCAACTCAACCCTAGGAGATGTCTCCCTAAGAAGATCAGTCAGCAGAGGTACACCACAAGGTGGAGTCCTATCCCCTCTTCTATGGAACTTAGTTGTCAATGAACTTCTAGTTGACCTGGAAGCAGAGGGATTCAAAGTGATTGCATACGCTGATGACGTCGCCATTGCGATATCAGGAAAACATGCTCAAATTCTTATTGAGCTAATGCAAACAGCTCTTAACAAGCTTCTTAAATGGACTGGTAAATGTGGGCTAGGAGTAAACCCTCACAAAACTGAACTGGTCCTCTTCACAAGGAAATATAAAATTCCACACCTAAATGCTCCGTCCATTAATGGAACTCCACTAACTTTCTCAAATGAAGCTAAATATCTAGGCCTCGTTCTAGATAAAAAGCTCACATGGAAACCCAACATTCAGGAAAGAGTAAAAAAGGCCACGGTGGCTCTCTTTTCTTGCAAAAAAGCAATAGGGAACAAGTGGGGTTTATCCCCACAAATTACCCACTGGCTATATACAGCGGTTATAAGACCGATACTAACTTATGGGATAACAGTATGGTGGACTGCTTTGGATAAAGTGTCCTACCGGGACCACCTAAGCAAAGTCCAAAGATCAGCATGTCCATGTATCACTGGAGCACTGCGTACGACACCTTCAGCTGCCTTAGACATTCTTCTTAATCTTACACACCTCGACATTTTTAGTAAACAAATGGCCGCGAGTACAGCAATCCGTCTCAGAGCCACGTCTCAATGGACCAATAACTCAATTGGCCACACTATTATTCTGAATTCATTCAGAACGATTCCAAGTCACTCTGACTACACCATACCCCAACTGGTTTTTGAAAACAACTTTCGAGTCTCCATTCCATCACGGTCTGACTGGGACGAAGGACATTTCTCGAGAGATGATTCGATTCATTTCTACACTGATGGTTCAAAAACCGAAGATGGGGTTGGGGGCGGAGTGTACTCAGAAGAACTAAATCTTAGTCTATCTTTCCGACTCCCTAACTATTGTAGCGTGTTCCAAGCGGAACCTCTGGCGATAAAAGAGGTTCTATCCTGGCTCAAGGAAAACGTGATATCCACGTCGAATATCCGTATCTTTTCAGACAGCCAAGCAGCCCTTAATCATTCGAGGCGGTTTCCACGAACTCAGCAACAGCCCGCAACGGTCGCACATCTCTCGCGGAGATGGCAGAACAGTTTAACATTCACCTTTTTTGGGTGCCGGGACATAGAGATATCCCAGGAAACTGCAAGGCCGATGAACTCGCTAGAAATGGAACTACTGAACCACTTTCACCCGACAGGAGGAATATTGGTATACCTATCGCTACATGTAAACTCATGCTAAAACACGATACCATGAACGAAACAAATCTAAGGTGGCCAAATTTGACTACCTGTCAGGCGACAAAACAGATCTGGCCAAAACTAGATCCAAAACGCTCCAAATGTTTGTTATCTCTTGGTAGATCACACCTTAGCTCCTTAATCAGTGTCATAACTGGACACTGTCTTATAGGCAGACATGCTACTAGACTCGGTGTCTTCTCGAACGACTTCTGCAGAAGTTGCATGGACGAGGAAGAAGAAGAGACTATAACACATCTTCTTTGTTCATGCCCTGCTCTCTCACAAAGACGAAAATAACATTTGGGAGATTTCTTCCTTAACGATATCAATGACCTAACTCAGACAGACATACACTGTCTCCATCGCTTTGTTAAAAGTTCCAATTGGTTTTAAAATTAGTGAGGTAGTGCCTTACTTTCATATGTTGTGTCCCAATGGACCTAGTATCTGGTCTAAGTGTGTCAGTCGTTGACTGACAGCCACCTTAACCTCACCTAACCTAACCTAATTGATTCATTGCCTGTGGTAAACAAAAATGCCAGAACTTCTGCAAAAATGCTAATGACCAAGAACAAAACCTATTCTAAAGACGAAAAATGGCTTTCTCAAAATATATTTTTTAGGAATGCTGCTCTTTATAACTTTATGAGGGAAACTCTTGAATTCCCACTTCTTTATACAAGTGGATGAATATAAAACATCTTTCACCAGGCTTCAATGAAGAGGTTTTATTAAAAATAAAGGGCAAAGTAGATGAATTACCTGAAGTGAGTAAAAATGTAGTCCTTATTTTTGATGAAATATCGATCGAGGAAAATCAAACATATAATAAGTTTAAGAACAGAATTGACGGGTTTGTTGACTATGGTGATGGGAAAAGAGAACCAATCAGAGGAAAAACTATTTGTGTTTTCATGATAAGGGGACTCTGCTCCAATTTCAAATATATTCTGAACTTTGTTGTTAGTGCGACATCTTGTCCCGTGTTAGAACTAAAACAACAAATTTTCAAGTGCTTACATGTTTGTGCAAGGTTGGGAATATTTGTACGAGCGCTCACATGCGACCAAGGATCAACAAACCGAAGCCTATTTTTTCAACTTGGAAATAAAGAAGGAATAAACAAAACATCGATTACAATTGGTTTGTTTATGAAGGAAGAAAGATATACCTTTGTTTCGATGTACCTCATCTAGTTAAATCTATCAGAACAAATCTAATATCTTCAGACTTTTGCCTTCCGAATGGAGATGTTGTTAGCTGGGACGATTTGAGAGAACTAAATGCTATTGACTCGCAAAATCTTGTAAGAGCTTGTCCGAAAATCACCCAAGCACACGTGGATCCTACAAATTTTCAAAAGATGTCAGTTAGCTTGGCTACTCAAGTATTTTCACACAGCGTATCAGCAGCAATTTTAGCAATGCTGTAAGTTTCGGTTTTTTCTAAGAACGTTGAGGGTTAGGCCAAAGCCACGTCAATTTTTTTTAAACAAATTGATAAAATGTTTGATATTTTAAATGGACACCCACCGTTAGTTAAAAACACAATTAATATGGAATTCTTAAATGAAATGAAAGATTTATTAGCGCCATTACAACTTACTAAAAACACAACCGTTCATTGCTTTAAGGGAATGGTTTTAACTATAACATCTTTGCTTTCTTTGGCCGATGATCTATTTTTCCGATTATCCCGATTTTTCTTATTTTTATTTGAATAAAATGAACCAGGATCCACTGGCAAATTTCTTTCCACATGTTCGTGCCCGAAACGCGAACAAAAGAAATCCAAATGTTTTTGAGTTTCAATCAATTATAGCCAAGATGCTTTCTTTGAATCTACTATTTACATCGAAATTCTCAAACTGCGAAAAAGATTCAGATGAAATTCTTGATGTTGATTGGTCTACAGTTGTAAATACAAAATTTGAAAAGCCCATTTTGGATGTCAATACAGCCGAAACAGAAGCAAAATTAAGTCCTGACTGTGGAATGATCGGTTGTTTTGATTAAAATGAGCGGCCATCTGTCTCAACAACTGTCAAGAGCATGTCAATTCGATACTTTGCAGGATACTGTTGTTGCAAGCTTTTTAAATTGACGAAAGAGCCATGTCGAAATTGTAATCAAACATTACTAAAAACGGCTACATCAATAACAGACGATTTCTTATCCACCGCAAGGCATACTTAAATTCAGAATCAGATTTTGGTAAACTATTTCCCCCCCTCCGACATATTTTTTGAAATTTGTAAGCTTCAAATAAATGTTTTTGAAAAAATATACATCAAAAGTCCAGAAATCATTAATATAAAATCCAAAATAATATCTTTAAGCATTACAAAAACAGAGAGCTTTAGTCCTGAGTGGTTTAAGGATCCAATTTGTGGTAAACACCGTTTAGATGCCTTTCATTTATGATTCTAGTTTTACTGAGGAAAAATTGTACTTGGACGAGCAAAAACACAAAAAAATCGGGACGTAAGGGAAAAACACAAAACAAACGTCTTAAAAATTTAATGAATATTTAAAATGAATATAAAACTACTTTTACTTTTTTTTTATTATTTTTTAAAGCAAGTTACAATTATACCTAAAACTATCCCCTCATAAAACTGAGTTGTGTTTCCTTGATCGTGGTTCCAGTTCCACCACTCCACCCTACACCGCACCGTGCCGTGGACCGTGGTTGTTATTGCTAGGACTAGGAACTGGTTTTTTTTTATATGGAGGTATGGTATGGTAATGGTACGTTTAATTTTTTCGAAGGACGTCAATTTCTCGGACATGTTTGAGTATTAGGTATGCTAGCTTTCCTTTGGCCTGCGACGTTAGAAAAAATAAGTTTAAAGATCTTATTAAACTTGTGTGATCATACCACCAACGAAAAATAGTGTAACTGGTGCCATCTACACTAAAGAAGTGAACTAAACTCGACGTAGCCCATATTCTCGGTGGCGTATTATCCAAAAGGCAAAGTAGGCATGGTACAAAGGGGCGCGTGGGTAGAAGTAAAATAAGGAAAAAATATATAATATAGCATAAAATTAATTGCGCCAGTAAGTCAGCCCATTAACTTTGCCACTGTCGATTAGTGCTGCGCCCCTACTATAAAAAGTCACTACCCAGCTAAAGAAATATCCTCAAAACACTAACTTTTTCAAATATTTTAAGGATATTTTAGAATTTGGGTCAACATAATTAACGTCAAGAACTTTTTGGGAAAGCCAGCTTTCGATCATTTATGCATTGTCTTTTTTTAGTTATAAATGTGAACAAATTTCCCCACAGATTTAGGTACTCCTATAATTTGCTTAATTTTTTCATATTAATGACTAATTAAATAAATAATAGAAATAATTTAAATATTTAAACCGTCGAACAATTAAAAAAAAAAAAAAAAATTTATTAGGAAAAAAGTCGACATTTATATCGACACGTTTTCAGTCGACATTTAAATAGTCTGTGGCCCTGTTCTGTAACTCTCGCGTTGTCGAGAAACGTTGAAAACTGGAACAAAAAACATTTTATCGCGTCCATCGGGTTCTTTAGCTTTGACAGGCGATAATTTTATTGCATGGAACACATCGAAATGAAACAGCTGGAAAATGCGTCTATGACCGAAAAGTCATAATTTTTTTATTTTAAACGTCAAATTTACGCGCCTTGTATTGAGCACGCGATAGGCAATAAGTTAATCATGACTGATCAGAAAACGGTAAATAAAGTAATATATTTTTTTAAATATTATGTTTATGTAATATAATTGTTATTTTCAGAGGTGCGCCAAGGTTTCGAAAGTCCAAAAAACCTTATGGTGGAGTTTATGTTGGACCATAAGAAGTTTGCTAGGGGCCAGTTCACTGGCTTGAACAGCCGGGGGGACCAAGCCAGCACTTGGGAGCTGCTGACCTCAAGGCTTAGCTCCGAAGGTCCAGCTATTAAAACTGTGAACTACAATGCAATGAGATCCAGTTGAAAAAGTTTGAAAGTTTGTTGATTTACATGACAAAACACCTTACACCTTTATTTATCTGTTGAATTGTCTTTTAAGACGATCTCGAATGACCAATGTAGCGCGATGGTGAACTGACCTCGTTTCTGGATATAAATTGTCTTCTTCTTCATCACTCTTTTTTAAAGAAATAAGTCTTTATTTGTTAAAAAACAACTTAAATTTCAATTTCACAATCAAATCTTTAATTATTTTTGTTTTGATTTGACAGATTGCCACTTCAATTTATGGCCTTCCAATGGAAGTTCCAGGCAAAATGAGATCGAAATATTTGCATATCGCTTTAACTTAGGGAAACCCTACTTTTTCAGACGCCATAAAAGAGGAATGAGTTGTTTCATTTTATAACGATGCAAACAAATTTCGCCAAAGTTACAGAACAGGGCCACTGGATAGAGACTATATTACTACAGAGAAGCAGTTTTTAGTGCTGTAAGGTTCTGCCGCTTGAGATTGCTCTGTACGCCAGCAAGTTGAACTCTTTCTTTTTCATTTATAACCATTCTCGGTCTATTATTTACATTATACATAAATTATATAGGTTTATTAATATAGTATAAATATATAGGTTCTATATAAAATGTTCTTAACTCCCTTTAATCTTTCCCTTCAAAAATTATAATTATGTCGAAAAACAGTTGTAGGGTTCTGACACACCGTGTCAGTAGTCAGTAGTGTCTCTGTAGTATTATAGTCTCTACCCTCCCAGCCACACGATTCATTAACGTACAGCTAACGGCAAATTTTATAATGAAAGTTGTCGAAAACGTTGCGACAGAACGTAACGCAAGTGATAATAAAACGTTCCACACGCGTAGGAGAATGGATACTTTTTGAAGAAGAGGTTTTAGAACCACTGACGTGACTGATGTAAAAGTGTAGTATTCGCTTAAAACGTTTCGTTTACGAAACGATTCGACGTAGTGAAAGCGGTATGCGGAGCTAAAAAATAAATAAAAACGCAGCCATTTTGTTTAATTTTTTATTTTATTTTAACACAAATCACAAATAACACAAAACACTAAGGGCCTTAGTTGGTATCATCATCTAGAAATAAACAAAAAAAATTTAATATATTGAATGCAAACTGCACGGTAATAGTTAGAAGCAATAGAAAGATAGGAAAGATTTTTTCTTGGTTCATTGGATTGAGAAATAGGAGATATTTATCTCATGAAAATCCCACGGGTGGCATCCAGTTGAAGCTGGGGGAATTTTGAAAAGTTGCTGCCCAGGCTGGGGCTCGAACTCACAACTCTTAGGTTAGCAACCAAGCACTTCATCAATAATGAAACACAAGAATATGTTTCACTGAATGGCTTGAATCAAAATATAACCGCAGATTTTTCATTGAGTAAGAGAATATATGAAGATAAAATTGCACGTTTTCTGACAAAAACAATGTTTCAAAAAAAGTTATTAAATAAAGAAAACCGTCCTAGGAAATGGCTTATTTACTCACCAAGCACAGGAAAAGTTTTTTGTGGACCTTGTCTATTATTCGGCGGTGGAACTAGTTTTGGAAAGCAAGATGTTGGTTTTGAACATAAAACATGTGTTTTGATCTTACAACGTAGATTTAACATTATCGGTCGTGTTGATCATGAACTCTCCGCTCAACTTTTAGAAAAGATGACTTATTGGCGTGAAGTCTTGAAACGAGTGGTTGCCACTGTAAAGTCTTTAGCTTCACGTGGTTTACCTTTTAGGGGACATGACGTAAAATTTGGATCTCTTCATAACGGGAACTATGTAATGACTCTGGAACCCAGCGGAGTTTGATCCATTTTTAAGTATTGCTCAATATGGCGGCAAGGGAATTGGATGTACCAATTACTTAAGTTCTACAATATGAGACGAGTTTATTGAATTGATGGCAAGCAGAATTTTAACACAAATAAAAGATAAAATTAAGATTTCAAAATATTGTTCAATAATAGTGGATTCAACACCAGATATTTCCCATATTGACCAGTGCCGCTGAATGCACTCAAGAAGCTTGTTGGTTCTTTGGTCTCCTTCAAGAAATTTACACATTTTTTACAGCTTCAACTCAAAGATGGGAAACTCTAAAAAGACAAATAGTCTGTGGTAATAAAACTAAAACTACTGTCAAAAGTCCATCTGTCACACGCTGGTCAGCTCGAGCAGATGCTTGTAAATGTTTGAAAGAGTCCTTTCCAGAAATGTTCAATGGTTTGATTGCTATAGAGACCAATCCTGAGCTAAAACGTTATAATGTATGTGAAGCTAAGGGCATAAGATTGAAACTAGAACGACTAGAAACTGCTTTTATGATCATGTTTTGGGGTTTCATTTTGGTTCACATGAACAATACCAACAAAAAGTAACAGTGTGTTGATATTGAAATTTGTACAGTTATACGAGTGTAGGACAGTCTTATTCACATAATTTCTGCAGAAAGGGAAAATTTTAATAGCTCTGAGCAGCAAGACTTGGAACTCTCACTAGCCAAAGAATACGAAAAGGATAAAAAGAGGATTCGACAGAAAAAGCTCAGAGCAGATGAATCTACCGAAGATATAAGTTCTTCACTATCTGGTCGGGAAACATTCAGAGTGACAGTATTCTTAGTCATTATAAATAGACTTAAGGTTGAGCTTCAAAAGAGACGATAATCCTACAGTTATTTTCATAGTAAATTTTCGTTTTTAAACAACTTGACCAATTTGAGCATTAAAGAAGTTCAAAATAGAGCAAGTACGTTAGTAATAATGTATTCCAGTGATTTGGAGAAGTGTTTTGTGGATGAATGCATCCACTTTGCGTTCTTTTTTAAGAACGTTTGATTGAGACGGAATACTGCCCCGAACAACCAACGCTATTTTAAAGGTTCTAAAAAATGAAGAATCAATCAATCAATTTATCCAAATGTTGACATAGCTTTACGAATGTGTTTATCGACGGCAGTCAGCAATTGCAGTGGTGAGCGGAGCTTTTCCTGCCTAAAGAGAGTGAAAAATTATCTCCGCTCAACTATGACAGATACCAGATTAAATTCGCTAGCAATACTTAACATAGAATCAAAGTTATTGCAATCTACAAACTATGACGATCTTATTGACAATTTCGCAAGACAAAAATGTAGGCGTCGAAATTTTTAATTTTTTTTAGATTGTCATTTAAGCTGTAACAAAAAGTATAAATCAAAATTAGCAACCTTAGAGGTCAGCGAAAAAGCTGCTTAATGTTAATATGTACATAACATTATAATTTCATTTTTTACCTTGAATAAAAAAACTTTAAGTTACCAGAGTGTCTTTAAGTTCATTTTAAAACGAATTTGTAAGATCCTTCCGACAATATCAATCTCATATAAATTCATGCTCTTTTTTCCTTGTCCCCCATTTCACAGTGTTTTCCTAAGGCGCGGTACAGCTGTTTCGGTCAAACTATATTACGAGTTATTTTTGTTATAGGGGCGCCGATGAAATGCTTGCCTAGAGCGCTCTCAACGTTTAATTCACCACTGCATATTCTACACCTGTATATTTCTTTTGTCTGTGGCAACACATAGCCATTTGCCATTGGTCCTCTGATTTGTGCATCTGTCGCATCCGGCAGCTTACCATAAATTTCTTGCACTTTCATGCCAGCAAAATGCATAAAAGCTAGTGATTTGTGTTATAGTCTCCATGTTTATGTATGTATGTTATAGTCTCCATGCTAGCTTCTTTTCATCATCTTGAATGCCAATCGCCTTCATGCAAAACTCAAATTATTGTACCCAGATTTTCCATTCGTGACCACTATTTTCTACATGCAATACATAATCAAATGGTGCTACAGTCAAACCCATATTTAAGTCTCCAGAAAATTAATAAAGCAATTTTATATCTAAGTTTTAGTTTAAATTTTTCTTCGTTATGTTATGAGACAGTTAACTTTTAAGTATTTTGATCTTAAACGGCATTTAAGTCACACAATCCATATTTAAACCATGTGACTCCGCATTTAAGCTTCAGGATCGGTGTTTCACCCAAAATCCATAAATTTTTTTTTCATAACATTATATGGGCACGGCATTTAAGCCACACAATCGGTATTAAAACCATGTGACATTCAACCTTAAAGCAATTACAAAAAACCTTTTAAAAACATTATTTTTCAACACTCTTATGGTGATTCGGATCGCTTATTGATACTCGTAAAATAAGAAAAGTTTAAAATGTGAAACACAGGAACGACCATTAAAAATTAAAAAAAAAATAAGGTTATAAATTATCCGTGTTTCCTTAATATTTTTTATTGTTGTTCTATTTTGTTCTTGAACAAAAAAAACACAAACACAAAATGGCTCACATTCCTTTGCTTCACATAATTGACACTTTTTCCATGTACGCACCAGATGAACAATTGAACACATAAGATAAACATATTTTCTCAAATGTCGTAACTTACTCCCAGTTTTGGTTTCCATTTTCCATTTTTTTTCTTTATTGAACTACAAACAAAATTATTCGCGTTAAGTCCGTTTAAAAATCGTCGCCAATGTAAAGTCGATTAATAAGTAAACACGTTCGCTGCTCAACTAATAATCATTTTATTATAATATTTGTTTAACATATCTAATATCCGGTTGTTGCCAGATGATTAAATAAATAATATTAATTGTACAGTATTATCAGATACTACGGATTTCCTAAGGAGTTGAAATTAAGTGAACTCACCAAAATTTCAATACTAATCGGAAGTTCAAATGTGAAGTAAGGTTTAGAGCACAGTTAAATAATTTATTTAAATACTTAAACAGTAACAACTGCAAAAATTAGCAAGAGCGACCATAGAATTGACTTAAACCTGAGCGCACCAGGGTTGCCAATACTGCTTTGTGCAGTATCTCTATTATTAAATCATTGTTTCTATGCTTTATTTATAGCGGTTTTCGCTTTGGAAAGCTTTTTGGTGAGGTGCCTTTAAATACAGAGGTTCTTACTAATAGTCTGGGAGCCAGGTACAAATTTCGTCAGTCATTTCCTCTCGAATGATAATTGGTGAACAGAATAAGGGAATAATATCATAAAGCCAATTTATTATTTTTTTGGTACACTTAAAATGGCACAGCATGACATTTTACCCTACAAAATGTCGGGTAGTTCTAAATTTTTGATATGTTATATGGTATGGCTGGTAGATGCAAATTCCAAATTTCCTTAACAACGCCCCCTCCGCCCCCTTCAAAATCCTGAAAAAACCACAAAAAATCGGCACTTTTGTCAGTTTTTTGCCTATAGCTTTTTTTAAGTGTATTTTATCGAAAAAATAAATATGCGAATTTGTAGCTTATAAAATTTCCTATCGCTTTTATGTGAAAAGTATTTTTGTACAACCAGTACGAAGGGCGCTATGAAGCTTAAAAAAAAGGCTAATATTTTGTATTTTGAAAGATTTTCAGTTTCCGCCCTCTTTAAAGCGCAATAACTCCTTAACCGTCGAGTTTAGGGCAATTTTTTTAAATTAGTCTTGTAGATAATTTAATTGGCTACCGATTGCATGCAAGTATTTTTATTTGGTCACCAATACAATCGGGTGAGGATTGAGATAGTGTTTTGCTAAAATATTCTCACTAACTCATTTTTTCTCTGTATGTCTATTTAACTAACTTTGAGATAAGCCAGAAACCCAATCGCGTGCATGCCAGTCCCTGCACCAATTTCTTTAGTCCGTTGTAGGCCCACCTTGTCAAGGCCTTACTCAGGATGACAATCTGGGGGAGGGGGGCAAAATCATTCAAAAATTAATATTAGTATAAAAGTATCCCGGTTTATTTATCAACTTTTATCACACCCTTCTTATTATATCCCCTCCTACTCCACTTGCGTATTTATTTTTTCGATAAAATACACTTAAAAAAAGTTATAGGCAAAAAACTGACAAAAGTGCCGATTTTTGTGGTTTTTCCAGGATTTTGAAGGGGGCGGAGGGGCCGTGGTTGTGGAAATTTGGAATTTGCATCTACCAGCCATACCATATAACATATCGAAAATTAAGATCTACCCGACCTTTTTTAGGGTTAAATGTCATGCTGTGCCATATTAAGTGTACGAAAAAATAATAAATTGGCATGTTCAAACGTCCAGCTGACGTATAATCCACCACGTTACAGTCAGCTGAGTTTGTGTTTTCTTTGAGATACCTGATAAGCTATACTTTGACAAATTTTTTTTTTTCTACGTGTTTGGGCGGGTACCCCCGCTCAACCCACCCACGGAACCGCAGCTGACGTTCACGAAGCTGTATGATACAACTCTGATGCATTCCACTAAATACCGCTTGAGAGGAAATTGGTCATGAAAATCTGTCGCTGGCTCTCGGACTATAAAGTAAACTCCGAGATATTTGTGTTCTGGAACAACTTTCAATGTTTCATTATTGAAATGCCAGTGCTGATTTGCGCCAGATCTGCCTCCAATTTATTTAATAACCATCAATTTGGATTTATTTAAATTTACCACCAAATTAAATCGCGTACAATAGGTAATTATAGAGCCTGTTTATCATCAACTGAAGCGACTGTGGTATGTACGCAAGCAACACAAACACAATGTCGTCGGCAAAAAGGAATGCTTTTATGGTAGCGCCTGCATATTCAATACCTCTAGGTAGTGCTTCAATTATATTTCCGATAAAAAGTGCGAATAAACTTGGGCTCAGTGCACAACCTAGCTAACTCCTGTATTCGTTTGAAACCCATCGCATTATGCTTTTGCCATTCTATATAGCTGTTTTGATGCCCCCAGTGTTGGATAGTTACGCGTAACTTTGAAATTTTAATTAGTTACACGTAACTAATGTATTTTATGTAACTAATATAACTAATGTAACTAAATGTAACTAATTTTAGTTACTAAATGTAATTAACTATAACTAATAGAATTTTTTAAATACAAAAACTCACATTTTATGTTAAATTGAAATTAAGAAGTTCCGTCCACAAACCGATCGAATGACGATTGATTACACTGATTTATGGCAAAGCTGGATGATTGATATTGCCGTCGGGCCAGCTGTGGCCACGGCAACCTGGCAAGGAATACATTTTTAAATTACTATATTTCTGCAAAAAAAAATGTAAAATAATAAAACCAAATGGATCTCGTTTGATTTCCTGAAATTTGAGACCAAATCTGAGATCAAATCTGAATTTAATATACAAAAATAAATCACAATAAACAAAGAAATGTCCAGGAATCTCAAGAAAGAAGGGAAAACTTTAAATGTAAGTAAAAATCTATTGTCTGCTCCAAGAATATAATATTTTATTAGATTTTCTTTTTATCAGGAACATAGTAATTTCAATATGTATTCCTTGCCAGGTTGCCGTTGCCCTTGCTAATGAAAAAAATTTTCAATAGTCGATTGGGATTCAGGATGAAATGTGATTTTTTTTATTTTTTCTTATTAAGTTAGAGTTAGTTTTATTTAGTTACAGTTAGTTACGCGTAACTAAACGAGTAACTTACTTCATGTAACTTACTTGCCAACACTGGATGCCCCTGTATACATTTTGCAATATTCGGCTGAACTTAAACGACATTCCTTTCTGAAATAACTTGACAAAAGGCGTATTTCGGTAAACGGTGTCAAAAGCAGACTTGAAATCCACAATAAAAGGAAACAGTTTTTTATTTCTCGATAAAATTTAGAAGCATCCTTAACTTCGTCGCAACAGGAGCTTCTTCTTTTGGACAATATAACTTCTACTGACTTACAGCAAGTAAGCTGTATTAAAAATCGAACTCTCGATTTAGTCTTTTCCTCTGACGCTGTTAGTACGGTAGTGGTAGAATCTACCTCTGCCATTTCTAACGAACGTAGACTCCTACCATCCTCCACTTAATATATTTTTTGACATGAGCAGCCATTTACTCAATAACAGCAATGCTCAAGTCTGTCCCTATTTACTTGATTTTCGTAAGGCAGATTTTCAATTACTGCATGAAGAATTCAGTGCTTCTAATATTTCTAATATACATGTTTGCTCTAACATTGACGATGGAGTTAATCAATTTAACAAAATTTTCAATAGCTGCTTGATTAATTCAATTCCTCTTAAGCTATCTAAAAATACAAACTCTGGCCATCCGTGGTACACAAAAGAACTCAAGTCTTTACATAATAGACGAAATAAGGCTTGGAAGTCTTATATTAAAAATCTCTCAATTTCTGAACTTAATGTGTTTCGTGCACTATTTGAAGAATTTAATTTACTTTCCAAAAACCTTTACGCAGCATATGTGGAGGAAATGGAAATATCGTTGAAGCTTGATCCATGATTTCCCCCAAGCCACTTTTAACAACATTCTTATCGATAAGGATAAAGTTTCGCATTATCTTTCGTTACTGAAAGATGTTTACTCTCCTGGACCTGATGGCATACCTCCTATTATTTAAAAAAAAATTTCATCCATTTTAGCTTCTCCGCTTCAATTTCTTTTCACGCTATCCCTTACGTGCGGTAAATTTCCTCGGGTATGAAAAGAATCATTCATCACTCCTGTCTTCAAAAAGGGTATTAAATCTGACATCGCCAACTATAGACCAATTTTAAAACTTTCTTCCATTCCAAAGCTTTTTGAACAAGTATAGTTTGTGATAGTTTAACGTTTTTCTGCAAGAATTTAATCTGCCATCAACAACATGGCTTCATGCAGTAGCGGTCTACTGTGTCTAACCTACTAACCTTTATGCACAAGTGCTCAAGGGCATTAGAGAGTGGACATGAGCTGGATTGCATATACACAGACTTCTCAAAAGCTTTTGACCAACTCTCACACGAAATAATTATTTTCAAATTAAAAACTTTAGGTTTCCCAGTTGGCTTTGTTGTTAACTGGATATATTCTTATCTCCAAAATCTTTGTAAAGTTCAGAAATTCGGTTTCTAATCCTTTTACAGCAAAATCAGGAGTCCCACAAGGTAGCCATCTTGGTCCGTTACTGTTTATACTCGCTATCAATGACGTCACTTCGTGCATTATTTCTAGTGAGATTCTCGTGTTCGCTAATGATATGAAAATTTTCAAAACTATTAACTCAGCTAATGACCGCGTTGATTTTCTAGCCGACATTGACAGATTTGTTATCTGGTGCAGCAAGAATGGATTGAACCTGAATCCAGTCAAATGTCAGACAATGACCTTTTCTAGGAAACGGGTACCAAGTACATTTGACTATTATATTACAGCATGATTTGCATCGCGTTTTTTGTTTTGAAGACCTGGGAGTATACTTTAGCCCAGACTTGAGTTTTATCGAACATATCAACTTTATTGTCAAAAAGGCTAACTCCATGTTAGGATTTGTTAAAAGATGGTCGAAGGAATTTCAAAACCCATATGTTACCCTATCTTTATATAACTGTCTTGTTCGTCCTCATCTAGAACACGCATCACAGGTATGGTCTCCTTTCTATAATGTTCATAAGCTTAGGATAGAGGCAGTTCAGCGTAATTTTATTCGATTTGCTTTAAAAGGTCTCTCCTAGGCAGATCCATACAACCTCCCACCTTACGAACACCGGATTCATCTTCTACAGATTCACACTTTGTATTTTGTATTTGTATTTATTTATATCAAAATCGCTTACAAAGTAGGACAGGAGTCTTATAAAAATTTACAGCCTTTAAATTAATTTAGATTTTTAAATGTATTTCAGCTATAAGAAAAAGTTAACCTTTCATGTAAATGTACCTACATAAAAATGTACAGAAATTTTAATTTAAAGAAAAAAACATAATAGAAATAACAAAAAAGAAATAAAAATCAAGAAAAAGAAAAAAAAGGAAGAAAAATTAATAAGGACCTACCTAATCAATGATTTGCCAAATAAATGAAAACTGAGTTCCTAAGCCTTTTCACGCTTCTGATACTTCTCATCGCAATGGGAAGGGAGTTCCAAAGGCGTGTAACGAGGACAAAAAATTGACGCTCAGTAATAAGATAATTGAAACCAGGTTGTACGAGCACAAAGGACCTTGTTGAACTGGGAAAGGTCAGCCTGCAGTGTAGATAATCCGGTTGTCGAGTTTGAATGATTTCGTGCAGGTAAATCACCGATCGGAAGTTTATTAAGTTCTCGAGACTGCAGCCAGAAATACGTGGTACAAAATTAGATACGTGGTCATACCATCGCAAATTAAAAACATAGCGGGTAATGTTGTTATATGCAACATTTAATTTGCGGCTAGTGGCAGAGTCCAAATTACAAAAGACTTCGCATGCATATAACATAATTGGTAGTAAATGAGTTTTTGCAAGTAGCAATTTAGTTTTAGTTGGAGTGAAACTTCGAGTTACCTGAAGAGCACGTAGACTACCATAGACTTTTCCAATGGCATTATTAAGATGGTCATTCCATGTAAGGGTGCGGTTGAAAATTAGTCCTAAGTTCCTAGCTGTGCTAACATAATTAATTATTTCGCCTCCCAGCTTTAAGGGGCTTAGGATTGAAGCATGAAAGATTGTACGATGTATCGGAAGTGCTGTTGATTTGAGAGGATTTAAGCAAAGACTGTTCCTTTTTGACCATTGTAGAATGAGGTCCAGATACTCGTTCATTAAGGCTAAGGCATCATTTTTTGCTGCAAAGGGTCTACTAATAATGAGCTGCACATCATCGGCATACAACTGAATCATACAGTTTTTAACAATATGTGGCAGCTAATTGACATATAGTGAGAAGAGGATGGGTCCGAGGAGAGATCCCTGAGGAACTCCGGTTAGGACATTCAGAAAGGTGGAAGACCGTTCATTTGCCACTAAACATTGTTGTCTGCTGTTAAGGTACGAATGAACTAGCTTACAAGACTAAGGTAAATCCAAAACTATTTTTTAGCTTATTACAGAGAAGTGGATGGCTTACAGTATCAAAGGCCTTTGAAAAGTCCAACAATGTTAGCAGTGTTATTTGATCATTGTCCATTGCGATTCTTATTTCATCAGTCACAAGAAGTAAGGCTGATTTGCAGCTGCACTTTGGTCGAAAACCAGATTGACAGGGACTTAAGAGGTTGTTGATCGTTAAGTAATTTTGTAGCTGCTTTAAAATAGTTTCCTCAAACACCTTTGAAAGAATCGGGAGAATGGCAATAGGCCGGAACTCCATAGCAGTTCCATTTTTCTTTTTAGGGACAGGAAAAACTTTTGCCCTTTTCCAATCTAATGGAAACTTAGATGTGGTTATTTTGCTGTTAAATATGTGAGTAATGAAGGGTAATATTTATATGGTAGCAGCAATTTAAGGAACTTAGGATCCATTAAATCTAGGCCTGTGGCATTTGATTTGATTGAAATTATGGCTTCCACAATATCTTCCTCTTGTATTCTTATGAAGCTGAAGGAATTGTTTATACCAGTTGATTCCTCTTCATTGAGAATTAATTGTTGAGGATAAGTTTGTCACAAAGACGTTTCAACAATGATTTAATTTTTATTCACCAACTTTAACGGGATTTTTAGACGCACCCGATCTTCTATCTTGTATCGGTTTTAACTATCGATGAGGGGCTCACTATCTTGGTAGCTTAGAGCTATTGCATTGTCCCCAACACCGTACTAATTATGGTATGAATGAACCTCTGACCCGCATGTGCAAGCTTTTTAATTATAACGCAAGTATTGTTGATTTTAATACTAGTAAAACTTCCCTCAAAAAAATATTTAAAACCAGTGCAACACGCTCGTAGTTTATGTTTTTGCATGTTCTTAATAATTAATTTATTTATTTGTTTGTATCTTTTGTGCTTGTGCTTGCTCATAGAGGATATATGAAAGAGAGTTTAATGTAGGCCGGAAATGGGATTTTGCCTACAAGCTGATTTGACAGATGCATACACGCACAATTGGTATGATATTCACCACCCACCACTAAATTGTCAGTTATTTTAAAAATCTGGGAGTTATTTTTGAAAGTTCAAGAGTTGTTATGGGTATGTTCAGAGGTAATGGGTTTTTCTATTATGCCCCTTTCACACATGGTAAGATTTCGTTGAACGTGCTGCACAATTTAGTTTTCTTATGATTTTGATATATTTTTATAGATATAATCGATTTGTAACATATAAGATCGTACAGAATGATGTAAAAAGTATGTTAACAGCTGATTTTAAAATTGATAAAATGATTAAAACTTTTGATAGAAGATTTTGTGTCATAGTATGTGTATACAATTTCGTAATAAATTTTAGTGTTTCAAATGGAACAATTTAGGAAGTGATAAACTATAGCAAGCAATGTGTTTATTTTTGGAAGAATTATACTGCGTTTTCATTAGTGCCAAAATGAGGTCATCATTTGGAAATTTGCTCAAAAAGTCTTTTTATCTAGGTTCGCGCATTTGGTTTGACACCAAGCTATCTTCCTTCTTATAGGGTTTTCATACCGAGCTGAAAACGCGGTTTTATCATATATTTTCGCTAAACACAAGCTTTCGAAAACAACTAGTTTTATAAAAAAAAAAACTGCCGAAAACTTATTGGAATACAACGCAAACACACCTAAGTTTATTGTGATTCTTTCAGAACACACCTAAGTTTGTTGTGATTCTTTCCAAACACACCTAGAAAGCGCATAAAAGTAAAAAAAAAAATCAATCATAGCAGCCGAAAATATTTTCAATTCAAAATTTGATAGTCAGTTGTTAAAATGAAGTGAAATGTCAAACGAAAACTTGAAAAGTCCGGTGTGAACGATTTTCAGGTTTTCGTAAACTTTTAGCTGAAAAAACTACATGATATGTAGGTAATGTTTTTTTTTTTTTAAGAATATTTTTATGAAAAACTTCTTTTTCTTGTATCCGTGTTCTTTTTCTATCCATGGTTCCGATGTAAGAACACACGCCATACGAAACAAAACTTGTATCATTTAGGAAATTCTTATAACCGCCATTCACTGTATTTTGTTTTGTTTACTTTTGCCGTAGCCTCAGATTTTCTTTCCAAATTGACATTTTAGAAAATATTGTTTTTCAATTGCTTTCAATTCAGTTGGGTTTGATTTTTCTTTCACATTTGCAACCTTAATTTCACCTAAATGAACAAATTTCGATATTTGATTTTGTATGGGAAATGGAGTCGAATTTGGAAATTTGCTTCGAAATTTCCTCTTTTGCTTTAATGAAAACGTATAGTATTCCTAAGGTTGAAAGACTTATTTTGTTTTTATTTATGTATGTTTTCTATTAGAAATTCAAGTGATTTTTTTATCTGGAAGAAGTTTCTATTTTCGTTGCTCAGAAAAATATCAGGTGGATATTGCGGTCTAGTTTTATACTGTTCCGTTCATCCGGAAAAAAACTAACATAATTCCATCAGCAAAAAATTCGTAATTCATTCTTTTCCAATTTTCACTGATTAATTCTACTGATAGCTAAACTGTCCCCTTAACGGGGTTATTACATATTGTTCAGTTTTTACAAAATGATTGTAACAACCTTATTCTTATTCTCAATATCATATTACTTACCTACTATATAATTATTATTATCTATTATATTATCTTAAATTTTTTTTGTTCATGAAATGTCAAAAAGATTGGCGCAAAAATATATTTTGAAACAAGTTGCAATTGCGTATTTATAATTTATGTTGTCATTTGTACACGAATTGGCTTAGAGAAATGCTTTTTGCATTTTTGGGTTCTTTAATAATCTTTCCTACTAATAGCATTGTTTAATTGGAGCCCGAAGCTACATATACAAAAATCCTACAGCAAAAGTAGTTCTACTTCAGGTTTGTCGGTATATTTTTGGAAGACCTAAAGTGGAACTACTTTTGTCCTAGGATTTTTTTTATGTAGCTTCGGACTCCAATTAAACAATGCTTTTAGTAGGGCAGATTAATAAAGAGTCCAAAAATACAAGAAGCATTTCCCTAAGCAAATCCGCTTACAAATGATAATAAGTCCTTCTAATCGCATTCTTTGATTGGAATTCAAAGCTACATTTACAAAAATCCTAGAGTAAAAGTAGTTCCACTTTAGGTCTTCAAAAATATACCGACAAACCTCAAGTGGAACTTCTTTTGTTCTAGGATTTTTTTATATGTAGCTTCGGACTCCAATTAAACAATGCTTTTAGTAGGGCAGATCAATAAAGAGTCCCAAAATGCAAGAAGCATTTCCCTAAGCCAATTCGTGTACAAATGACAGCATAAATTATTAGTCTCATCTTCAACTTTTCATTTTTTTGGACGAAAATTGGCAAATAAAAGTTATTGTTTCCGACATGATGTTTTATGGTTTGGCTTATGGAAATGCTTCTTACATTTTTAGACTCTTTATTAATTTGTCCTTCTAATCTCATTGTTTAATTGTAATTCAAAGTTACATATACAAAAATCCTAGAACAAAAATAGTTCAACTTTAGGTTTGTGGGTATATTTTTAGAAGGCTTTAAGTGAACTAATTTTGTTATAGGATTCTTTTCCTTCCACATATCCATTTCGGCGGGGTTGCGAATAGAATCTCTGTGCCCATGGACTAGACTAGAATATTATGTCTGGAAAGTTTGTTGGTTCTCCTATAGATTCACGGCTTCGCAAGTATCTAAGGAATGAAGAGATTTTTGAAGCATTCAATAGTTTGAACAAACGCAGGACTTACCTGGAAAAACTACCGAACATTTGGGCGATACCGATACTGCTTCGGTCTCGGTCGCTAAATCCTGGATGTGGGATTCGATTTATCACTGCGAAAATCATAAAAAAATTCTAAAAAACGATTTATTTTGAGGACAAAACAAAAAATTTCTAAAATTGCTTACTCACATCTGTCATCAAGCAAAAAAAAAAAATTGAAATGTCAAAACAAACAAAACTCACCTTTTCGTTTTGTGTTGTTGGTTTTCGCATTTATTCACAGACACGATGTCAAATAATAATAAAAAAAAAACCGGAAATGGGTGTCGGAGGGTGATACGTACGAAAGATTTCACTCTACTTTAGGTCCTCTGTGGTTATGCTATAAATATGTATATTTTGCATACTAACAACTAACACTTGCACTAAATGATGTAGCCAGTGAGCACATAATATATGTTGCCTAATCTCTGACTGTAAGTTAATGCTTGATATAAGCTTCTTACTCTCGAGAACTGGAAGTGCAAAAAAAAAAAAAACCAGGCAGCGATCGTACGAAGCACGAAAATGTGATCTACAGTTGAGTAACATCTTCTGAAACCAGCCTGAAACTCACTAAGAAGATTATGCGAATCTATCCATTAATTCAACCTCTAAAGCAGTATTGAAGTAAAAATCTTGTAAGAAGAGTTCAGAAAGGAGATTCCTCTATAGTTTAAAGGATCCTCGGTGCTTCCCTTTTTGTATATTGGAAATATCAGGGCTTCTTTAAACTGGTTAGGAATGGTTATAGAATTCCGCTGGAACCTGCAGCCTTCCATTATTTTGTTCCCTTATCGAAACCCATATTTCTTCTCGCGTTGTTATTATGCCCAGAATATTATTTTGGAAGCCAGGTTGAGCGTAATTGTTCGTGAACGCATTTGTAGATTGTGGATTCAGCAATTGTTTAAAGTATATTTGCAGTCCGTTTGAGTCAAGTCCACGGCTGATGACGTATTTCATCCCATTCAGTTTGCGAGCCAGGTTCCAAAAATTGGCCGAATTGTTACACATTGGGAGTTTTTGTACTTGGGCTTCAAAATATTGATTTTTTTAATTTTCCGATTATTTTAAACTTACAGGTCTTTTGAAAAGCTCATATTGAAACCTCTAAATGCATTAAGCCATGCGTAAGACATACTTCTCGCCTGCATGCATTCTTAATGAAACCATGGTTCTGTAAATGCCAGTTTTCTCTGTGGAAAATTGTTCGGTTTTTGGTGTGCTCCTTTAATACAATTCTCGATTCCGTCCAGACTTTTATCGTTTTCTTCAGCCAGCAGAAGTGCATCCAACTATGTTCTGTATTTTGTTGCAGTTGCATTAATCTAGAGGAGCTTATCCAGAAGTTTAAGGTTTTGAATTGTTTCGTTTTCTTCTTGTTCATTCGTAGATGAAACAATAACAGGCATATGATCTGAGAAATGGCTTCTTCTCAACATAAATTTTTTTTTAAATGAAGTACAATGAACACCTTGTAGATAATAATCGATGAATGAGTTTCCTCGTTTTCCGACAAATGTAAAGTCTCCGAAATTATCACCTTCGCTTGTACCATTCAAAATGCGTAGACCAAATGAGTTTCATAGTTCACACAATTTAATTCCTCCTGCATTCTTGGTTGTACCTTTCGACTGTCTATCTCGAACAATTCTATCATTCTTAGCATCTTTTTCACTACCTATTCTTGCATTTAAGTCACCAACAACCATTGCATTTCCTACATCCTTATAGGTCAGGCATTCCCTAATTTTTTCAAAATCGGTGTCCCAGTGATTACAGTTGATAAAATGTCGGTATTATACGAAACCTCCCTTCACCAATCTTTACATCCAAGCAAGTTACTATTCCAACCAACCAAATTGATCACATTGCGATTGATAGCAGGCATGCCTCCAATGTCATTGATGGCCGCACTTTCCGAGGGGCCAACATAGACTCAGACCACTACCTTGTTGTAGCTATAGACCGCAGCATCGAGCATCCACTGTGAGAAAGTTTGACGTTAAGAAGTTCTAATCGCAAGAGGCCGATACAACCATTGCCAACCATGTCTCCTCTTATCTTTTGACAAGCACTGCGCCTGCGCCAAATCCAGAGGCCCAGTAGCAGCATTTCAAAATAGTCATCAAAACCGCATCTACTGATGTTTTGGGTTTCATTAGGCGACCACAACGAAACCCCTGGTCCGATGTAGAGTGCAGGCTCGCACACTTGGCCGAAAACGAAGCCTATCAGGCAGCTCGGCAGGCCAGAACCAGAGCTGCCTAGATCGGTTCCCGTGCGGTATACCAGCACAAGAGGAAGGAGGAACATCGGCTTTCAGAAAAAAATGAGAGAACTGGAAAAACTTATGTTTGAATCTATTGAGGGGTACTACGGCAGAAAAAATTTTATAAAATAAAATAAGATCTTGTCGGCCTTGTCTAGACACTTTTGCACGCGAACTAATTGGTCACTATCAGTGTGGTTTCAGGCCCGTTTAGTCAACCGTCGACCAAATGTTAACACTTCGTCATGTAACCTCTTCAACATCATTCTTGAGGCAATCGTACGCAACTCGCATGTCAACACGAGCGGAACGATTTTTTTCAAATCCGTTCAATAACTTGGCTATGCTAATGATATTGACATTATTGGAAGAACGAAGCGTGCTGCCAGTGGAGCATTCGCAAGTATTGCAGTGGAGGTGGGGAAAATGGGTCTGGCTGTAAATGAAGATAAAACAAAGTATATGCTGTCTTCTAGTGCAGAACATCATCACCGTAGGCTCGGACAAAACGTCACAATGGACAGATATATCTTTGAGGTTATAACATCTCAGAACAACATCAGTGAAGAGATCAGTCGAAGAATCACTCTTGCCAATCGCTGCTTCTTTGGGCATAGAAGTCATTTTAGTAGCGAAATACTCTCTGAAAGGACCAAGGAAACACTATACAAGACCGTTATCATCCCAGTCCTGCTGTATGTTGCAGAAGCGTGGACACTGACCCAATCGGATGAATACAGGCTGGGGTGCTTTGAGAGAAAGATTTTTCGGGTGATATTCGGTCCTGTATGTATCAATGGAGTATGGAGGAGAAGATTCAATGGCGAACTGTACTGTGTAGCTGAAAAGTCAGCAGCTTAGATGGCTTGGCTATTTGGAGCGTATGGACGAAAAGGCTCCTGCCCGAAGAGTTTTCAATTCCAACCCGGAGGGCCGACGCAGTTCTGGAAGACACCATCTAAGGTGACGCGATTAAGTGGAGAACGACCCAACCAACTTGGTGTGCGCAACTGGAGGCCACTGGCTATGGACCGGCCTAGCTGGCGAGGGTTGTTGGTTGAGGCCGTGGTCCACAATGGACTGTCTGCGCCACCTCAAGTAATAAAGTAAGTAAGTCACTACTCCTTTCTGCATAAATTCCCAGATCATACCATCCAGATCTTTTTTGTACCGAAAATACACCCTCCATTTGCTCTTCCTCTAGAATCTAATCTCGTTGCTGGTAATATTGGATGTTCGAAGTTGTTGAACTTGTTTTCATAATTAGCCAGGTATTACTAAGTCCGGCCGTGTTATATGAAACAATTCTATAAGTGCTTAAATTTTTCACTTCATCATTAATTCTATTATTTATAAGTTTTGTTTTACAATTAAGTGATGGGCAAACATCATTATGACTAAATACATTATTGCGACATGGAAGATGACGTGTATGGATCATGGTTGCTAGCATGATTTTTTCTCTGAACTGGAACGCCTTCATTATGAACATGATTTGTGAACTGGTCTAATAACAGCATTCCGCATGCACGGTCACTCTTCAATTTGTTTTGAATGTCAAATTAACATTTTTACCTTCCACCTTCCATCAATGCTCGTCCTCTTATTTCTTAGATGTTTGTTTTTCCTTTGGCCCTGGCCAAAGAGGGCCATTTGTCTGCCCTGAACCCTTTGCGGAGTAAATAAAAACTACTCCAAAAACACTGCCAAGAACATCCTACTCAAGGAGTCCCATGCAGATTGGTAAATAACTCCTGGCCAAATCTGCCCCAATCAATTTGTGCCTATATTATTCAAGCAAAACGACAAAATTCCTACTCAAACTGGATAGGAAAACTCACAAAACAATGACTGGAATCATAACTGGACACTGCTTTAAAAAAAACATCTTCACAACATGAGACTATCGAAAGACCCCGTCTGCCGACTCTGCCTTGAAAGTGAAGAAACAACTTTCCATATCCCCACATTATGCCCAGCACTCCTCCGCCTCACAATGGGGACACTTGTTGAGGAGATTGTTCCCTTGGAAAAATTCAAAACCCTCCACCCACAGAATATCTTAAGGTTTTGGTTCTGGTCTCAGTCTCTAGTAACAGAACTGCTCTAGAATCTCACACAGGTTGGCACAATAAGCATCATCGAGATACCGCAGTGCGTGAGCTGTATAGGCTCTCCCTACAAATAAATCTTTGGGGTCAATTTTCTCCAGGAAATTCGTAATGACGACTATTTTTTTAATGAATATAAAAATTAAAACCAGTGACAAGTTAGCGGGAAAAGCAGAAAAAAAAGTTCTTATTCAAATTTAGAGTAAAAGGTTATCTTAAAACGAATTGGAGATATGATCTAAAGGAATAACCTGGACACCATTATTTTTCCTTTTCAAACATGAAAATTCATATATCACGTGATAGACATAGTAAAGAATGAACTTAAAATATTAGGGATATGAAACATTTAATTTTTTGTATCGTGTAAATCGTGTATACAATAATTTCTAAAAGTTTAAGCATGACACACAAAGTTAAGTAAAAGTTAAGACATTTAATTTAATAAAATTTTGTTGATGCAATTAATTCACTTGAAACTATATTTTCAAGAACAAAAATTGTTTACTTCTTGTGCACAAGATCATAGCGTTTTTGAAAAATATACCTTAGGTATGTTCTTACATAACAAAAAACATTTTTTTATTAATATGCTTTAAATGCTCATTCAAAAATATACATGTCTACTTTAAATAGTAATATAGTAATCAATCTTTATTCTCTCAAAAAAAAAAAAAAAACACATACCTGAGGGATTAACACTTTACATAAATGTACATTGTTTTTTTGTTTTCTTTCCTCTTATTTTGTCTGCTTACCACTCTCTTGGACTAACAATGTAAATGATTGAAGATAAGTTAATTCGAATAAAGACGTAATGAACATCCATTTTATCTAAAAATATTCCCTCAAAACTTAAAAAAACATATCAATCTTATAACGATATCATATCAACCTATGCTGTTTTTTCAGCCTTGAGGCAATCGTTTTCCGTGAATAAATAAAAAAATGTCTTTTTTAAGATATATTCATAGATACATTATATAAAAACATTATTTTAATTCATTTATTATTTGCTACTTTTGTTTATTTAATGTAAATAGAATATTTTATTTGTATTCCCTATGTTAAATTTTAATATTTTAACGAACATTTCTTACCGTTTATATATCCTTCTAATTGCACTTTAAATTTTGATTTCTTTTAATTATGTTTTAATATAGCTACATGTATAATATAATTTATTTTTCTTTTCCTTTGTATAGTTAAAAAATATGAATTTTTTCCCATGTATTTTATGTTTTAATGTTTTAATGTGTTTGCATTTTTAAATAAAAATAAATTGTTGTTTGAATTTATGTTTTTGTTTAATTTGATGTAATTTTTGGCTTAAATTCACGTATTTGAAACTGAATACATTATACATGAGTGGAAAATACTCGCCTGCAGGAATGATTGAATGATTTGTTTTTTGTTTACATTTGTTTTTATTAATTTTTTTCATTTTGGTCTGTATATAAGACATTAATTGTGTAATGGCAATTTTTTTTTTTATAATTATTGCAGATCCGCTCTATCTTAATTTAAATCAATAATTTGTAAATTGTTTGACAATATTTACAAGAAATTACAAAACATTCAATTTGATACAAGAAAACATTGATTTAACTTCTCAAGTCGTAAGCAGCATAAAATAGTAAGAGAGTTCATTGTTTTATTGTTATATACATAATACCGATATTAATTTTTGTTCTTAATTATCCGATGAGTTTTCTTGTCTTTATCAAGACGTTTTTGTTTTGTTTTTTACTTTTTTGTTTCATTATCTGGAAATATACATTAAAAACTTGGATTATAAATCACAGATAGTGTTAATGTAAATAATTGTATCAGTATATTTTTTTTATTTTAATATAAATTTTTACATATTATATTGAAGGTTACAACAGCATCTTACTGATGAGCCCAAATGTTTTATATGGGCGAAACGCAATTAAACTAAAGGTCACAAAAACTTTTAAATGGAATTTACTTAAATAAAGTCCACAAAAAAACAAACAAAAATAACAAAAATTATACATTGTTAAGGTTTTTCTTCCTCGTATACTATACAAAGATCCTAAAAACCCGACACACACATACACACACGCAAAACATACACACACGCACACACACAGAACCCTTTACGAGATGCTTACAATGTATTTACATTATAGACTAAAAGTCCGGTAAAAATAGACAACAAAATAGTGCTAGGTTTGCGAAAATTCGCATAAAGCTGAAGATTGGTACAGACGTTGGGAACACCATTTTAAATAAATTAAGCAACATCGCCATCGATCCGACTGGTGCGTAAAAAGTTATTCAAGGTCAAAAGGTCAAATAAACGGTTTTTCCAATTTTTCTGGCAAACGGTATGTTTAATTAAAAGAATACATGAGGCAAAACTGTAGACCATGAAATTATCTACAAAAGTTGTTTTGTGTAATTTTTTTTGTAAGAACAACCATTCCGGAGATATCTTTATTCTAAAACTTGCAGGATTCACGTTCTACATGATATGCACATATATGCCACGTACATACATTTAGTCCAGTCGATAGGTTGGAATGTGGGGAAAGGTCGGAAGCTAATGAAACTATCAGATGTTGTTCAGGGACAGTTAATCAATATTTTCCGAAATTTCGGACCTCGACAGCCTTGTGGAAAAAGAGGTGGGGAAGGGGTAACTGCAAAATTTTCGACCTTGCAACGGTTTTTCCTCGGTAACTTTGTTTCCTTACGTTCTATAGCAAAAACATTTCCATTTCAAAGTAGAACGTTAAACTTCCTACAATTTTATTGATACACAAATTGTTGTATGTTTATTTTTTACTGAAATATGGCGCTTCGAAAAACTGTTCATTCTTCAGAATTTGCTAAAAAATGCTGAAAAATTCAGCATATTTCTTCATATAAACAAAAACTTGTCCTAGGTTTGCAAAAATTCGCATACAGCTTAAAATTCGTACAGACGTTGGAAACACCATTTCAAATAAATCAAGCAACATCCTCATCGATCCGACTAGGTCAAAAAGTCAAATAAACGGTTTTTACAATTTTTCTGGTAAACAAAGTAGACCATAAAATTATCTACAAAAGATAATTTTTAAGCTGAATGTTTAGCCTTTTCTTAGCATTATTTAGCAAATCCTGAAAAATTACCTGTTTTCGAAGCGCCGAAAAACGAATTGCTATGGCTAGGTAATCAACTGGACCCAGAAAATTGGGGTTGGAAATAAGTAAACAATACTTTGGAGCCAATTTAAACTTTACTCCCACCTGCTCCGAAAACACTTCTCAACACCATCTTTTGCAATTGTAAAAACGGTTTGTAGTTCAAAATGTAGTTGTAAGAAAGTCGGGTTGTTTTTTTTCACCAATATGTTCTCATTTCCAAGACCAGTCTTGATCCAACGTTGAATCAACTTCAACAGATGAAGATTTTTAAGAAGGCGATGAGAAGACAACTGATGTATCTTTTTCACATATCCGGCTAGAAGAACAAGAAGAAGAAGAAAGCCAAGAAGGTATAACTATTGAAGTGGCATTGGAAGATTATGAGTCAGAATAACATCTTCCTGAAACCAACAATAATTCGTACGATTAAAATAAATTATTTACTTTTGTAGATAATTTCATGGTCTACAACTTTGTCTCATGTATTCTTATGATAAAACATACCGATTACCAGAAAAATTGTTAAAACCGTTTATGCGACCTTTTGACCTTGACTTACTTTTTACCCACCAGTCGGATCGATGAAGATGTTGCTTGATTTATTTGAAATGGTGTTCCCAACGTGTGTACCAATTTTCAACTAAAAGGAAAAAAAGTTACCGAAAAAAAACCGTTGCAAGGTCGAAAATTTTGCAGTTACCCCTTCCCCCTCCCACACCTCTTTTTCCACAGGGCCCCTTGAAGTCCAAAATTTTGTAAAATATTAATTAACTATCCCTGAACAACATCTGATAGTTTCATTAGCTTCCGACCTTTTTCCACCTTCCACCCACTTTTTCCAACCTGTCGACTATACTAAATGTATGTACGTGGCATTTATATGTGCATATCATGTAGAACGTGACTCCTGCAAGTTTTAGAATCACGATATTTCCGGAATCTTTATTCTTACAAAAAAATGTTATTAACAACTTTTGTAGATAATTTAATGGTCTACAACTTTGTCTCATGTATTCCTATGATAAAACAATTATGACAATTAAAAATTGGAAAAACCGTTTATTTGAATTTTTGACCTTGAATAACTTTTTACTCACCAGTAGGATCGATGGGGATGTTCCTTAATTCATTTGAAATGGTGTTCCCAACGTCTGTACCAATTTTCAGCTTTATGTGAATTTCCGCAAAACGAGATGTCTATTTTGACCGGACTATAAGAGCCGACAGCAATTTTTAGGTGTGATTGCTAACCAAAAATAATAAGCATAATAAGATAGTCCTTTAGTAGTTATTTGCAAATAATGTGGACGTCTTGCATGCTGTAGTGGGAGCAATAGTGAGTAATACTACATCAAATATACAGTTTTTTTTTCAAAATTCTTGATAATTGTGATAACTGCTTTACCATTACTTCAAAATGTAGAGTTAAGCGCCCTGATTGCAAATATGGTCCAAGACGTTTTGTAGGGCACGTATGGAAAAAAAATGTATAACAAATTTGTAGGCAACTAACAGATCCACACATTTTATCTACATTATATGTATACCTTTTTTCACATAACCTCAAAATTTGTGTGAAAAATTCAAAAAAAAACCTTTGGTGTTAAATTTGTATCTCTTACAAAAAAACATTTTTATTTGACGAAATTAATTGAAAATTTACCTTTCTATGTCTCAAACTCATTTTAATTTTTTTGATCTGAAATACCGTTAGGTATAGAAAAGTATAAATATTCTGACTCATAGTGCGGTTTAGTTCATACATTTTTATACGAATTATATTTTGTCGGATAGTGTCGCATCGTTCCACTGACATAGAGTGTCGGATAGTGCGGTCTTACTTTATTGGCTTGGCTATTTTGCTGGATCACTATTTAAAGAAGAACCGATAAAACAAGGTGAGGCAAGAGACATTACGACGATGTTCGAGTGAAACAAATGTTTCGGTAATGGTACTTTCACCTATAAGTTTTAAGGCTCTTTTTTGAATCCTATCCAGGAGGCGCAAATGAGTTACAGGAGCACCTGCCCAGATATGAGAACTATTAAAAAATCTGATTTTGTGTTGTCTCCATGTTGTTAGTAGAACTTGAAAAATTAGTTAAATAAATAAAAAACATAAAAAACGAGTTTTATTTCGACATTTAATATGTATTAACAAGAAGAAAAAACTTTTTACAACATTAAAATATTAATATTAAAAAATATTAATACGCGACGCGTTTCGGACGTTCGTCCATCATCGGGCCTTTTTGATTAGTGATGTGTCAACTCGGTTTATTAAGCCGAGTCAAACCGAGTTAGGTACGAACCGAGTTGAACCAGTTTGATTTTATTTCAAACCGAGTTAGATTGTTCAAGAACCAAAACCGAAAAACGTTTCGGTTTGAGTTGACAAAGCATAAATGGTTCGGTTCGGTATCGGTATGTCCACTCGGTTTTTGGTTTCGGTTTAACATCGACTCGTACGTCGTCTTTGCTCTGCTGTTAACCGAAAACCGAATAATTGAAATCGAATTAAAATTTTACAATCTGAACCGAGTTGTCTTCAGCTGGTTGCCTCTTGCCTGTGCGTCGGCATGGCGAAAGTGTCAAGCGATGCATAACATAATTTTTTAGTTAAAGTGGTAATATTAATGATATAACTACAATTTTAAGAGTTTTTTTTATTGCTTGGAAAAAAGTAGTTTCAGAGCAAATGGGTGATATTTGGAACGAAATACACTACTCCGCCCAAAATATAGTTCGTTGTCTATATGTCAAGCTAAGAACTGTCAAATTCCATTGAAAGATGGCTACGATGTCGATGGATTAAAAAACCTCTACAAAACAAAAAAAAACGGATTTTTTTACTTCTCCGGAAAAGCAATTTAGAGCAAATAGGTAACATTTGGAACGAATTACACTACTCCGCCCAAAATATAGTTCGTTCTCTATCTGTCAAGATATGAACTGTCAAATTTCATTAAAAGATGGTTAGGATTTCGATGGATTGAAAAACCTCTACAAAACCAATAAAAACCGATTTTTTTACTGCTCCGGAAAAAGCAATGAACTACTGAACTACCGAACCGAAATACTAAAAAAAAACCATGAAATGTAGGTATTCTTATTGACCGATTTTGTTTCAAACCGGGTTGGCCAACTCGGTTTGCAACTCGGTTCGCTTAAATTTCAACTCGGTTCAACTCGGTTCGGAAAATAATTCGGTTTGACACATCACTATTTTTGATTACTGGGTGTGATACACTCCTCGTCAACTGAATACGCACAAACATTTTTTAATATTCTTTATCCATTTTTTCCAAACAGTGATGGTTATTATGCCATCTGTTGATGCTAACTATTCCCTTAAGATGTTAAGCAGATAATTCCGAAAGAATTAACCAAAAACAACCGTGAGTTTTTCTTCAACCACTTGCAAAGTGTTTTATATGCAAAGTAGGAGTTTTTTTTTAGTCAACTGAATAGGTACAACGCCATTTTCTTCGTTGTTTATAAATTTTTTGGAGTGCTTAACAGTTTAAATTAACGATTTTAGTGTTTTCAGTAAAATTTAATTCTTGATTTCAAATTTTAAGAAAAATGGGTAGATCTACGTGTCTTAACAGTGTTGAAAAAGCTAAAATCGATTTACTTAGAGACCAATGCCTAACTGGACGTGCAATAGCTGATAAAGTTGGCCGAAGTTTTAATGTAGTTTATTCTTACTTGAAAAATAAAGACGCATACGGCAAAAACATGAAGGGAGGTAAGAAAACAGCAACAACAGCAGCTGAGAGACGAAGAATTTTAAGATGTGCATCAAATTCTTCTGATTCTGTGGCAAAAATAAAACAAAAAGTCGGCGTAAACGCAAGTTGCTCAACAGTTTTAAGAGTAATCAACAACTCAAGCCATCTTAAACGAATGAAACTTAAGAAAAAACCACCACTTGACGAGAGACGGAAAATGTTGCGATTAGATTTTTCAAGACTTCACATGAGTTGGAAAAAAGAATGGTATCACGTGGTTTTTTCAGATGAAAAAAGTTTAATTTCGATGGCCCTGATGGGTTCAACTTCTATTTTCACGACTTAAGAAAAGAAAAAAGATTTTTAAAGCGCCATCATAGTCGTGAAGGAGGTGTCATGATATGGGGAGCAGTCAGTTATTATGGAACAGTTGAGCTCGAGGTTGTAACATCAAAAATGACAGCAGCTGGGTATAAAGTAATTTTGGAAAGAAATTTTCCTAAATTTTCTAACATCTTTGGACCCATAAACTGGACCTACCAACATGATAATGCGCCTATTCACTCAGCGCGCATAATAAAAACATGGATAGAGGAGCAACAAGTGCAGTTGCTTCAATGGCCGCCGTACTCACCTGATCTAAACATCATAGAAATTGTCTGGGGATGGTTAGTACGCAAAGTTTATGAGGGTGGTCGTCAGTTCGAAGACAAAGAAACCTTAATTTCTGCAATCAAATTAGCGTGGAGCGAAATTTCGTTAAATTACATTAAAAAGCTATACGATTCCATGCCGGATCGAATTTACGAAGTAATTAAAAATAAAGGTGGAAGTACCCACTACTAAACTTAAACAAAAACTTGTTTCATTCCATTCCAATACCAATTTTAATTTTTGTACCTATTCAGTTGACTCAAAAAAAAACTTCTACTTTGCATAAGTTACACTTTGGAAGTGGTTGAAGGAAAAACTCACGGTTGTTTTTGGATAAAACTTTGAAATTCTGTTATTTATATGTTACGAAAATTTTTACCATCAACAGATGGCATAATAACCATCACTGTTTGGAAAAAATGGATAAAATATATTCAAAAATGTTTGTGCGTATTCAGTTGACGAGGAGTGTATGTGTGTTTAGTGTTGTTTGATGTTTATCAGTTGGTGTATGTTTGTCTCTCTTCATCCTCCTTTGTTTTGGTGATTAATGGCTGTGTTCTATAATGCATTGTTTTTTATTATTAGTTTGTCGTTCAATACTTTGTTTTGTTCCGTCTTGCAGGCTTTGTATATTTCCAACTCTTCCAATGCGTCCAAAGTTTTCCCTTTCCTGCAAATGTGCATTGGTTTGCAATTTGTATTGAAATCAGTGTAATTGTGGTTTTCGTTGATTAAGTGTTGTGCGTAATTTGATTGTGTTTTTTGTGTCTATATATGTTCTTTAAATCTATCTTGGAAATTTCGCCCGGTTTGTCCAATATAAAATTTATCGCATTTACTGCAAATAATTTTGTAAGCACCTGGACATAGTTTTATTGCTTTTGTCTTTTTGTTTTTAAATAATTCTGGATATTGTTATTCATTTTGTAGGAGACTGTTATATTATGTATCTTTAATTCGTACTTAAGCGGACTCCTTGCAGACATATACCTAAACCATTACGAAAACACACATATACTTTCAAAATTAAACCCCTTACACCCAAAAATATTATCCTATGCCAGATTTGTAGATGACACTTTCATCATATTTGATGGCACCCTCAGACAAATAAATCTTTTAAATAAATACATCAACAGCATCAATGGTAATATTAAATTTACAGCCGAAACGGAAGAAAACAATGCAATCAACTTTTAGACTTGACCATCAGTAAATACAACAACAAACTCAACTATAAAATCTACAGAAAACCAACGACAACTGATATAACCATCCACAAGAACTCCCACCACCCATATTCCCAAAAATTGGCATCTTTCAACGCCTTCATCAATAGACTTTTCAACATACCAATGAGCAAAGAAGATTACAACACAGAAGTCACAATAATAAAACAAATCGCTATTGCAAACGGATACACAACCCAAACTATAGACAAACTAATAACCCAAAAGAAAAAGAAATAACAAAGAAATAGAATACATATCAATTGAATATACCAACATATTACCGCAAATAATTAGGTACGAATTAAAGAAACATAATATAACAGTCTCCTACAAAACGAATAACAATATCCAAAATTATTTAAAAACAAAAAACACAAAAGCAATAGAACTATGCTCAGGTGTTAACAAAATTATTTGCAGTGATTGCGATGAATTTTATATTGGACAAACTGGGCGAAACTCCTAAGATAGATTCAAAGAACATATACCAAAACAAAAAACACAATCAAATTACGCACAACACTTAATCAACGAAAACCACAATTACACTGATTCCAATACAAATTGCAAACCAATGCACATTTGCAGGAAAGGGACAACTTTGGAAGCATTGGAAGAGTTTGAAATCTACAAAGCCTGCAAGACGGAACAAAACAAAGTATTGAACGACAAACTAATAATAAAAAACAATGCACTATACAACACAGCCATTAATCACCAAAACAAAGGAGGATGAAGAGAGACAAACATACACAAACTAATAAACATCAAACAACACTAAACACACATATCATACTCAGTAGTCAAAAAAGCCCGATGATGGACGAACGTCCGAAACGCGTCGCGTATTAATATTTTTTAATATTAATATTTTAATGTTGTAAAAAAGTTTTTTTCTTTTTGTTAATAAATATTAAATGTCGAAAGAAAACTCGTTTTGTATGTTTTTTATTTATTTAACTAATTATTCAAATGAGAATTCTACTCAAGCTTTGGGCGAATGTATGCCTTGTAGATTGAAGCCAGATCAGAAGAGGAAATATATTTTTAACATCGATTTAAGAAAAATAACCATTTTGCGGCATTTTTGGCGACGTCAAATATGTGATCGTTCCACAAGAGGTGGTTTGTAATACACATACCAAAAACGCAAAGCTGTTCGGTTTACTCAATGCATGTACCACTCATGGATAGTGGCATAGTTCAGTTGGTAGGTTACGCTTTAACGACAGAAGACAGAATTGAGTTTTTGAAGGATTAAATTCCACGAGGTTGATGATTCCCCAATAGACAATGCTGTCAAGATCAGAATTAATTGAGCTTATCATACGATACCGTTGCAGTTCCACATCCGAAGGACACGGATGTGAATCTGGAAACGAATATGAAAAGCTGAGAGTACTGTCGTGAGCAAAACAATTTAGTGGATTAGAAGTATTAGACAAGAGATCATTTATAAAGATAAGAAAGAGTCATAGACATAACGGAGCCTTGTTGCACACCAGCATTTCTTTTGTGGGTAGCAGACTGAAAACCATCCAAAACAACGAGAATTGAACGATCCGAAAGGTAAATTCTAATCCATCGAAGAAGCGGTTCTTTTGGAAGGGCTGGACAAATGCTGTTTTCCATCTACTCGGAAAGAGACCCGTAGAGTAGGACAGATGGAAAGGCTTACGCAGAAGTTTTGTTAGTGTGGAAGCACACCTCTTCAGAACTATTGGGGGATACTATCCGGGCCAGCGGATTTGTATATATCGAGATCTTTTAGAACTCTTGCAACTGATCGAGTGCAAAAGGAAATTTGTCCCATTGAACCACTTACGCTCTCTAGTACAGGAGGAGTCATGTCACTCTGTGGCAGTGTCGAATTGGCAGCAAACTGTGCTGCGAATGAGTCTGCTTGCGCTTAAGAGCTTACCACAGTAGTGTCATTGTTGACGAGCGTTGAAACTGAGGACATAGTAGAGCTGCGAACGTTTTTTTACAGATGACCAAAAATTCTTACTACCTTTGGAACATTGTAGTTTTTTTTGCCGTAATTTTTGCTCATGTAAACATTTGGTTCTTTGCATATGAGCATTGCAGGACTTCCTAGCTTGCTTGAACTTATTCCGGTTTTCCTCAGAAGGGTTGGCTTTATAACATCGGAAACTAACTTCTCTCAACTCAATAGCCTCTTTACAGCTCAAGTCGAACCATGAATTCTCTCTTGGTTTGATACTTTTTGTCCTATTCGGAACAAAATTTCTCATCCCGCAGAGAATAATGTTTGTAATATTTTTATCGCTGGAGTCAACGTCACTATCGAGAAAACATAGTGACCAGTTAAGGTTTCCGAAGAAATTGTTGAGACCGTCCCAGTTGGCTTTCTCGTATTGCCATACGGTTCTCCTTGAGATTTTTTCTTTAACTGGACTGTTGGAGTACGAGGAAATAGCTGAAATGATACAATGGTCCGACGTGCCTAGAGGCGATAATACATCAATGATGTATTTATCAGGATGAGATTTAAGAAACTACTATAAATGAAACATAAATATGTGATGTGCTTTTGAACGTTGGATTTGAACCACAGGAAATTAAAGTCAGTGTTAGAAGACTGACCATATTGTGGAAGAAGTTGTGAAGCAACATCATTTCCGACGTAAGCGGCGAGACCGTGGCAAGCAAAGAATAATGGCACTAAGTTGTGCACGTATTGGTTAAATTCAAACGGATCAGAATTTTCTCCTAATTGAGTTTCACTTAATGCCAAAACAGCTGGTCTGTATTTTGCAGTATGAACGTATGCTGCAATGAAATTCTTACTCAGCCCCCGAATGTTACTATAATCGACACCAAATTTTTCTACCATTATGAAAAACAAACATTGAAAACAAATCCAACCCGTACGAATATCTAAATTTAATATTTTTTTAAATATCCAATTTAAACTTTTCAATAACACATTTCCATCAGTGACTACGCCTTCAGGGAAATGTGCCTTGATACGCTCCTGGTTTAAGTGTTAATAGAGAACTATACGTTAACGGAATTTCCTAGATTACTGGCTGCGCACAATGGTGTAGCAGTAGCAGTAGCACGCAGCAATGTCAAAGTAAATGTCAAAAAAAGTAGCTCACAAAGCAGCATACACGAATACAATGTGCAGCACTGAACTCAAACAAAAATCATGTCTGCCATTTTGGTTTGTTGTTGTTTTGCAGCGCAGCAGGTCGTCAAGTTCAAGTCGAGTCGACTTGTACTTCAGCGACTCTCTCTGCTGCATCTGCTACTTCACATTGTAGCCGTGCAATACGATTTACATACATTTAACTTTGACATTGCTGCGTGCTACTGCTACTGATACACCATTGTGCGCAGCCAGTTAAGAAACGCATGTTCTTTGCAAACAAGTTTGTATCAGCACAGCACATGCAGTGCCTAAGCCAGATTATCTGTGAAGATCATAGGATGTGAGCAGGGCCGTCGAGAGGAATTCCGGGCCCGGGACGGACAAATCCCGGGCCCCTCATATATACTCATTTTTTACTACATGTCTACTCCTGCTACGGCCAAATACCTATTGCTAATAGCATGGCACTAGTTACAATGAGAAGAAAGGATGAAATATTTTTTGTTAGCACAGTGGACCGAAAAAAAGTGTCCATTATCTGATCATTCCCACGGGTTTAGTCCAGTTGAAACGGGGGATGCAAAGAAAATAATTCGGCATACGAGTAGACCGGTTCGAATCAATCAACCTCTGCATTCAGTACGTTATTGCCAACCGCATGCTTGTAAGTAAATTAAAAACACGTTCGTTTAGTTATTAAAAAATTATTTTGAGAATAAAATAGATTTTATTAATAATATTGAAAAATTTTCTTTATTTTAAAAGCTATGTATTGTAAAACGTTTTCATTTCAACTTTTTCATTCTTTTTTTTTTACATTCAAAATATTATCACAATATTGCCTTTAGAGTTGGTTTGTATTCGACGAAATATTTCCTTATTGCATACGAGCTTTCCTAGATTTCTGAACAGGAAAACTACTTATTATATCGAAATACAATTTCTTTGCCAAAGGTGCTTCGATGCATAGTGTAGCAAGTCCCGAAACACGATCTTGCGATGAGCACGAGCGATGAAATTTTTTTACTCTGGCAAGGACGCTAAAGGAACGTTCGGCACTAGCTACGGTAACAGATATGGTGCAAAACACACGCAGAGCAACACAAACGTTTGGGAAAATCGTTTGCAAGTTCTGGGAAAAAATTGCATTCAGCAAACTCAATGGTGGAAGTTCTGCTTCGAAATTGGCTTCATAAATGTGTTTCAGATGAATTAATTCTTCCTCCAATTCTTGAGATACATGCGATTTGTACTTTTGAATAAAGCTTGTAGCAGAAATTCCAATCTCAGTTTCGTCCATTGTTGAAAACTGCCATAAAAGTGAAAAGGTTGAATTCAAATTTCTCATGGCATCGAACCGACGAGAAATTCCAGATATAATAGAATCAACTATTAAGTAAAAAGTGTTTCTTTTGAAGTTTGTTTCTTCGTCTGTATCAGTTTGTTCTTCACCTTGATTTTCTCCGAAATGTCTCTTTAATTGTCTTTTTCGGGTCGATGTGAGCGATTCTGAAATATCTCCCAATCCAGCCGCAACTTTTTTGCAAAGCTGCAAATCGGAGATCAAACTATCGAGGTTTCAAATTTCAACTTCAATAGTGATATCGCTGGCTTGAAGAATGCTTCTTTCTTTTATAGCGCTCAGAACCTAGCACCAGATTGAAGACATCAGGACACATTCAAATTTGTGCATATATTTTAATACGCCATGTACATCTCTTCTAGCTTCAGCAGTTAAAGCGAGATCACTTAATCCTTCTAGTTATTTTCTTAGTTTATTGAGATGATTTGCAAATGGTTTCACTGCTTCAATTCTAGCTGACCATCTTGTGTCCGACAGTTTGTGAAGGAATCCCACTGCTGCTTAACAAGTTAAAACACTTTTAAACAACTCCGAAAAATGTGATTGCCGACAACATTCCGCGGAATCTACACGTTTATAACTCACTTCATCAACACTTGATTTTATATTTTAACACCTAGTTAGGTTTTCTGCACAAGAATGTTAAATATTAACTTCGAAGTCTTAAAGTCAAATCAGCGATATCTTATAGAGGTTTGCAAATAACGATCCTCGCGAAAACCCTTTCTCTATACGAACAAATATTTCTAAGTAACAAACAGAACAAACAGAAACTAAATAGATATGAAGAAAGATCCGAATAAAAATAAATATATTTTGTGTTTTTCGAAATTCCGGGCCCCTTATTAAGACTGAGGCTGATACAAAATTTCAAAATTTACTTTAAATTACAAAATTGTTTGTGCTCACTATAATAAAAGCTAAACGATTTTCTATTATTTTTTTTAAATCGCCGGAATCGGTCGATTTGTCTCTATATATTAAAAAAAAAACATATTAACGTTAGTCAAGGGCCCAAATCCGCAAGCGTGAGTTTTTCTTAAAAGATAACGTTCACATAGGGCCCCGATTTTGATTTTTCAATATTCCGAGCCGCTAGAAAATCACGAGAATATATTATTGCTTGCGGATCAGGGCCCCAAGATGCATGAAAAATCTATCTCAAATAAAAAAAATTACAAACAAAAATTACAATTCAACTTTTTGTTTAAAATTGTTGGCCCCTTGAAAATCACGGGAATATGTTAATGGTTGATGAGGGACTGGGCCCCAGTTGGTGTGAAAAATCTATATGAAAAAATTACGATTACACGTATGGCTTAAAATTTCCGGGCCCCTTAAAAATCCCGGGCCCGGGGGGATTCCCCCCTTACCACCCCCCTTTCGACGGCCCTGGATGTGAGTGAAGGAAGGGATTTACCACTCCTTTTTTATAATTGATGTTTATTATGTATTTGTTATTACTTGGCAAAAAATCTCTGTTGTATTGTGACCGGTCACATTTGGAACAAAATAGGAAAGAAATCAATCGCCATATTGAATATTTCATACTGTATTACCTACCTGACACCAATCTTTAAAAGTCTAGTCATGAAAAAACTGACACCGAAATGCTCAGTGGTGAAACGACGGCAATGAATTTTACAACGATGAAACCGCTGCTGGGGAAACGCCGGCGTTGAAATGTCCCGCACTGAAACGGTGGCACCGAAACGTCATGTACCGCTATATTATACATTAATAGATTTGATTAGGTTATAATTATTGTGCGTGCATATTGAATTTCCTCTTTCTGTATTCGAAACATAATCTTCATATAAACACATGTGGAGAGTTAATTTGTGCGCATAAAATCGCAGCCATTGTTGGCCTGGTACTTCCTTTTATTCTTATTAATTTGTTTCTATTTCAGGTTAAAGATGTGAGTGGATTTGTTATGCAGGTGAGTTAAAACAAACAAATAAAATTTATATTAGCTTAGTTTTGTAGATATAAATTAATTTGGTAGGTAGTCAGGTAGATATTCATATTATGTTTGCTATATGCGTTGTGTTGTGTTCTGGGTGGGCTGCGTTATGTTGATTCAGAATTTGAATACGTTGCGTAGATTATTAATTTTTTTTACAAATTATTTGTATAATTAATTGAAAATTATACTTTTGTTTTTCTAAGTGGACTGTATGTTTAATTTTAGTACGTGGTTGAGTGGGTGACCTTATACTTATGGTTTATTTTTGTTTTCTAATGAGCTTATGAGTGGGTGAGTTTTAGTTTATTGGGTTATGTAAATGGTAATGTTGTTTTGCTTAGGGTTATTTCTTGTGTATATTTCAACTCTTGTGTTGAGTGATGAAGTTTGTAATGTGTTGGGTGAAAAGAGATTTGCAATGTTATGTTGCATTCCGTTTTCATATTAATGATTGTTCTGTGCTGGTATTGTTGGATGGTAGGAAGCATACTTTGGTGATTGGCTTCATGAGTTCTCCATTCTGGGTCTTAAGCTTAAGAGCCCGGATTAAATTGTCGGCTCCTGGGAATGTTTCGATGATTCGAGCTCAGAACCATTTCGATGGGAAAGCCGCTCATCTTTGAGGGGTACAAGGTCTTCTACCTTGGGTTGTTGTTCCGTCTTAAACCATTTGGGACGATTTTGGATTTCCACTCCTTCCAAAATGTTTGAAGAGAAGATTGCAGTCGCTTCCATCGATGGATAAATCCGATCCTCTAAGACGCTTGATCTGCTTCTGGGACAACATGACTTGACGTGCCTATCAAAAAGTGTGAGCTTCGTTTCGGGTAATTTTTTTAAATGGAATTTTACTGATTTCACTCCAGCTTCCAATAGTCCACCAAAATGCGGGGTAGCGGGAAGAATGAAGTTTCATTTTGTTCCCGAATTGCTAATCGAATCAGCTTTTTCGCTTAAATCATGTTTCGCAGCTTCCTAGCAGTTTAAGCAGATCCGTGTTTGCTCCTTTAAAACTAGTTCTGCAGTCGCTGTTGAGGTTGGAACATATTTCGCGTCATGCTGTGAATCTTCGGAAGGCAGCAAGGAAGGTTTGGGTGGTCAGATCCGTTACAGCATCAAGCTGAATGGCCTTTTTTGTTAGGAAGATGAAAATAGCTTATACCTATAACATATCAAGCGTTTGTGCAAATATGTCTTTATTGTCCGTTTTATATTGAAAATCCAATACGCATTCCTTATAAATGTTATAATTTGTTGCAAACCACTATGAAATGTTCATTCATACCTCCAATTCTTATGATGTTACTCCCATCCCTCAAGAGATTGAGAGATTTATAATGTTTGGTTGTATTTGTTTTCTGTAACTCCCTTAAAATATGAGGAAACCTTTCTTGTTGCACAATTCGTACAACTACACCCAAAGAAACATAAGTTGCATGGGTGATAAAATAGATTAAAATAGATTAAGATTTTTGCTTTCTCATTACTGTTTTAGACGAATCCCCTTACATGTGATAGCACACGCAAGAGTTTTATGAAGTTCAAGTTTCTGTAAGTTAGTTGTAACTTGTAAGATGGAGATATCGTTGTCGAGAGCGAGATGAGTTTTGTTTTCTCTCTTTTCCTCCTCTGTTTCTAATCCTGTGGGTTGGGATGGAATAGCGAAATCCGTCCTAAAGGGTCGTTTAGACGTACAAACGTGGAAAGGATTCAGGATTGTGGGTTTTGAAGCAACTTTTTCAACCTCGATTTTCTGGAATAAAAATGCATCTGCAGCATATTACCAGGTGATTCCTATTGTTTTTGTGTGATCCGTCGTACCTAAGGTAAATTAAACACTGGCCTCTCGATCTTCTTCCGGGATAATATTCAGAAAGTCTTGGATGAGTAATACATAAATTTCCTTAGACGAAAACCAGCGGACCGTAATAACGTTGAAATTTCTTCAAATTTTGTTTGAGCTTCATCGAGTGAGTCTGCGCCAGACACCAGGTCTTCTATATACATTTCTTCCCGAATCATTTGAGCTGCTGGTGTATACTTTTGTTTCTCATCACTTGCGAGTTTCTTGAGTGTGCGACTGGACAGGTATCCGGCAGGTGCAGTACCAAACATCAAGACTTTTACTTTGAAAAGTTTGATTGGTGTTGCTGGATCCTCCCACCAAAATAAAAGTTGGAAGTAGGCATCTTCTCTGTGGATTTGGATCTGCCTATACATCTTTTCAATGTCTGCTAAGAAGGTAACTTTGTTGATCCTCCACTTAAACACTATCGAGATAATATCTGTTTGCGTTTTAGGCCCCGTCATCAAATGATCATTAAAGGACCTTCCATCCAAAGTCTTAAACGGAGCGTTGAAGACCACTCTCAACTTAGTGGTTGTGCTGGATTCTTTGAAGACTGCGTTGTGAGGCACAACGTATTGGAATGGTGATCTGAGTGTGGTATCTTTGGTATCTTCCATCTGGTTGAGTTGAAGGTACTCTGGTATACATTTTTTGTAGTCTTTGTGTAGTGTAGCATTATTAAGTAACTTTTTTTCCTGTTTGTAAAGCATTCTGAGTGCGTTTTGTTGTGAAGATGCAACACCTGGCCGTTTGTGTTATTTAAATGGGAGTGCCACTTCCTATCCTATCGGCAAGCACTTGATATTTTGCAAAAAATGTTGCTCGCATGCAGCATCCTCTTCCTTTTCCACTTTTTCGAAGGGGGACTCCCAAAATTTCAATCATCAATCTGTAGTGTTGGTGAAGTCTCGATGGAGATTTTGCCTGATATTAGCCAACCAAACTCTGTCTTTTGAGCTATAGGGGCAACTAGATATTCATATTATGTTTGCTATATGCGTTGTGTTGTGTTCTGGGTGGGCTGCGTTATGTTGATTCAACGTGTGTTGATTCAGAATTTGAATACGTTGCGTAGATTATTAATTTTTTTTACAAATTATTTGTATAATTAATTGAAAATTATATTTTTGTTTTTCTAAGTGGACTGTATGTTTAATTTTAGTACGTGGTTGAGTGGGTGACCTTATACTTATGGTTTATTTTTGTTTTCTAATGAGCTTATGAGTGGGTGAGTTTTAGTTTATTGGGTTATGTAAATGGTAATGTTGTTTTGTTTAGGGTTATTTCTTGTGTATATTTCAACTCTTGTGTTGAGTGATGAAGTTTGTAATGTGTTGGGTGAAAAGAGATTTGCAATGTTATGTTGCATTCCGTTTTCATATTAATGATTGTTCTGTGCTGGTATTGTTGGATGGTAGGAAGCATACTTTGGTGATTGGCTTCATAAGTTCTCCATTCTGGGTCTTAAGCTTAAGAGCCCGGATTAAATTTCGATGATTCGAGCTCAGAACCATTTCGATGGGAAAGCCGCTCATCTTTGAGGGGTACAAGGTCTCCTACCTTGGGTTGTTGTTCCGTCTTAAACCATTTGGGACGAATTTGGATTTCCACTCTTTCCAAAATGTTTGAAGAGAAGATTGCAGTCGCTTCCATCGATGGATAAATCTGATCCTCTAAGACGCTTGATCTGCTTCTGGGACAACATGACTTGACGTGCCTATCAAAAAGTGTGAGCTTCGTTTCGGGTAATTTTTTTAAATGGAATTTTACTGATTTCACTCCAGCTACCAATAGTCCACCAAAATGCGGGGTAGCGGGAAGAATGAAGTTTCATTTTGTTCCCGAATTGCTAATCGAATCAGCTTTTTCGCTTAAATCATGTTTCGCAGCTTCCCAGCAGTTTAAGCAGATCCGTGTTTGCTCCTTTAAAACTAGTTCTGCAATCGCTGTTGAGGTTGGAACATATTTCGCGTCGTGCTGTGAATCTTCGGAAGGCATCAAGGAAGGTTTGGGTGGTCAGATCCGTTACAGCATCAAGCTGAATGGCCTTTTTTGTTAGGCAGATGAAAATAAATGATGGCTGGGTGCTGTATGAATAGGGTAGACCCTGATTGGTATCAACATGGCGATGCCCAGCGTTGCAACTGTCTCATACGCATCAATTGTGCTTATTTTACCTCCAAGTGGTAGCCATCGGGTACTGGTCTTGTCCACCCGGACTTGACTTGCTGAACTTATAAGCGCGAGTGTTGATCACAGAAAAATAGCAACACTATAATTGCCCTGCCATAAAGCTCCTCTGTTTCTCTTGTTGGGTAGCAGTTTATTCTGTACGAACCCCTCAGAAAGCAAGCGAGCGGCGGATGAGCTTCCAATTAAGTGAACCAACGGCGACGCTTACAGACAATATGGTAGGCACCCCATTGAGCTACTTCGACATATTCGGAGCTCAGGTCTTTGGGTCCTTTCACTACTATTAGTCAGGGTAGTGAAGTAGAGAAGGTGGCGGATGAGCCCATATAGGACCAACGGTAGCTCTCACATTCCCGTAGTGGGTTACTGACTCTGGATTTCTCCAGTTCCTTTTGTCCAAGGAGAGCAGCATAGGGCCTGGTCCCCCAGGTTGGGGGTTGTGCGTCGGGGTAACTTCCCTACCACGTAAAAAACCTCTTGTTCCGAAACAACCAACTGCCTTGGATATGGATGACCCTACTGATGACGACCCTAGCAAACGAAACAAGGACAACGAATTTCGGTTCTGCACGTGGAATATCCGGACCCTTAACAGACCACGTGCAGCCGAACAATTAGTGGAAGCCCTAGATGGTGTCAAAGCCGACATCACAGCCATCCAAGAAGTGCGATGGGATGGTGAAGGCACAAGGAGGATGAAAAACTGTGACATCTACTACGGCAAGTGCTACAGGACAAGGAAACAGCGGCTATTTGGATGCGGATTTGTGATAAGAGGAAGGCTTAGGCAAGAAGTCTTGGGGTTTCATGGCATAAGCGAACGCATTGTCATAATCCGAATTAAATCCAAATTCAGCAACATCTCGCTGATCTGCGTCCACGCCCCCACGGAGGAAAAAGATGACCCGACCAAAGAAGAATTCTACGATCTTCTCGAGAAGACGTATGATGAATGCCCGAAGTACGACACTAAGTTTATTCTTGGTGACTTCAACGCCAAAATCGGAAAGGATAACTTTGGCTCGACAGTCGGAAAGCATAGCCTGTACGACAACACTTCCGGTAACGGACACAGGCTAATCGACTTTGCTGCGGGGCGAAGTGTCATCTTAGCTAGCACATACTTCCCACACCTCAATATTCACAAGGGGACCTGGCAGTCTCCTGATCAAAATACCGTCAACCAAATTGATCACATTGCGATTGATAGCAGACATGCGTCCAGTGTCATGGATGTCCGCACTTTCCGAGGGGCCAACATAGACTCGGACCACTACCTTGTTGTAGCTAAAGTGCGAATGCGGATCTCCACCAGACCGCAGAACCGAACATCCTCTGTGAGAAAGTTTGATGTTGCTAAGTTACAATCGCAAGAGACCGCCACAACCTTTGCCAATCATGTCTCCTCTTATCTCTTGACAAGCCCGGCGCCTGCGCCAAACCCAGAGGCCCAGTGGCAACATTGCAAAATGGCCATCAAAACCGCTGCCACGGATGTTTTGGGTTTCATTAGGCGACCACAACGAAACACCTGGTTTGATGATGAGTGCAGGCTCGCACTCTTGGCCAAAGACGAAGCCTATCATGCAGTTCTGAATGCCAGAACCAGAGCTGCCAAGAGCGCTTTCCGTGCGGTGTACCAGCAAAAGAGGAAAGAGGAACATCGGCTTTTCAGAAGAAAAAAAAAGAGAACTGGAAAACGAATGGTTGAATCTATTGAGGGGTGCTACGGCAGAAGCAATGTTCGAAAGTTCTACCAAAGGGTAAAGCATTCGTCCAAGGGTTACAAAGCCCGAGCGGAAGCATGTAGAGACGAGGGTGGGAATGTCGTTGTAGATACACAGTCGGTGCTGAGAATTTGGAAAGAACACTTCTGCAGACTGTTAAACGGCAAAGACAACCAACTAATCGCTGTCAGGCAGAATGATCCATTCGATTTGGATGATGATGAACAAAATTTCCGTCCTCCCGACCAAGAAGAAGTTCGGATAGCAATATCTAAACTAAAGTCCAACAAGACTGCTGGAGCTGATGGCCTTACGGCTGAACTTTTCAAAGCAGCGGGAGATGACTTGGTGAGGAGCATACACCAACTCATCTGTACAATCTGGTAGGATGAAAGTATGCCTGACGAATGGAACCTCAGCATTGTGTGCCCTATCCACAAGAAAGGAGATACTCTAAGCTGCGCCAACTACAGAGGTATAAGTCTCCTAAATGTCGCCTATAAAATCTTGTCGGCCATTCTGTGTGAACGTCTGAACCCTTTCGCACGTGAACTGATTGGCCCCTATCAGTGTGGTTTCAGACCCGGTAAGTCAACCGTCGACCAAATTTTCACACTTCGGCAGATTTTGGAAAAGACCCAAGAATTCCAGATCGATACTCACCACCTCTTTATCGATTTTAAAGTCGCCTATGACAGCGTAAACAGGAACGAGCTATACAAAGCCATGTCGCTTCTTGGCATCCCTGCCAAACTCGTTCGATTGTGCAGGATGACTATGGAGAACTCTCGCTGCTCCGTCAAGGTTGGTAAGAGCACCACCGACTCATTTAATGTCGAGAAAGGCTTACGACAGGGTGACGCGCTGTCATGTAACCTCTTCAACATCATTCTTGAGGCAATCGTACGCAACTCGCATGTCAACACCAGCGGTACGATTTTTTTTGATCCGTTTAATTACTTGGCTATGCTGATGATATTGACATTATTGGAAGAACGAAGCGCGCTGTCAGTGGAGCATTCGCAAGTATTGAAGTGGAAGCGGCTCGAATGGGTCTGGCTGTAAATGAAGATAAAACAAAGTATATGCTGTCCTCGAGTGAAGTAGATCATCACCGTAGGCTCGGACAAAACGTCACAATGGACAGATATAACTTTGAGGTTGTCAAGGACTTTGTTTATTTGGGTTCCACTATAACCTCTCAGAACAACATCAGTGAAGAGATCAGTCGAAGAATCACTCTTGCCAATCGCTGTTTCTTCGGGCTAAGAAGGCATCTTAGTAGTAAAGCCCTCTCTCAAAGGACCAAGGAGACACTATACAAGACCCTTATCATCCCAGTTCTGCTGTATGGGGCAGAAGCGTGGACACTGACACAATCGGATGAATACAGGCTGGGGTGCTTTGAGAGAAAGATTCTTCGGGTGATATTCGGGCCTGTATGTATCAATGGAGTTTGGAGGAGAAGATTCAATGACGAACTGTACGGGCTATACAGCGACATTGTTTTGGTTAAGAAGCTGAAAATTCAGCGGCTTAGATGGCTAGGTCATGTGGAGCGTATGGACGAAAACGCTCCTGCCCGACGAGTCTTCAATTCCAACCCGGAGGGCCGACGCAGTTCTGGAAGACCCCATCTAAGGTGGCGCGATCAAGTGGTAAACGACCTCAACCAACTTGGTGTGCGCAACTGGAGGCCACTGGCTAGGGACCGGCCTAGCTGGCGAGGATTGTTGGTTGAGGCCGTGGTCTACAATGGACTGTCTGCGCCACCTTAAGTTAGTAAGTAAGATGAAAATAGCGAAATTCCCTTTGAATTTCCTTGATCCTCTTCCTTTCCACGCTTTTACTTCCATGGGTCTAACGTAGTCAACCCTATTGTGGGTAAATGGCCTCGATATATTTACTCTTTTAGGTGGTAAGTTTCCCATAAGTTGCGGCATAGGTTTTGGCTTATACCTATAACATATGAAGCGTTTGTGCAAATGTGTCTTTATTGTCCGTTTTATATTGAAAATCCAATACGCATTCCTTATAAATGTTATCATTTGTTGCAAACCACCATGAAATGTTCATTCATACCTCCAATTCTTATGATGTTACTCCCATCCCTCAAGAGATTGAGAGATTTATATTGTTTGGATGTATTTGTTTTCTGTAACTCCCTTAAAATACGAGGAAACCTTTCTTGTTGCACAATTCGTACAACTACACCCAAAGAAACATAAGTTGCATGGGTGATAAAATAGATTATATTCTTAAGATTTTTGCTTTCTCATTACTGTTTTAGACGAATCCCCTTATATGTGATAGCACACGCAAGAGTTTTATGAATTTCAAGTTTCTGTAAGTTAGTTGTAACTTGTAAGATGGAGATATCGTTGTCGAGAGCGAGATGAGTTTTGTTTTCTCTCTTTTCCTCCTCTGTTTCTAATCCTGTGGGTTGGGATGGAATAGCGAAATCCGTCCTAAAGGGTCGTTTAGACGTACAAACGTGGAAAGGATTGTGGGTTTTGAAGCAACTTTTTCAACCTCGATTTTCTGGAATAAAAATGCATCTGCAGCATATTACCAGGTGATTCCTAGTGTTTTTGTGTGATCCGTCGTACCTAAGGTAAATTAAACACTGGCCTCTCGATCTTCTTCCGGGATAATATTCAGAAAGTCTTGGATGAGTAATACATAAATTTCCTTAGACGAAAACCAGCGGACCGTAATAACGTTGAAATTTCTTCAAATTTTGTCTGAGCTTCATCGAGTGAGTCTGCGCCAGACACCAGGTCTTCTATATACATTTCTTCCCGAATCATTTGAGCTGCTGGTGTATACTTTTGCTCCTCATCACTTGCGAGTTTCTTGAGTGTGCAACTGGACAGGTATCCGGCAGGTGCAATACCAAACATCAAGACTTTTACTTTGAAAAGTTTGATTGGTGTTGCTGGATCCTCCCACCAAAATAAAAGTTGGAAGTAGGCATCTTCTCTGTGGATTTGGATCTGCCTATACATCTTTTCAATGTCTGCTAAGAAGGTAACTTTGTTGATCCTCCACTTTAACACTATCGAGATAATATCTGTTTGCGTTTTAGGTCCCGTCATCAAATGATGATTAAAGGACCCTTCATCCAAAGTCTTAAACGGAGCGTTGAAGACCACTCTTAACTTAGTGGTTGTGCTGGATTCTTTGAAGACTGCGTTGTGAGGCACAACGTATTGGAATGGTGATCTGAGTGTGGTATTTTTGGTATCTTCCATCTGGTTGAGTTGAAGGTACTCTGGTATACATTTTTTGTAGTCTTTGTGTAGTGTAGCATTATTAAGTAACTTTTTTTCCTGTTTGTAAAGCATTCTGAGTGCATTTTGTTGTGAAGATGCAACACCTGGCCGTTTGTGTTATTTAAATGGGAGTGCCACTTCCTATCCTATCGGCAAGCACTTGATATTTTGCAAAAAATGTTGCTCGCATGCAGCATCCTCTTCCTTTTCCACTTTTTCGAAGGGGGACTCCCAAAATTTCAATCATCAATCTGTAGTGTTGGTGAAGTCTCGATGGAGATTTTGCCTGATATTAGCCAACCAAACTCTGTCTTTTGAGCTATAGGGGCAACTAGCTTTTCTTCTTTAATAATTTCTGGTAAAACTTCCTCACAAAAGACATCATTACCCAACAACAAGTCAAAACAAGATGGTTGATGAATCGTTGAATCTGCCAAATTTAAACCTTGGATGTGTTTCCATTGAGTTGAACGAACTTCGTTACTCGGCAATAAGCCCGTAAGATTTTTGAAATTGAAGCCCCACATTGTGGTCGAAGAGTCCGAATATTTTGAACCAAGGTTCAGATCTACATAATATTGACAAGAGCCACTTTGGCCTAAACCTGAGACATCAAGGAATGTGCGATGTTTGTTCAAATTTAAAATTTGTTGAGTTGAGTCTGTCATGAATGTTGCCTGTGATCCAGGATCAACCAGAGCTCGCATGTTGATAAATTCACCATTAGCTGATTTGACCTTAACTATCGCTGTTGCTGATAGAATGTGTGCATTAGTATGATGACTCGCGTGGAAACAATTAGCCGAAGACTTTATTGTTTGCTCTTCAGAAGGGTGGAAAGATTGTGCATTTGGATTTATTTGTGTGGTTAAGTGATGTGATTAAGATTGGAATTGATTTTGTGTACTTTGGTTAGGGTTAGGGTGAGTAAATGAGTTTTGATTAGTATTTGAGTGTGTGTGAGTGCGTGAGTGCGATGAAGTTTAATTACGGGAAAATGGGTTCGCGTTATTTGATCTTGATGGAAATCGGTTAGAGTGAGGAAATAGTTGTGTGTTCGTATTGTGTTGTATTGTGTTAGTATGAGCAAATAAGTGCGATTGTGAATTGAACATATTTCTGTTGTAATTATTACCAAAATGAAGCAATGAGTTTTGTGGCCTTTGACTAAATTATCAGATTATTACTTGGGCGACTATTCGGTATCAAGTATCTCCAGACGGACAACGGGCTGGAGTACTGCAATAATCAATTTGATGGGTTCTTAAAAGAACATGGTATTCGAAGAAGGCTGACAGTTCCTCACTCTCCGCAGCAGAACGGAGTTCCCGAGAGGAAAAACCGAACACTAGTGGAAGCTGCGCGATGTATGATGATTCAGGCGAAAGCAGCACCAATGTTCTGGGCAGAAGCAGTCAACACAGCTAACTACATCAAAAACAGAAGTTGGACAAAAACAATTGATGACACTCCACATAAAATTTGGACAGGAATCACTCCAACCGTAAGTCATTTTCAAATATTTGGAACTGAGGCATTCGTTTTAAATAAGCAGCCAACACGAGGGAGTTTGAGGAAAAATCTTAAGAATCAACATTCGTGGGATACTGAAATGAAGCCAAGGCTTTTCGGATGTGGTCATCTTCGAAGAAAAAAATCATTATAAGTCTTGACGTGACGTCAAATTTACAAATGATTTTAATTTTGATTACTTATTTGATGACTGTTTTGACATAATCGAAAGAAGTCGGGACAATGGTTTGGCCTTACCAGCATCAAACTTGGAAGAAGGTAAGGCAGACATCGAAACTAGTTTGCATGACGATAGCGATGGATGTCAAGATACAAGGAATGTCGAAGAGAAAATACCTGCAGTTGAAAAAAGAAAATTATGAAGAAAGAAAAAAGCCTGGCCAAATAAGAAACATTTTCTGAGAACATTCGTGCGACCAACAAACACATGGAAAGGCACTCGTCGTATTTCAATTGGTAATGTTCCTGAAATCATCGAGTCGGTGTGTGAATACGATTCTCCCAACATGATCATCAATCAAGATCCGCTGAACATCGAGGAAGCATTGAGCAGAGATGAATGTTATGAATGGAAATGTGCTATAAAAAATGAATATTTAGCTCATATTAGAAACAAGACGTGGGAAATAACGAATAGACCAAAAGATGAAAAGGTTATCAACAGCAAGTTTGTTTGAGAGTTGAACGAACGAGTGTATATGGAAATACCTGAACTACTTGAAGAAATTCTGGATGGGATTAATTCAGATCTTTTAAGTATGGAAACCAGGACTACCATTCTGAAATGGCGGGAACAAATCTATGATGGGAAACCTAAAGCTTGTTTGTTAAAGAAGGCTCTTTATGGGCTTTCTCAATCAGGACGTGCATGGTATGATAAATTAGATAAAGAGCTAACCAATTTACAATTACAGAGAAGTTAATATGATCCGTGTCTTTATGTGATGCGTACTGAGAACACAACACTTGTCATAGCCATCTATGTGGATGACTTGATTATTGCATCAAACAATCGCCAACAGATAAACGAGATAAAGCAGGAACTGATGCAACTTTTTAAAATGAAGGACCTCGGGAAAATGCACTACACAAAATTTAATCGGTTCTCTTATGTACTTGGCAGTTTCAACTCGTCCGGACCTCGCATACACAGTTAGCATGCTAAGTCAATTTCTTAGGTATCTCCGAGGAACATATAATTTTGGACTAATTTTTCGTAAATCAGGAAGAAAACCTGTATGTTTTACGGATGCTGACTGGGGTCATCCTTAGATGACCGAAAATCCTACACTGGGTTCGCTTTTATGATGACAGGTTCTGTGTTTAATTGGGAGGCACGAAAACAAAAAACGGTAGCTCTCTCAAGCACAGAGGCAGAGTATGTGGCGCTGGCAGAAGCAACTAGAGAAGCTTTACACTTGCAGCGACTTATATCAGAGCTGGGACCACCTTTAGAATCAATAACAATTTACAACGATAACCAAGGAGCCCAAAAACTAGCCAAGAATTCAGCATTTCATAAAAGGACAAAACACATTGACATCAGATTTCACTTTATTCGTGATATTTGTCATCAAGGACTTGTCAAATTGGAGTATATGTCAACAAGCAAAATGCCAGCTGATATACTAACAAAATCACTACCTCGGATTAAACATGCAGTATGCAGCTCATCCTTTTGAATGAACTTCATTGATAACTAAACAAAACTTTGAGAGGGGGTGTTGAACAAACCCCAAGTTTTCTCTTATCTGATTGCTGCGCCATATTTCATATTATTTTTATTATATAAACGATACACTATGTTTACTTATAACCTTAAATAGAATGTACTTAAGTGGGCTATAGGTCAATTAAATGCAATTTTAAATTTGCGACGTTTCGAACGTGTTTACGTTCTTCATCAGGGGCCGAATTATCGCATCCGTAGGTGAGCAATACGTCACTGAATTATTTGTATTTGGCATTACTGCTTACGATATCGAGCTAGGTATCGAGTATCGAAAACAATTTTTGGCATTCCCTTGTCAGTGAACGTGTGTGTTTTTTTTTTTTTTTTTTTTTTTTTTTTTTTTTTTTTTACTCGATTGATGCGAGGCAATCGGTGGGCAAAATCGTATCGTCACCTCCAAGTGGTGCCTGCTGGATAGCCGAAAGGTGAACTAACAACGAACGTTGGATCCATCGGATCCATAGGTTGTAGATACCTGAGTTATCTTCTCAGGAACTAGGAGCAGGAAGAAAGAGATACGCTCTGAAGATCCAACCACCACAAAGATGCCTCACAAGCCGGTCATGAAAGGGAAATTTTATTGTGATGAAAACCGCAGAAAATGCCTCGGATGAAAGAACCAAAAATGTTGACGACCCCCCCCCCCCCCCCCCCCGCAAACGAAAAACGGACAACGATTTACGCATATGCACGTGGAATGTGCGTACGCTAAACAGGCCGCGTAAAGCCGAGCAGCTAGCCGAGACCCTCGCCAGTCTCAACGCTGATATAACAGCCCTGCAGGAGATGCGATGGGATGGACCGGGCCTGAGAATTACAGAGGACTGTAATTTCTATTATGGGAAATGCCACCTTGATGGGAGATCGCGCTTGTTTGGGTGCGGATTCGCTGTCAGAGGAAGACTTAGGCAAAAAGTCTTGAGCTTTCGCGAAGTCAGCGAGAGAGTGACAACGATCCGCATTAAGGCCAAATTCCACCACATAAGCCTAATTAGCGCCCATGCCCCTACAGAAGAGAAAGACGACGCTACCAAAGAATGTTTCTACGAGCTCCTCGCCAAAACATATGAGCAGTGCCCAAAACATGACATTAAAATTCTCTTGGGAGACTTCAATGCCAAAATTGGGAGAGAGGACCACTTTGGTATGACGATCGGAAAACACAGCCTGCACGACACCACCTCCGACAACGGACTCAGGCTCATCGATTTTGCAGCGGGAAAAAACATGGTGCTGAGCAGCACGCGATTCCCACGTCCCGACATCCACAAGGGCACATGGCGATCCCCAGATGGTCGAACCTGCAACCAAATCGACCATGTTGTGATTGATGGAAGACACTCCTCCAGCATTATGAATGTCCGTACATTCCGAGGAGCAAACATCGATTCGGACCACTACCTAGTCGGTGCAAAACTTAGGGTACGGATCTCCATGGAAGTTCTTAGGCGAACACCGACTACACCTAGGAAATTCAATGTTGGACGTCTTCAATCGGAAGAGACCGCCGCTGCCTATGCCGACCGCGTATCCCTTGAGCTTGCGAGAAATCCTTCGACTGATGACATGAACCCGGAAGACCAATGGCAGCTATGTCAACAAGCCATAAGAAGTGCTGCGTCAGAGGTATTGGGCTTCTCACATCCACCCCCCAGAAACCCCTGGTTCGACTCCGAATGTGCTCAGGCAAACAAAGCCAAAACGGAGGCATACAAGTCGTGGCTCCAGAGAGATACTAGAGCATCCAGAAATCTCTATGTTGAGCGAAGGAAAGTTGAGAAACGTCTACTCAGGAGAAAGAAAAAAGAACACCAGCAACGCGAAGTCGAGGAGATGCAGAGATGTTTTTGCAGAAAAGAGGTACGAAACTTCTATAAAAAGGTGAAACAGTCTACATCCGGTTTCACAAGCCGCCCTGGGCCCTGCAAAGATCAGGATGGAAATACCATAGTGGAAACGCAGGCGATGTTAGCCATCTGGAGAGACTACTTTAACCGGTTGCTAAATGGCGATGACAGCCAAGATCCCGCCCAAGATCAACTTGTTCCAGTTAATCTAGATGACGACCACGAACTACACCCGCCCGACCAAAATGAAAGCAAAGTAGCCATCACCAGACTAAAGATGAATAAGGCAGCTGGATGTGATGGCCTTCAAGCGGAGCTTTTTAAGCACGCTGGAGATGACCTGGTCAGGAGCATACACCAACTCATCTGCAAAATATGGTCGGAGGAAAGTATGCCCGATGAGTGGAATCTCAGTACCATCTGCCCGATTCACAAAAAAGGAGACCGCCTCCTCTGCGCCAACTATAGAGGCATAAGCCTTTTAAACATCGCCTATAAGATCCTGTCCAGCGTTTTATGTGAACGTCTCAAGCCGTTTGCTGACGACCTGATAGGTCCTTACCAATGCGGCTTCAGACCTGGAAAATCTACCACCGACCAAATATTCACATTACGCCAGATCCTGGAGAAAACCCAAGAGTATAACATCGACACCCACCACCTGTTCGTCGATTTTAAAGCCGCCTACGACAGTGTTAATAGAGTTGAACTGTATCGTGCCATGTCTAACTTTAGAATCCCTGCTAAACTGATACGCCTTATCAGGATGACGTTGGAGAATGCTCGCTGTTCCGTCCAAGTTGGTAGAGACTCTACTGAAACCTTCGAAACCACCAGAGGGCTAAGACAAGGTGACGCACTGTCATGCAGCTGTTTTAATATTGTGCTTGAAAATGTAATACGGAGCACCCATGCCAGTACATCAGGCACCATTTTCAATAGATCGACACAATTACTTGGGTTTGCTGATGACATAGACGTGATAGGAAGAACAAAGCGAGCAGTAACCGGTGCTTTCACTACTATGGAGTCAGCAGCAAGCAGAATGGGGCTGAAAATAAACGAGGACAAGACGAAGTATATGCTTTCATCAACAAAAGTCCAATCCCACCACCGACTTGGTCAGAACGTAACCATTGATAGGTATAACTTCGAGGTAGTCAGTGAATTTGTCTACCTGGGCACTGCTGTAAACACAGGCAACAACATCAGCGCTGAAATCAAACGCAGACTAACTCTTGCTAATCGCTGTTTCTTTGGGCTGAGTAAGCAATTGAGGAGTAAAGCCCTATCGAGAAGAACCAAGGTGACACTGTATAAAACACTCATCATCCCGGTTCTGCTATATGGTGCGGAAGCATGGACCCTCTCCCAATCGGATGAAAATTCACTTGGAGTCTTCGAGAGAAAAGTTCTGCGTACGATATATGGTCCTGTCTGCGTAAATCGCGAAAACAACGTTTGGAGAAGAAGATATAACAATGAACTGTACGAGCTGTACAGCGACATAAGCCTAGCTAGAAAAATTCGAATCCAAAGACTAAGATGGCTGGGCCATGTAGAGCGAATGGACATCGACGCTCCAGCTCGTAAAGTCTTCAACGCCAAACCCGAGGGAGTCAGAAGCCAAGGTAGACCTCATCTTCGATGGAGTGACCAGGTAGAGGGAGACATCCGTCAACTTGGAGTACGAAATTGGAGACAGCAGGCTAGAGATCGAGCCGGCTGGAGGGGCATTCTCAGCAAGGCCTTGGAGTACCACGCTCCAGTGGCGCCAACATAAGTTAGTAAGTAAGATGCGAGGCAATCGTAACCGAGTCAGCAGTCACGGATAGGAACAAAAAAAATATTCTGGCTGATAAAATGTAAGTTATTTTATTTTTAATACATAATATTAAAGCAAAATATCAAATGTGAAATGTTTTAGGATGAATTTGAACAAAATCAACACCATACAAAAAAATATCCTTCATGGCAGAGCATCCGGATTTGGCCAGACAAATTTTTCCGAATTCGGCTCAAGGGAAGACAACAAGTGTAATATTGAAGTGTTTTAGTCTCCATGTTGTGTTTGGATTATGAAATAATAAAACTAAGATGAATATATTGATAATTTATCTTTATTTTATTTGTTTAAATTACTTAATAAATATCACAACATTAATTTCTTAAAGAGAGCGACGCGCGTTTCGGACTTTGTCCATCATCGGGCTCGAAATTTCTACTGACAATGCCATGCCAATTATGTCTTTCGTTTTCTTTGTTATTGCTTGTTGTTGTTTGTTTTGATATGAGTTTTTGGGTTGATTATGTTTTCTCTTTCTATCTGCCGTTGATTGTATTGTAATTAATTGCTGTGTCGTATAGTGTGTTGTTTTTAATTCTTAATTTGTCGTTGAGTATTTTGTCTTGGTCTGTTTTGCATGCTTTGTAAATAGCAAATTCCTCCAATGCGTCCAGTGTTTTCCCTTTTTGGCATATATGGATTGGAGTTAAATTTGTTATAAAGTTGGTGTAATTGTGGTTCTCTTCCATCAAATGCAGTGCGAAATTGGACTTTGTGTTTATTTTCGGTTTATGTTCCTTAAACCTTTCTTGGAATGTTCTTCCCGTCTGTCCAATATAAAATTTTTCGCAGTCACTGCACTTGATTTTGTACACACCTGAGCATAGTTCTATTTGTTTGTTTGATTTAGGTCTTAAGATTTTTTGTGTGTTGTTGTTGGTTTTATAAGATATGTGTATGTTTAGATTTTTAAGTTCGTATTTCAAGATATGTGGGATTAAATTGGTGTATTCGACTGAAATATATTTTGGAACTGTGTTGTCATCTTGATTGTTGTTTTTGTTATTGTTTTGGTGTATTTTCTTTTTCTTTTTGTTTATTAAGTTATCTATTATATTTGTGGTGTACCCGTTCGAGATAGCTATTTGTTTAATTATTTTTATTTCTTCTTCATAATCCTTCTCGTCCATTGGTATGTTTAATAGTCGGTTTATGAAGGCGTTGAATGCCGACATTTTTTGTGAAAATGGGTGGTGGGATGTGTTGTGTATTACTATATCTGTTGTTGTAGGTTTTCTATATATTTTATATTTAAGGTTTTCTTTGCTGTTTTTGCTTATAGTTAGGTCTAAGAAATTTATTGCATTATTTTTTTCTATTTCTGCTGTGAATTTAATTTTACTTTTAATACTGTTGATGTAGTTTTTTAAAGTATCAATTTGTCTATTTGTGCCATCAAATATAATAAAAGTATCGTCAACATATCGTGCGTAGAAAAAGATTTTGTTTTGTGATGGGTTTTTGTTTGATAATAAGTATTTGTTTTCGTAATAGTTTAGGTAGATGTCCGCCATTAATCCGCTCAGGGGGGATCCCATAGCTAGTCCGTCGTCTTGTATATAGTATTTTTTGTTAAATGTGAAGTAATTTTGTTTGAGGGTTACTTATAGTAGGTGGATGATTTCGTTTATTTGTTGTTTATTAATGGTTACGGTTGTTATTAGATTTTCTTTTATTAATTGAATTGTTTCTTCTACCGGTATGTTTGTGTACATGTTTGTGATATCAAGGGAAATTAATTTGTGTTGGGGCAGTATTTTTAAGTGTCTAGTTTTTTCTATTAGTTCTGTGTAATTTTTTAAACTGTGATTATTTAGTATGGTGGTATTATTTTTAATGATTTTTTGTAATTCCTTGGCGACCTTGTAGCAGGGTGCCGTTTTGTAATTGATGAGTGGTCGTATTGGGATTCCATTTTTGTGTACTTTTGGTAGTCCTGTGAACTGTGGAGCTTGTGCATTGGGCTGTTTGAGTTTTAGTTTTGTTTAATTTGAAAATAAATGGTTGCTCTTGTTTATTGCTTGGTTTATATTTTTCACATAATCTTTCGTTGGGTCGTTTGTTAAATTTCGTATGTTATTGTCTTGTATGAATGTTAACGTTTTGTTTATGTATTCTTGTTGGTCAAGAATGACAGTGGTGTTTCCTTTGTCGGCTTTTGTAATAATTGCGTTGTTTTCTTTTAGTTTTTGTTTTATGTTTTTTAGGTTAACTTTATCTTGTTTAAATTTATGTTGGAGTTTTTTCTGTGATGTGTTATTTTTGATGATTTGTTTTAGTTTTCTATTTATGATGATTCTTGTTTCGTTTTGTATGTCTTGTGTTGGTATTGCTTTAATGGCTGCTTCGGCATTTATCACTTCTTGGTTAATGTTGTTGTTGTTGTTGTTGGGTAAGTTGAATTTGAGTCCTTTGCTTAAAGTGTCTATTTCGGGAGTGCAGAATATGATGTTTGTATTATTGATCAATTTTGGATAAAATGTGTGTATTTGTAATGCGTTTGTGGGAGGAATTTTACTAATGAGATCTTGTAATTTGGTATGTTGTTTAATTGAGATGTTTTTGGCAATTTCGTTGGCGTAAATGCGTATTTTGTATGTGTATGATTCGGCTTCTATGATGTGTAATTTATTGTAAAGTTCTAAGTGTAATTTGTATAGTGTATTATTTGTGGTATTTTTCTTACTGTATAGATATTTTATTTCTTCTTTTATACGTGTAATTTGTGCTATTTTTTGTGTTTTAAGGGCTGGTATTGATTTGTTATTTACTTATATCAAAACAAACAACAACAAGCAATAACAAAGAAAACGAAAGACATAATTGGCATGGCATTGTCAGTAGAAATTTCGAGCCCGATGATGGACAAAGTCCGAAACGCGCGTCGCTCTCTTTAAGAAATGAATGTTGTGATATTTATTAAGTAATTTAAACAAATAAAATAAAGATAAATTATCAATATATTCATCTTAGTTTTATTATTTCATAATCCAAACACAACATGGAGACTAAAACACTTCAATATTACACAGCTGAACAAGCACAAATAGTCTTTAAATACTACAACGCCATTATAAAGTTAACTAAAATAAACCAAAACATCAAGTTTAACAAAACATGTCTTAAAACATAAGCAAGAGCTACAGTACGTTTGCAACGAACTGTTGGATACCCTATTCCCCATATTTTTGTATGTGCATGCGTCTGCCTCCCGCAAACAGCCGATGTTTCAGAAACAAAATTCTTCTTTAGCAGACAGAAAAACATTCAATAACATTAAAATGTGATGTTCAATTACTGCTGGAGCAATAAAAAAAAGGATTGCGCCACGCCCAAAGTTAAAACGTTTTATTGCCAAGGCAATTGTTATGAGCTCAGTGACATTCAATTTTGTTCTTGCAGATCGACTTGAACAAAACAAGACAAAGCTTAAATTTTTAAAAATTAGATTTGAAATGGAAATAGCGATAATGTGTGTTTTTTTAACAATTCTTGGACCACACTCTGCTACGTAACCAAGGAATATAAATCCAAGTGTTCATCTGTTTACTTCAAAACTGCGACCGATAGTTAAAAAACGTTAAAAAAATTAATGCATTATACGACTTTTGACGGAAACGCCCCTTAAAAGTGGGCGTTTCTTAAAAATTTGAAGCACTAACTGCGCTTTGATCAGTATTTAGGCATATGTGTAAGAATACAGCTGAATCGAGTAGTTTTTAAACAATCTTACCTGAACAAAGGTATTTTACCAAAATCACGCCTTTAAAAGTGGGCGTATTGAAAAAAATTACAAAAGAAAATGTGGAGATATATTTCTCAAATAACGAACGGAAGGAAAAAGGCTTAAATTAAACATTGGAAATGCCTTAAATTCTTAAGGCTGCGTTTTTCGTTCTTTCATGAAAAGTAGGCGTAAGCCACGCCCAAAATTCAAAAATTTCTTTTCATATACAAACCTTTTAGTTTCTATTAAGAGACGCAAAATTTTGGCTTGCGGATTCATTATAAATACCGTTTATTTACAAAAACAATTTTTTTATAGTTTCTAATGAAAAGTGGGCGTCAGCCACGCCCAAAATCAATTTTTTTGATTTCATACACAAGATGTTTATGTGCCAGTAAGACCCACAAAATTTAATGTTTTTCGCTTTAATATAACAATTGTTATTTTATAAAAACAATATTGATGGTTTTGTATGAAAAATAGGCGTAAGCCACGCCCAAACTGAAATATTTTTATTTGATTGGAAGAAAGTTTACCTAAAGCTTACGTGTGCAAAATTTTAGCGTTATGCTTTTATCGTAACTGTAAAAAAAACATAATTTAATTTATTAAATTGAGGTTGTTCAACAAAAATGGCGGTTGTGGGCGTGTTTGTAGGCGGATTTTACCGGTTCAAGAACTTAGCCTTACTCTTGAACCAAAGATTATATATACCAAATTTCAGCTTTCTAGCTCAAAAATTGCGACCTCTAGAGAGTATACATACGGACGGACGGACGGACGGACGGACGGACGGACGGACGGACGGACGGACATGGCTAAATCGACTAGGCTTTTGATTCTGAGTCAGAATATATATACTTTTCTATACCTAACGGTATTATTTCTCTATGTTACAAACTCCACACCAAATACAATATACCCATTCTATGGAATAGGGTATAAAAATCAATAACACCTAAATACGCACAAATTAAAGTAAATAACAAATCAATACCAGCCCTTAAAACACAAAAAATAGCACAAATTACACGTATAAAAGAAGAAATCAAATATCTATACAGTAAGAAAAATACCACAAATAATACACTATACAAATTACACTTAGAACTTTACAATAAATTACACATCATAGAAGCCGAATCATACACATACAAAATACGCATTTACGCCAACGAAATTGCCAAAAACATCTCAATTAAACAACATACCAAATTACAAGATCTCATTAGTAAAATTCCTCCCACAAACGCATTACAAATACACACATTTTATCCAAAATTGATCAATAATACAAACATCATATTCAGCACTCCCGAAATAGACACTTTTAACAAAGGACTCAAATTCAACTTACCCAACAACAACAACAAAAACATTAACCAAGAAGTGATAAATGCCGAAGCAGCCATTAAAGCAATACCAACACAAGACATACAAAACGAAACAAGAATCATCATAAATAGAAAACTAAAACAAATCATCAAAAATAACACATCACAGAAAAAACTCCAACATAAATTTAAACAAGATAAAGTTAACCTAAAAAACATAAAACAAAAACTAAAAGAAAACAACGCAATTATTACAAAAGCCGGCAAAGGAAACACCACTGTCATTCTTGACCAACAAGAATACATAAACAAAACGTTAACATTCATACAAGACAATAACATACGAAATTTAACAAACGACCCAACGAAAGATTATGTACTTACTTACTTACTTACTTTACTTAAGGTGGCGCAGACAGTCCATTGTGGACCACGGCCTCAACCAACATTCCTCGCCAGCTAGGCCGGTCCCTAGCCAGTGGCCCTCCAGTTGCGCACACCAAGTTGGTTGAGGTCGTTTACCACTTGATCGCGCCACCTTAGATGGGGTCTTCCAGAACTGCGTCGGCCCTCCGGGTTGGAATTGAAGACTCGTCGGGCAGGAGCGTTTTCGTCCATACGCTCCACATGACCCAGCCATCTAAGCCGCTGAATTTTCAGCTTCTTAACCAAGTCAATGTCGCTGTATAGCCCGTACAGTTCGTCATTGAATCTTCTCCTCCATACTCCATTGATACATACAGGCCCGAATATCACCCGAAGAATCTTTCTCTCAAAGCACCCCAGCCTGTATTCATCCGATTGTGTCAGTGTCCACGCTTCTGCCCCATACAGCAGGACTGGGATGATAAGGGTCTGTATAGTGTCTCCTTGGTCCTTTGAGAGAGGGCTTTACTACTAAGATGCCTTCTTAGCCCGAAGAAACAGCGATTGGCAAGAGTGATTCTTCGACTGATCTCTCACTGATGTTGTTCTGAGAGGTTATAGTGGAACCCAAATAGACAAAGTTCTTGACAACCTCAAAGTTATATCTGTCCATTGTGACGTTTTGTCCGAGCCTAC
>OU696696.1:118633680-118638680 GCA_916050605.2 Platycheirus albimanus
ACACACACACACACACACACACACACACACACACACACACACACACACACACACACACACACACACACACACACACACACACACACACACACACACACACTCACACCACACACACACACACACACACACACACACACACACACACACACACACACACACACACACACACACACACACACACACACACACACACACACACACACACACACACACACACACACACACACACACACACACACACACACACACACACACACACACACACACCACACACACACACACACACACACACACACACACACACACCACACACACACACACACACACACACACACACACACACACACACACACACACACACACACACACACACACACACACACACACACACACACACACACACACACACACACACACACACACACACACACACACACACACACACACACACACACACACACACACACACACACACACACACACACACACACACACACACACACACACACACACACACACACACACACACACACACACACACACACACACACACACACACACACACACACACACACACACACACACACACACACACACACACACACACACACACACCACACACACACACACACACACACACACACACACACACACACACACACACACACACACACACACACACACACACACACACACACACACACACACACACACACACACACACACACACACACACACACACACACACACACACACACACACACACACACACACACACACACACACACACACACACACACACACACACACACACACACACAACACACACACACACACACACACACACACACACACACACACACACACACACACACACACACACACACACACACACACAACACACACACACACACACACACACACACACACACACACACACACACACACACCACACACACACACACACACACACACACACACACACACACACACACACACACACACACACACACACACACACACACACACACACACACACACACACACACACACACACACACACACACACACACACACACACACACACACACACACACACCACACACACACACACACACACACACACACACACACACACACACACACACACACACACACACACACACACACACACACACACACACACACACACACACACACACACACACACACACACACCACACACACACACACACACACACACACACACACACACACACACACACACACACACACACACACACACACACACACACACACACACACACACACACACACACACACACACACACACACACACACACACACACACACACACACACACACACACACACACACACACACACACACACACACACACAGCACACACACACACACACACACACACACACACACACACACACACAACACACACACACACACACACACACACACACACACACACACACACCACACACACACACACACACACACACACACACACACACACCACACACACACACACACACACACACACACACACACACACACACACACACACACACACACACACACACACACACACACACACACACACACACACACACACACACACACACACACACCACACACACACACACACACACACACACACACACACACACACACACACACACACACACACACACACACACACACACACACACACACACACACACACACACACACACACACACACACACACACACACACACACACACACACACACACACACACACACACACACACACACACACACACACACACACACACACACACACACACACAACCACACACACACACACACACACACACACACACACACACACACACACACACACACACACACACACACACACACACACACACACACACACACACCACACACACACACACACACACACACACACACACACACACACACACACACACACACACACACACACACACACACACACACACACACACACACACACACACACACACACACACACACACACACACACAACACACACACACACACACACACACACACACACACACACACACACACACACACACCACACACACACACACACACACACACACACACACACACACACACACACACACACACACACACACACACACACACCACACACACACACACACACACACACACACACACACACACACACACACACACACACACACACACACACACACACACACAACACACACACACAAACACACACACACACAAACACACACACACACAAACACACACACACACAAACACAACACACACACACACACACACACACACACACACACACACACACACCACACACACCACACACACACACACACACACACACACACACACACACACACACACACACACACACACACACACACACACACACACACACACACACACACACACACACACACACACACACACACACACACACACACACACACACACACACACACACAACACACACACACACACACACACAGACACACACACACACACACACACACACACACACACACACACACACACACACACACACACACACAGACACACAGACACACACACACACACACACACACACACACACACACACACACACACACACACACACACACACACACACACACACACACACACACACACACACACACACACACACACACACACACACACACACACACACACACACACACACACACACACACACACACACAACACACACACACACACACACACACACACACACACACACACACACACACACACACACACACACACACTCACACACACACACACACACACACACACACACACACACACACACACACACACACACACACACACACACACACACACACACAACACACACACACACACACACACACACACACACACACACACACACACACACACACACACACACACACACACACACACACACACACACACACACACACACACACACACACACACACACACACACACACACACACACACACACACACACACACACACACACACACACACACACACACACACACACACACACACACACACACACACACACACACACACACACACACACACACACACACACACACACACACACACACACACACACACACACACACACACACACACACACCACACACACACACACACACACACACACACACACACACACACACACACACACACACACAACACCACACACACACACACACACACACACACACACACACACACACACACACACACACCACACACACACACACACACACACACACACACACACACACACACACACACACACACACACACACACACACACACACACACACACACACACACACACACACACACACACACACACACACACACACACACACACACACACACACACACACACACACACACACACACACACACCACACACACACACACACACACACACACACACACACACACCACACACACACACACACACACACACACACACACACACACACACACACACACACACACACACACACACACACACACACACACACACACACACACACACACACACACACACACACACACACACACACACACACACACACACACACACACACACACACCACACACACACACACACACACACACACACACACACACACACACACACACACACACACACACACACACACACACACACACACACACACACACACACACACACACACACACACACACACACACACACACACACACACACACACACACACACACACACACACACACACACACACACACACACACACACACACACACACACAGACACACACAGACACACACAGACACACACAGACACACACAGACACACACACACACACACACACACACACACACACACACACACACACACACACACACACACACACACCACACACACACACACACACACACACACACAGACACACACAGACACACACAGACACACACAGACACACACACACACACACACACACACACACACACACACACACACACACACACACACACACACACACACACACACACACACACACACACACACACACACACACACACACACACACACACACACACACACACACACACACACACACACACACACACACACACACACACACACACACACACAACACACACACACACACACACACACACACACACACACACACACACACACACACACACACACACACACACACACACACACACACACACACACACACACACACACACACACACACACACACACACACACACACACACACACACACACACACACACACACACACACACACACACACACACACACACACACACACACACACACACACACACACACACACACACACACACACACACACACACACACACACACACACACACACACACACACACACACACACACACACACACACACACACACACACACACCACACACACACACACACACACACACACACACACACACACACACACACACACACACACACACACACACACACACACACACACACACACACACACACACACACACACACACACACACACACACACACACACACACACACACACACACACACACACACACACACACACCACACACACACACACACACACACACACACACACACACACACACACACACACACACACACACACACACACACAACACACACACACACACACACACACACACACACACACACACACACACACACACACACACACACACACACACACACACACACACACACACACACACACACACACACACACACACACACACACACACACACACACACACACACACACACACTCACACACACACACACACACACACACACACACACACACACACACACACACACACACACACACACACACA
>OU696696.1:119938128-119963689 GCA_916050605.2 Platycheirus albimanus
GCCCCATAATTTGTTCTGTGTTGTTGGACTTTAAATAACGTATAATTTCTAAGCATCCTTGCAGGAACATTAAATTCAATCAGAGCCCAAATATCTGAGCAATCAATATGATTTGCCAAAACGTCACGAATAAATATGATCCCAGATATCTTTCTTGGGAGATTCAGTGGCAAGATTCCAAATAACTTGCATTTAGTTTCATAAGAAGGCATTTCTTTTCCCCAGTGAAGCTTTTTAAATACAACTCTTGTAAAACATTTTTGAATTTTTTCAATTCGCAAAGAGTGTGTTTCATAAGCAGGGCACCAAATAATACTGCAATATTCCGAAGTTGATCTAACAAATATATAAAAAAGACATTTCAAAGTGAACAGATCCTTGAATTCCTTAGAATTTCGCAAAATAAAACCTAACATTGAATTACCTTTGGCTACTAAAAAGTCTATATGTTTAATAAAATCAAGTTTTTGATCAAAACCTACCCCTAGATCTTTTTTAATATATATACTTTAGAAAGAAACATATTGTTAATACTTTAGCAATAGTTGATCGGCATACGACTTCTACAAAATGCTAAACTTTGGCATTTAGATATTTTAAGATTCAGGGAATTAATCAAACACCAATTAGATAATCTCTCTAGATCTTCTTGCAAAAACGTACAGTCATTTATGGTACGAACACTACGAAAAACTTTTAAATCATCCGCAAACATAAGGCATTTCGAATTGACAAACACATTAGGGATGTCATTAACGAATAGCAAGAAAAAAAGAGGGCCAAGATGGATTCCTTGTGGAGCACCCGATGTAACATGAATAAGTAAAGAAATAATGCTGTTGATACGAACATATTGAACGCGATTCTTTAGGTATGAATTAATCCATCGAAAAAAATTCGAGTGGAAACCAATTTTGTGCAACTTATTTAGTAAGATATCATGATTTACACGCTCGAATGTTTTCGAAAAATCTGTGTAAATAACATCTATCTGGAAACCTTTTTCAAGTTCGTTTACAGCAAAATTTGTAAAAATCGAAAGGTTTGTGGTCGTTGATCTACCAGATACAAACCCGTGTTGATATGGAGAAATAACATTTTTTAACATAACGGATAATCTTTCATAAATCATTTTTTCGAAAAATTTAGGAATTGTGGTTAATTTACAAATAGGTCGATAATTAGAAACCTCCTGTCTACCACCTGATTTAAAGATTGGTGTAATTGATGAACGTTTCCATTTATTTAAAAATTCACCACAATCTAGGGAACGATTAAAAATCATTTGTAACGGCACAGCAAAAACTTTTGGGAATTTTTTTAAATAAAAGGAGCAATTCCATCCATATCAAACCTAGTGGCAGCCTTAATCTCAGAAAGTGCTTTTTCAATTTCTGAGACTGAAAGATTTAAATAATCTATATTTAGAAAGCAATCCGTAAAACTAGATTCATCAGAACGACTTAAATTTGAAGAACTATCTAAACAGACAGATTGAAAATGTTTTGCGAATAATTTAGTTATATCTTTGAGATCTGAGGATGATATTCCATCGTGACGCATAAGATCAGGAATGCCATTTGATTGGTTTTCGGCGTTTATAAATTTCCAAAAACTTTTACTGTTAGTTTTAACATCACATTCCACTTATAATAAATACTGACTATACAGAAAATTATTCAAAATATCGAAATTCTTTTGGTAAAGATCGCGATCATTGTTTGATCTGCGAAATAGCTTATAAGCCTTGTTTTTTGTATTATTTAGATTAACTATTCTTTTGTTGAACAAAACGGGCTTAGAAAACGATTTTATTTCTATTTTTGGTGTATATAAAGCAACTGCATTATGCACAAGTTTTAAAAAGGATTCGTAGCAGTCACTTAAATTATTATTAAGAAACAATGCATGCTAAGCAATCCCACTGAGATAATGTTCAAAAGAGATGAAGTCAGTGTTACTTAAATTGAATTTGAAATCATCATCTGCTTAGGTTTCTATCATAACTATATAGAGGTAAAAAAAGCTTTAGTGAGCTGTATATTTTCAAACTAAAATATATTTAAAGGCATAAACTTCTCGGCTATACTTGGTTAGGATATAGAATATTATCCCACACGGTCATCCTGAATTTCGTCTGCCTCAGACGATTCGTCTTCACTGTCATCATAGGTTTTCCATAACTTCATGTAGTCCACAGCTGTTGATGTTAGGTTTGGACCTTCGTGATTACCAACTTTTTTAACTTCGTATCGATCGTTGCGCTTTACTTTCGTCACCTCATATGGACCCAGATACTTTGGATATAATTTCAGCCCAGTTCCAAACTGCGTGCGTAAGATAGCGACCATGTCTCCCAGTTTATATTTTACTGCTTCTTTTCTGTTTCTGTCGTAACCTCTTTTTGATTCTTCTTGGACCTTGCTGATTTGAATTTTGGCACGCTCTCGTATTTCTTTCCTCTCGTCTTCGAATTGTGAAATTATTTCTTGTTGAAGAAGGCTTTTAAGTTCTAAGTCTTCTGGTGAAAATATAGGAACACCAAATAATAATTGAAACGGCGTCCTATTAGTGCTCCTGGATACCGTAGAGTTAATGACAGCCTGAACACGGCTTACAAATTTGTACCACTTCATCGGCTCCTCCAAACTTAACTTCGCAAGAATTCCAATAATGATTTTGTTCAGACGTTCTACCTGGCCGTTTCCTCTAAGTACTCCAGTTGTGACCATGTGATGAGAAATATTCTTCTTTTCACAGTAGTCTTTAAAATCGTTTGACGAAAAAGCTGCTCCCTTGTCTGTGATCACTCGTCGTAGAAAACCAAATGTATCACTCTGCAAATCAATGCGTTTGATAACGTCCTCCGTGGTACATGCTTTGACTGGATATATCCAAGTGAACTTGGAGAATGCATCCACAATAACTTACGTATACTTGTATGACTTAGCTGTCGATGGAAGTGGTCCCAGGTGATCCAGATGGTATGTGTGCAATGGCACATCCGGCTTTGAAATAGGATTCAGTAGGCCATCTAATTTCCCTTGCTTTTTTGACACCAGAATACACGCGATACAATTTTGAACTACTCCTTCGATGTGCTTCCTTAGATTAGGGATAAAATAGTCTTGACGAATAATGGCTTCAACTTTCTGCACACAAACGTGACCCTTTTCATGAACATTTGTTATTATTTGCTTTCGTAGGTTCTTTGGAACTACTAACAAATGAAGACCGCCTGCAAACTTATAAAGTACACTGTTACGAACTTCGAAGTCTTGATATGGCTGAATCTCTAACAACTTGATGGTAACGGCGCAAAAATCGTCCGATGCTTGTGCTTTTCCGCGTTAAAAATTCCATCTTCCACTTTCAATACAGCAGGAAATCTACTAAGGGCGTCGACATGCTGCATTGCACTTCCCGATCGGTGGTGGACTTGGCACTGGAACTCTTCAATCTGCATTGCCCAGTTAGCTACCTTACTATTAAGAGTCTTCTTTCCCATCGTAAGTTTGAACGCATTGCAGTCGGTGTAGATCTCAAAATCAAGCCCTAGCAAATAAACTCTCAATCTCTTCAATGCTTTTATAATAGCCAAGACCTCCTAATCGTAGCTATGATATCTTTTCTGGGTACTGTTGGTTTTATAACTGAGAAAGAAAACTGGGTGAAAATGACCGTCATCATGTTTCTGCAACAAAACGGCACCGAAACCTTCCTTGCTTGCATCCGTATGTAGTTGGGTAGGTAGAGACGGACTAAAAAGTTTTAAAATAGGTTCTTTGCATAACCGGTCTTTCAACTGCCTAAATGCTATTTCTTGACTTTCACTCCATACGAACTTTTCTCCTTTCTTGGTAAGATCTGACAGTGGCTTTGCCAGGATAGAGTATCCCTCAACAAACTTCCGGAAAAATCCCGTTAGCCCTAAGAAGCTCATAACATGTTGCACAGTTTTCGGCTTTGGAAAGTTTTTCACAGCAATTACTTTCTCTTCTGAAGGTTTTATTGCTCCATTTTCAACGACGTGTCCCAAAAAGGGAGCGGTTTTTTTAAATCCCGCTTTTTATAATCCCGCAAAAAAAAATTAAAATCCCGATTCTAAAGTACCGCTTTTTAAAAATCCCGCTTTTAATAATCCTGTTTAAACAGAGTCCCGTTTCTCGTGAGCCCGCTTTTTAAAATCCCGTTTAATCCCGCTTAGCCCGTTTCGTATTTTGATAAATAGAAACTTATTGAAAATTTAGCTAAAGAAAACATAGTTGTTAAAACAGAAATTGAAAAAATTCAAAATGGAGCTGAAAAGCTTTTCAAAAATATTAATGTTTTGAAATCTAGAGCAATTTTTAAAATAATTACAGATAGAAAATCAATGACTAGAACAGATCTTTTGCGCCGTATAGCTCACAACATAAAACTTTAATCTTAATATTTCGAAAAAATATCTAAAATCTTGAAACCTCATTTTTGTTATGTTCTATGTTCTTTATTTTTTTTATTTCTTAAGTTACAAAATCAATAAAAAAAACGTCTCCAAATATTTGTTTTTTGTTTTCTTTTTGTCTCCTTTCATACGACATAACGCCAATGAACATTATGTCACCCCATCATCATCAGCATTGGGCTTTTAAATAAATTCAATCCCACTTTTGGAATCAACACAAGGTGTTTTATTTTAAAAATCGCGGCGATTTTAAAAATAAAACACCTTGTGTTGATTCCAAAAGCGGGCTTATAAAAACGGGAATTTAATAAACGGGATGGTAAAAAACAGGATTTTAAAAGCGGGATTTTTAAAAACAGTATTTAAGAAAACGGGATTTTAAAGACAGGATTTTAAAAAACATGATTCTGAAAAACGGGCTCCCGAACCCAACCCTCCCAAAAACACCACATTCTTTTGCAAAAACTTGCACTTCTTCCAATTTATTATCAAACCATTCGACTCACAGATCTGTAAGACCTTCGCAAACTTGTCAATACAGTCCTTGACATCCTTTCCAGAAATTATAATAATAAGCCTTTGAAAGGCAGCCGGAGAATTGCAAAACCCAAATGGCGCCTTTAAAAACTCCCACTGACCGTCTTGTGTAATAAATGCCGTAAATTTAGTCGAAGACTCCTCAATGTCAACATGAAAAAACCCATCTGTGAGATCCAGGGTAATAAAAACATTCGCATCAAAGAGACCTTCCAGAATGTCCTCGATGTTTGATAAAGGGAATCGATCTCGTATAGTTTTTGAGTTGAGTTTCCTAAAGTCAATGCATAGTCGATAACTGCCATCTTTTTTATGTGCCAAAACAACAGGGCTTGCATAACAGGAGCTATTCTTTTTGATAATCCCTTCCTTCAACCACGTTTCGATCTGCTGATGCACAAAATTCCTCTCTTTTGGTGCTAACCGCCTCGGCTTTTCATAAACGGGTACGTCATCCGATACAACAATTCTCATTTTGACACTCGACTCGATCCGCTTAATTGGGGTGTACGCATCTATAATTTCTGTGAGTGTTTTTCTATCCTCCTCGTTCTTCACATGCTTTAAATTTTCCTTGGCTTCATCCTTCCCTGCACGATGTACTAAATTTACACGCGCCAGAAAAAGTTTTTCGTTGTCGGGTTCTAGCTTATAGGTTATAATTCTACCTTTGTCTATAAAAATAGCTGCAATTTCTAGAAAATCCTTTCCCACTAGTATGCTTTCTCTCATAAAACAATCAGGTACTATGTGAAAATTCAGCTGATATGGCTCGAATTCAATGACCGCTTCTAACTTCGCATATCCCATCGTACTCTTTTCATCATTGCCAAAATTCGATACACTGATACCAGGGCCATTAAAGCAATACACTCCGATTTCATCGCTCACAGACTTTTTCATTATTGTTATATCACTTCCTGTGTCTAGATGGGCAATGAACTTTTTTCCTTTTAATCCCACCTCCATAGTTAGGTCAGAGACTTTCACTAAGTTAACCTTTTGAGCCACCGGCACCACTCTGATGCTTAGACGCAGATGTACAATTAGGGGAGATATGTCCAAACTCATTACACCTAAAGCAACGTGCTCCTTTTGATTTATTTGGGCACTGTCCAGTTGCATGAGACAAGGAGCCACAATTAATACAGCGTTTCGAGTTATGTCTGTCCTTGACCTGTTCTTTACTTTTTACTGCTGAACTATAGTCTACTGTTGGTCTTCTCTTCTCTCTAGCCTGGTCTAGTTTTAACCTTTCGTACGCCTTAAAATTTTCTTTAAGCTGTTTTAAGTCCTTTGATTGGTACAGAACTGCCTTATTAATTGTTTCATCAGGTATACCAGCAATGACATATCCTATCAAGTGTTGTACCTCAACGACTCCACTTAACGATATTTTCTTCATTCTATACAAATATTCAAGTAGAGATTCGTTTGACAGCTTCTTACTGTTCTCTAACAACCGGTGAACATTAACAACCTCTTTTGTTTCAAACTCGGTTTGAAGAACCTTTTTATATTTCGCCCAACTAACAACTCCAGTTTCCGCTTCAATCGCCAGCTTAGCAGCACCAGACAAGAACCTCCTCACATACAAAAATTTTTGAACATCGTTCCATTTACATACTTCCGAAATTTGTTCAAAATCTGTCAACCATTCCTCAACTCCTTTACCAGATTCGCCTGTAAACTTCTCGAGGGATTCCTCAACATCTTTTAATTGAATATTGTTTTGGACTGGTTTGTTATCTTCCCCTTCAGGCATTTTTGACACTGTAAGCTTTTCCTTATCTTCCGTTAAGTCTGACTGACTAACTTTCGTTGATTCTTTCTGGCTATCTTTTGTTAAGTCTGTGTGACTACCCTCCTTTTTTTCTTCTCCCTCACTAATTTCTCCGTCCCCTTCACTTTCTACTGATTCAACTTCTCTCCTAACAGCTTCTGTTGCAGAAAACAACTCTGGAGACTTTAAAATTCTTTCAATTAAATCTGTCTTGACGTTATATCTATAGGCGTTTTTCTTTTTTAGTTCACAGCAGAGCCTGAGTTGTCAAAAAAAAATTAGTGTTTCTTTTTTACTTCAGAGTGTTCAGAGCTAAAAATTCGTATTTCTTTTTTCCTTCAGAGTGCGTTCAGAGTGCGCTCTACGAGCTCCAAATAAATAGATGGGGCAGACTGAGCAAAAGCTGAACAAAAATAGAAACGTCACAAGTGAGACCCTTCCAAACCAATTCAATTGATAAAAAGAACTTTTTAGCGGCGGCTGAAATTAAAAACAAATAAAATGGCCGCCGAAGGTATTTTAAAATGTTAAAAAAAATTGTTTTCAGGTTTTTCAAGTGGCATGAGAAGAGGAAATTAATGGAATATTAAATTCGTTTCATTAATAGTTTAGAGCGCTCTGAACACAATTTGTTCAGAGGACGGTCAGAGCGAGCTCGATATACTCGAACTCTGTTCAGAGCTCGTTTCTGAATGAAAAAAGAAAAACGCCTTATATGATAATTCCTGATCTCGCAATATTTTTCGCAATTGCTTGACAGTAAGCTCGGATAAATTTTCAGACAGGTTCATTAACACGAATATCGATCAACCGATGGACGACAAACAATTTATTGTTTAATTGCTTCTCAATAAAAGTTTTTTTTTTTTTATCTTACGTAACGTATGCAAAATATTAACATTATATTAGACCTTATGGAAATGATCACTGATTGCAGAGCTTTAGCTATATGGTTTGTGTCTTACGCTAAATTTTGTGTCATGCAAGTGCAGCCGAAAGTTTAAATTTGTATGATATTAGGTATATACATAAGTGTCATGCAATATAATAAATGGAATGATCTCACCAGCTTATGTACTTAATCCATACTATATAAAGACCATGCTTTTCTTCTTGAATGTTCTTTTCTCCTCTGCAAAAGGGTTTTTTACTGATTAATCTTTACAAAAACTCAGACTGATTTTTTTTGTAGTTTTTTAAGGAATTTAAATTTGTATTTTGTTCACTGTCACTATTAAACTTGGCTTCTTTTTGTGTGTTGAACTAAACTCATTCTTTTGCACTGACACTCAACATTATTTTAACTTTTATATTTAGGCGCTTATAACTTTTTTTTCACAAACCATAGGATGTTTCCTTTTTTTACAAATGATTATCTTTTTATTAGTTATTCACTTCGCGCACGGGTTTTGGCTTAGTACAGTTTTAACCGTTATCCCACTTCTAACACCATGTACTTTTTTAATTATTCTTTTCCGTCCGTCCGTATAAATAAAAAGACAAAATTTTAATCCAAATTAAAAGAAAATTCAATTTTAATTAATTTTAATAAAATATAAAAATATAAAATAACGAGATAATTATTTAATAAAGAAAAAACAGATTTTAGAGAAACTTAACGATCTTTACGGCATAACAAGAACTTTTCTTTCTGAAGATTACTTTTCGATTGATCTATTAAAATCTGCTTAGGTTTCTATCATAACTATATAGAGGTAAAAAAAAGCTTTAGTGAGCTGTATATTTTCAAACTAAAATATCGCACATGTAGTTCAAAAGTGACACAACTCAAAAAAAGCAAAAAATGAGTTATTATCAAAAAAAGTTCCATAGACTTCTACCCAACATATTTATTAAAGGTGCATTTACCTAGATTCAATATTTTTTCCGCCAGATGACACTATGTCGTTTTAAATGTTTCAAATGAGGTCAAACTACCTTCGACAAAAATGACACATTTTCAGTTGTTACCTGGTCCTCGCAGCAAACAGGTGTGCCAAGTGAAATCAAAAGTGACTTATTTTGAGTTGTGTCATTTATGGTGTTTAAAACTTTAAAATTTCAGTGCGTTAATTTGAGTTGAGACACTTTTGTTGATTCCTAGGTGAAAATTTTTTTATGTTATTTTGAGTTAAGCCACTTTAGTTGACTGAGGTAAATATGAATACTCTGTTTTATTTTGAGTTCTGTCACTATTGAAGAATGATCGATTGAGATTTAGAGTTGTGTCTCTTTTGATGATTTATTAAAAATTTAAGTTTTTTAAGATCAAATGAAGACAAAATAGTTTTAATTTAAAACAAAACTTTTTATCTGTATGTCGCGAATATGTTTATATGTGTAGTTCCTAAATAATGTCTTCTTTGATACATTTTTCGACCGTTTTTTGAGTTATGACACTTTTGATGTTTGAATTTTATATATAATTTTTTTTTTAGTAATTGAAAGAGATTCACAATGCATTCAATGAGTCGTGCAAGATTTATGGTGCTAATGGCAACCCACAATTTACAAGCTGATTCATATGCAATATATCCCAAGCCAAACGATGATGATTCGCTTCAAAATCAAGAAAACCACCAAACAAAAAAAAAAACAAAAAAAAAGATATACAAGATCTAATAAACAAAAATATAATTCCAAAATCTTATTTCGATTTATTTTATAAAAACATACTTGCTTTAGATTAAGAAACCTTGTATGATTGTTGTATGGATCTCCAACTTTATTTCTTTTTCATTTTCAATACATTAATCATAAATTTAAAACATTTCATAGTTATTACTTTGCAATATTTCCACATTTCATTACAATTATTTATTTATTTAGATTAACGACTTTTTATGTTAATTCTGCTATGAATTTCAAAAAACTTTTTTACTTTTTTTTATATTACCTAAATAAAAACAAAGTTCCATTATAAAAATGGCCTTTTTCTTATGATGATTTCTTATAATCTTATCCCCCGGCTCGTTAAGGTAAAACTACTTATGAACTGGTATCATCCAGCATTTTTCTTGACAATATGATTTAAAAATACTAAATCAAAACTGTCACAACTCAAAAAAAAAAAATCAACAAAAGTGGCAGAACTCAAAATAGTACATTCCTGTTGGAAAGAAATGATCGTCAAAACTGTCATAACTCTAAAAACATAGTTTTCAAGGTTTCCAAAAAAAAATTAACGCAAATATTATTTCCATTGTGATTCATACTCTATTTGCTTTTGTCAACATAGTTCAATTTGTAGTTAAATCGTATCTAGTCTAACAATATCGTTTTTCGCCTTTTCTGAAAAACTAAGATTTTTGAGTTGTGTCACTTTTGAACTACATGTGCGATATATTAAAAGGCATAAACTTCTCGGCTATACTTGGTTAGGATACAGAATATTATCCCACATAGGTACATACCTTCTCTCAGAGAAAAGGATTTTTTTTTTTTTTGGTATCAACATTTAAATTATTATCTCGCTCTCTCCCATTTAACATATTCATCTATTAAAATCAACCCTCTCTTTTCTGATACAGTCGTCGAAGAATTTTAAAATGTTGCTAAACAATTTAATTCTTGGATACATGTTAGGACCTATGGCTAAAATCTGGTGGTTGAAATTTTCAGGCACAGAAATTTGTTCTACGTGCGACATCTTTACTTGTTATATTATCTTTGGTTATATCTTTGAGATCTTAGGATGATATTCCATCGTGACGCATAAGATTAGGAATGCCATTTGATTGTTTTTTGGCGTTTATAAATTTCCAAAAACTTTTACTGTTAGTTTTAAGATCACATTCCACTGATAATACATACCGATTATACAGAAAATTATTCAAAATATCGAAATTCTTTTGTAGGAAGCGATATTTTTGGTAAAGATCGCGATCATTGTTTGATCTGCGAAACAGCTTATAAACCTTGTTTTTTGTATTATTTAGATTAACTATTCTTTTTTTGAACCAAACGGGATTAGAACCCGATTTAATTTCTATTTTTGGTGCATATAAAGCAATTGCATTATGCACAAGTTTTAAGAATGATTCGTAGCAGTAGCAGTCACTTAAAATATTATTAAAAAACAATGCATGCCAATCAATCCCACTGAGATAATGTTCAAAAAAAATGAAGTCAGTGTTATTTAAATTGAATTTGAAATCATTATCCGAAAAACAGGTGAAAAATACGTATACAATTCAAACTGCAAACTGAATGCGATATGATGGATGGTATTAGAAAAAAGAGAAACTATAGAATCCTCAATACCAACGCACAGTTCAGGGTCTACAACACAGACCATACACAGACCGCCAACTCGTACTCCCCTTGCCTGAAACACCCTCGAAATATTTTTTCCTGTCTGTGAATACGTGTACATCTCTCTCTGTGAATTTTGTAATGGCAACTATACCTGCGTATGCCATTTATTTTTTAGGTGTGTTTTTGCTAAATGGGTTTTAAAAGCAAGAGAGAGCGTCACACTCTCAAAATAAATGGCATATCAGCTGATTTTTAGCTTGTAGGCAAAAAGAGAGACCATATGGTGAGTTGGCGGTCTGTATCTTCTTGGTCCGTGGTCTACAAAAACCAGATCAAGAATATTATTAAAGGAATTGTGAAAATAATTTATTTGCCTTAAGTCAAACTGTGCAAAGGTATCAACAACCTCACAATCTTTATTAAAATTAACATTAAAAGGAACAAGTACTTTATCATCAGAATCATAAATCCATTTAATATTAGGCAGGTTGAAATCACCAACAATAATAACTTTTTGATTATCTTTACGACATTTTAAAATAGAGCTACAATTGTCTATGTGAGCCTTATACACATCAAGAGAACTACTCGGTGGAATGTAAGAGACAATTAGAATAATTTCATTTACACAATCAAATTTGATTTTAAGGCTGGGTTTCCCGGGTAGAAATTGTTTGGATGTTTACAAATTAATGTATAACTTTTACATTTTAAAAGATATGTCCATAAAATAAATTTAAATATAAAGGTAATAAACAAGGCTAAAAACGGTCATCATAATAATTTCTCGTTTTTTACAATTGTAGGTGGAGGAGTTCAAACAAAAATTAATTTGTGGTTTTTTTGGCAATCTCCAAAACCTAATGGTTTATTTCTTAGTAAAATAAACTTTTTTATTTATTTTATTTTTGTTTTAGATTGAGATAGAGTCAATGTCAGGAGTAAAACTATTTTTAAAAATAAAAAAAAAAAATTGTATCAAACAAAATGTAACGAATCTGATGCTATTTTCATTGACCTCGTAATGTTTGAACAGGTGTAACTTCTTCAATTACTAATGTAATTTATTGAAATGAAAAGAAATAAGAACCACAACTCAAATCCTTACATTTTCGTTTATCTTAAAAATTTGTTTTTGTTTTTTTTTAAGTTTTTAACAAAAAATCTCAAAAAAATTGAATTTTTTGATATTTTTTAAATCTTTGCCGATAATTCCTTATAGCTTACAACTTTAATTATCTTTTTAAACTTATTCAAAAGATATGGTTTTAAGCTTGGGAGTAAAGCTATAGTTTTTTGAAAATGATGTTTTTTAAGACTACGATCGCAAATTAAAAAAGCCCAAATATCAATCGAGTTTAATAAGAAAGTAATATTTTTAGAATTCTTTCTTATTTTTTTTATTTTTTTAAACATTTTTTCTATCGATACCAAATTAGAAAACAAAAATTGAAACATCAGTTTTTTTAAAATCAATTTTAGAAAAAGGGTCTATTTTGCGTTTTTTCTTCAGAAATTTCATTGCACACGCACACAAGGAATATTGTAGTCCAAGCAAATTCCGCAGCATAGATTGGCGCTGTTTTCCTCTCTTTCTTGTTTTCTCTTATTTTTTTTTTTTTTTTTGCTGTAGGTACACATGTGCTGTTGGCAGGATGATTGGTTTTTTTGTGTGTGTTCCTTTCTCACATAGGTTTTTTTCCTTTTTTTTTTAAAAAGTGTGGCGCTAGACTAACCGACCGCGCATGCAAGGATTTGTTGTACTTTTTTCGCGGAAAAGATAAAGGGGTAAAATAGATACATAGGTAGGTACATAAAATAAGTGATGATGCAAACTCTATTGTTTCAAGGATGTTTCTTTTGACAAGTTTGTGTAGGTGCATTTCGTTTTCTATGCAAACAAAAATGTTGATTTGGAAAAACGATCATTATTAGTTGTGTTTGTTTGTTATGGAATTTTTGCCATTGTTGCTAAAAAAATCAACCAATTTATTGCAGAAATAGTACAAACAAACATTTTACTGGAAGGCTTTTGCAACGGCTACAATATCAATTGACGTAAACCAACAGGGCGTTGAAGACTTTGAAGTACCTATCGAAACCGAAAATAATATAGGTGAAAATACTTTCGTCCCTGAGGGTAGACGGATAATAGATCTTAGCTGTTTTTTTAACGGCCTTAAACGTATTTCCATGCATGGAATTAACTTTGGTTGCACTTTGAATAATTTAAATCTTATTCAAGAAATTCGACAAGGTACTTAAATATATTTAGTAAAAATGCATACGTCAAGTTAATGTTGCTTTATTTTATACTACGTTTAAGTTCTAAACTAATATTAAAGTGCAACATGTGTAACATGGTTTTCAATATGTTTACTTGCGATCTGGAAGAAAAATTAAGTGATGAAATCAATATAAGGACATCGTTTTAGGAACAGTTTTAGCAGGAAATGGATATACACAATCTAAACGAGTTCCGTTTATGAGCTATAAAACATTCAGAAAATTTGAAAATAAAACGAAAAAAGTATGGTTCCAATCTGCCGAGAACCAAATGAAGGATGCAATCGAAGAAGAAAAGAAAATTGCATATGAAAATGCAAATATTGACGAAGACGGCAACGCGTTGGTTACGGTAGTTAAAGATGGGGCGTGGTCACACAGATCATACGGCAGTAAATATTCATCTTTATCTGGAGTAGCAACAATTATTGGTTTTAACACTAAAAAAGTCTTGTATTACAACGTTAAAAACAAGCAATGTCATACTTGTCGCCTGAATGAATCGAAAAGCACCTCAATAAAAGATCATGTGTGCAATAAAAATCATATTGGGCCTTCCAAAAAAATGGAGTCAGATATTCTAATTGAAGGTTTCAAGTATTGCTTTGCAAAATATGGTATTGTTTTTAAAAAATTTATTGCTGACGGTGATAGTAATGTATATAAAAAACTTCTCGAAGCCAAGCCATATCCAAACCATACAATAGAAAAAATAGAATGTGTTAACCATTTATACAGAAATTTTAGAAAACAAATTATTGATTTGACGAAAAACACTAAATACAATATTGTTTCAAGAAAAACTCTAGGCTCGAAAGCCGATAATATTTTCAAAGGTATTAAAAGTGCAGTGCGGTTCAGAAAAAACAGTGAAATCCCCTTTAAAGAAAAAGTGAAATTACCCCAAAAAGACATTACAAACGTCCCTTTCCATGTTTTTGGGAGTCATAAAAATTGCGCAAACTATTTTTGCAGCGGAAATGATGTGGTTGGCTCCGATGTGACTGAATTATTGAAGAATCACGGTATTTTAGACTATATTAATATACATATTCAAAGAATGGCTCGAAACGCGAAAAGTTTAATTCATGGATATAATTCTAACATTAATTTGTGAACAATTTAACAGTGTTGTGTGCCAATATGTCGGTGGCAAACGAATTAACTTTTCTCTTGGGCAGTCATATACTAAAAGGTGTGCTGCGGCCGTTGTGCAATTTAACACTAAAAGGGCCTTCACAGAATTCACGAAAACACAAAATCATAACACCAATACTCCCAGGAACAAACTTTTGGTAAAAATTGAAGCTAAAAATAAGACTTTTTTGAACAAAAGAAATATTTTTCCTAATGTTAGCTCTAACAGAAAACGAAAAATAAATGACATCGCCGACTCATATTATGGAAATATTATTGAAACATAAGAAATTCCCGATAAAACAGACCAGGAAATGCTTTTAGAAAAAGAAAGAAAAATGAAAGTGATTGCAGACAATTATATTCAAGAAAAAAAGAAATCGAAATCCAAACGCGAAATCAGTCCCTCGATGAGAATTGGTTTGAAATAAGGAATCAGATGGTGACTGCTTCCAATTTTGGAAAAATTTGTAAGGTTAAAAGTGTATCCAGCTGCCACAACATAATAAAAAACTTGTTGTATTGCCCTGTTTCTAATTCTAATATGTTATGGGGCCTACAAAATGAAAAAAAAGCAATCAAAAAACTAGAAGAAGTGACAAAAATGCAAATACAAAAATGCTGACTTTTTATAGATGATGAATTCCACTACCTTGGAGCAACACCTGATGGGTTGATAGGTGAAGATGGCATCTGTGAAGTCAAATGCCCTTCATCGATTAAAAGTCTTACCATAAGCGATGCAGTAGAAAATAAAAACTGACATATCTTCAGAAAAGTGGAGACACTTTTATACTGAAAAAAAACCACGATTATTTTTATCAAGTCCAAGGACAACTGCACGTTACAAAACGTTCATATTGTTTTTTCGCTGTATGGACTACTTGCGATTTTGTTTTCTTAAAAATAACAAAACACGACAGTTTTTGGGATGTCAAAATGCAAAACTTTTTACAAAAATTTTACAATGAACATTTTCTTTTAGAATTATGTGATCCACGCATTCCAAGACACATGAGGGTATGGAACACGTAAAATGCCTACTAGCGACCCACTCCTAATTTTTTTTAATATAACTTGATAAAGCTTAATATATTTTGAATATGTTTTTCTTATTCGTTCCGTACCTTCATATTTATAATCAATTTAGTTTAAAAAAAAAAAAAGATTTAATCATTAAAAAAATATTTAAAGCATATTAATATATTATTTATTTAGTATTTATTAACTTATGAAGAATTTGTCATCTTTATAATTTTTTTAATAGTTTAGTTTTATAATACAATGAAATAAAATCTAATTTTTATTCGTTTAAATTGTTTCTTTTTTTTTTTATATTGTAAACTGCATCTTACGAGTACCTATTACCTATTGTTTTTCTTTACTCAAACGACAAAAATTGAAATCCATAAAAATTTTCTATCTACCGAGTTTGGCGATCTTCAAGCAAAAAAGCTTTAAAATTCCAGTTATAAAATCACCAACGGGTTAATGGTTCGCCTCAGAAATAAACAATATTTATAAATTTTGTATTAAATTTAATGGTCTTTCATTTTGTTGCGGGTGAAATTTCAGTTAAGACGAATAGTTTCCGAGATATAAGCAAAAAAGTGCGAAAATTACGCGAATTTTCGCGGATATCTCAAAACGCACCAACAAATTTTATTGGATTTCTTCAGATTCGGATTCAGCGACCAAAAAAACATAGGATTCGAAAAAAAATCCAGTTGCATATTTTTTTGTAACGTGAAACTACGACTGGACTAAAAAATGAACCATTCCTTATCAAAATCCATCCATTGCTGTAAAATGTGTCTCTTTGTGTTTCTCGAAATACTCAAAATTAATTGGTTTGATTACCTATTCAAATTGGTTTTGTTTATCGAAATGAGAAAACGACAGAACAAATCATATTTTATCGTTCTTCGAAGTTTTAACCTTGTCCTTCCCACAACATAAGCAAGAAAAATAAAGTAGATAATATGGTTCCTTCTTCCCACTTCCTACTTCCTACCCTACCTTTTACATATAGAGGTATACAAAAACAAAAAAGGATACACAGCCAAAGTCGACTGCGCAAAACAATTGTCTCGTCTAGCTTTCTTTCCTTTATCCTTTGTCCACTGCACACTCCACACCATACCCAAACATTACATAACTCTAGGTATATACATAGGAAAGGTATCACATATTTGGCTCTTCTATTTTTGTTTTTTTTTTTTCGCATACGCCGTTTAGCATGTGTATGCATTTTTTGTGTTACTTTATGTCTTTCGGTTTTTCAAGAAATAGACAGAGAGAGAGAAAGAGCAATGCAAATACAAATACTGCAAGTAGAGTTGAAAGTTTTATAATGAAGAGAGTTCACTAACACATGCAAGTTCATTTACATGAAGTCTGAGTTCGTCAGTCAGGGAAACCCAGCCTTAAGTATTAATTGGTCGACGTCAAGACAAGAGTAGCAGATGGCGATGGTGAAGGTGATCACAGATCCATTCTCTTGCATTGAAATTCTGAGCGCACTGCGGTGAATACTCCTCCTTCTCTCTTACAATCAAGTAACTCGTAAATACGATCTTTCCGAAAAACAGCATACTAATTGTCATTAAACATCTCGGCATCATTATGATCTTTTTTAAGCCAAGTTTCTGTCATAACAATGATATCGTATTGCGCAGATGAAGAAAAGAGAAGAACTTGTTTCATTTTAGTACGAATACCTCCGGGATTTTGATAATAAAGAAAAGAGGCAGTAGGAGAATTTCTTGGATCTGAATTTAATTGTCAGTTATGCGTCGGTTGTGATTGTTCGTTTAAGGTTGACGATGTTGGTGGTGGAAGGGGTGGTGCAGCAGGCGGAGGCATAGATGTCAGAGACTGAGATGATGATGGCGATGAAAATGAGAGATCTCCCGTAACGTGAGAAGTGGGTTCAGTTAGAGAGTGATGAGGAACCAAATTATTTAAGTTCTTGCACTCTTTTGTTACGAATTTTTTATTCTGAGAGAACAGGGCCACAGCGAAGAATCCATGATTGCCGAGAATCAGCTGGAACACCCAATTTAAAAGTAATAAACTTAAGTTTTGATGGATCTGCATCTTTTTTAGTTAACGCGTAGCATTTAAAGTGGTCAGTCGAAATGTTAGATTTTTGAGATATGTTTATAATATCATCAGGCTTACTCGTAGTGTCTTTGATAAATCTAGACAAGTTAAGCCACTTATATTCTGGCAAAGCACACATAGAAGAAGAAGAGTCTGTACCAATTATTGTTTTTATTTCCGATGTTTTTGAAGGTTTTTTATTATGATTCACTTTCTTCCATTCAGAGTTAATAAAATTATTTGACGGGAGTTGGGAATGAGTAACAATTGGTTCAGGTAAATTTGGATTCAGTTGAGATGTTGTTGCAAGATTTTTATTAATGTTTTCAATCTCCATCGGGAGTTTATTAATATTTTCAATTTCCATCGGGAGTCCGAGGGAGAGAGATGGCAAATCACGATCTTGCGTTTCGAGAGAAATAGAAATAGGGTTCATCAAAGGAGATTCAGTGTAACTCTCAGAGTTTTTGGCATGTTTTTGCAGTTTTTCGTGGGGGAGAATCATTTCTAAATAGAGATTTGAGAACACTTAGATAATTTTTTATTTCATTTACACCATGGGCAAGATTATGTAAATTATTAATGAACGTGGAAAGGCTTAAGTTTGAACATGAACTGCATTTCGAAAATAAATTGAGATTATTTAAGGCTTTAAAATCGTCTTGATCTAGATCTACACAGTTTCTATGAAAAAAAACGACCACAGTAAAAACCGCACTCGATAGTTTCAGAATTTTTGGAACGTTTCTTTCGATAATTTTTTTTTGCCATTTCCCATGTTGTTCATCTTTTCAGCCTTTTTCAAGGATGAAAACGGTACCGTTCGAGGAACCTGGAACTTCAAAAACCTGAAGCCGTACTACAACTACAACTATTCCGACGAAAATTCCTATACTTAGCCGCGTAGCAAAGACTAGCTACGCTTAGAGTTACTGAGAGCTTCACAGCTGTATAAATTATTCTGTATCTGATTGTGTCCAGAAAAAACTTTAACTTGTTCTAATTCGTTTTTGTTTGTGACCCTATGTGGGGTAAACAAATTTATATCCAGTAGACCTTCGCTGAATATTCGTTTTCCTCCCAAGATTGTGGGACTCGTGACCTTTTTTTTTAATTTCATTGACCATTGTGACCTTTCTTTGTGTCCTTTTGACACAAACCATTGTCTGTTCTTTTTTTTTTTGCCTATACTTATTTCTAATTTCGAGAATTAATCTTTTTGGTGTTATCTTATAGTACTGTGCGTGTGATTTAGGGAGGTGGTTTTCATTTTAATCACCGGTTGTGATTTTTGCATACACTTTGTACTTTAAGGAATTTTCTTTTTTTCCAGTTAAACAAAAAGGGTGCTAGTGGAATTTTTTTCTTGGCGTCGTTGGAATGTGCATATATGTACATACATACAGTGGCCGAAATAAGTATAAAGACAGCCATTCTCAAGCTGTTCAATATGACGTAAGAGTTAAGTTCCAAAAGTTATGCAATGTTTATATAGGCCAATTGCTTAATAAATGAATTCTCTCTTAAATAAAAAAAAATATACCGTTATCCCCAATTTCTCTTGAAAGAGAAGGTGATTAGTCATTAATTGTAGAAAAATACGAGTACAAAATGCGAAATAAGTATAAAGACAGTCAAGATTTGTCAATATTTTATTCATTTAAACACCGAGTTACCTATTAATTTTGAAGTCAATACTTTGTACAACCTCCTTGATTCTCAATAACTTGAAATATCCTGTTCGGCATAGAATTAATCAAGTTTCGGAGGACTTGTTCGTTGATTTCGAACCATGCTTTGGTTATTGCTCTTTTTAGCTCTGCTTCATTTCTGTACTGGTTTTTATTTGTATAAATCTTTCTGGCTATTATTCCCGACCAATTCTCGATGGGATTAAGGTCAGGACTACAAGAAGGCCAGGACAAATACTTGGTTTCACTGACCTCAAACCACTCACGAACACAACTGGCATTATGAATGGGAGCATTATCTTGTTGGAAAATAAAATTTTCACCGGCAGGAATGTCGCCAAATTCATCCAAGGCATATTCCAGCATCTCTCTGTATTTTTTTCCATTCATTTTGGGTTGCACAAACATCAAGGACATTTTTCCAAGAAAACCAAAAGCACCCCATAACCATAACACTGACATATCCACAGTGCCGACTCATTTTAACTACTTTTTCGTCCCTCAAATTAAAACCATCCGGGCCATCCAAATTAAATTTGTTTTCATCACTAAAAATAACTGATTCTCACTAACTGGTCCTGGTCCACGCTGCCGCGCCTAGTGATTTCTTGCAAACCTTAATCTTGCTTCATTATGATGTTGTTGTAGCTGCGGTTTTTTCATCATTTTTGTGTAACAAAATGACTCTGGAGGTGTTATGGTTATGGGGTGCTTTTGGTTTTCTTGGAAAAATGTCCTTGATGTTTGTGCAACCCAAAATGAATGGACAAAAATACAGAGAGATGCTGGAATATGCCTTGGATGAATTTGGCGACATTCCTGCCGGTGAAAATTTTGTTTTCCAACAAGATAATGCTCCCATTCATAATGCCAGTTATGTTCGTCAGTGGTTTGAGGTCAGTGAAACCCAGTATTTGTCCTGGCCTTCTTGTAGTCCTGACCTTAATCCCATCGAGAATTGGTCGGGAATAATAGCCAGAAAGATTTATACAAATAAAAACCAGCACAGAAATGAAGCAGAGCTAAAAAGAGCAATAACCAAAGCATGGTTCGAAATCAACGAACAAGTCCTCCGAAACTTGATTAATTCTATGCCGAACAGGATATTTCAAGTTATTGAGAATCAAGGAGGTTGTACAAAGTATTGACTTCAAAATTAATAGGTAACTCGGTGTTTAAATGAATAAAATATTGACAAATCTTGACTGTCTTTATACTTATTTCGCATTTTTTACTCATATTTACCTACAATTAATGACTTATCACCTTCTCTTTCAAGAGAATTTGGGGATAACGGCATAATTTTTTTTTATTGAAGAGAAAATTCATTTATTAAGCGTTTGGCCAATATAAACATTGCATAACTTTTGGAACTTAACTCTTACGTCATATTGAACAGCTTGAGAATGGCTGTCTTTATACTTATTTCGGCCACTGTATGCATGCATACAGTGGTATTTATTATTTTGCGTTACATTTTAGATTTTACTTTTTAGTACCCAAATTATTTTTGCTCATTTTGTTTTTGTTGCATAATTTCGTTTTAATTCTCGGGTTGGATTAATTTGTGTTCTTAATAATTTTCATATATTTTGTTGTGGTCATAATTTATTTGTATATACGATTGTCTCTTTCGCTCTTTTGTCGATTCTGTTGAATTACAATCGAGCTTATTTTTAATTCGGTGCTGCCACTTCAATTTTTTCCACATATTGGGGAAACCATTTTGTTTTTTTTTTTAAAGTGAAAAAATTAAACACTTTTAGTTTTGTTCAATTTTTTGGGTTGAATTTTGAAACAAATTTGTTTTTAAATTATGATTATGATTTTTTATTGGTTCAGCGTCATTTCTTTTTTTTAGGTTCAGGGTATTTTCACAATTTTTTCTTAACTTTAGTGTGTTTTGTTTTGAATTTTGAGGAAAAGTTTTATTAGTTATTTTTTGTTTCGTTTTTACTTTTTTTTTTATTCTGTTTTTTTAAAGAATCAAAATGGATATTGTTGCATGAATAGTGTTTGTCTCAACTACAGTTATATGAATGGTTTTTGTTTCTACTACAGAAATATTATTACATATATGATTTTGGTCTCTACTACAGTAAAAATTCTGAATAATTCTGTTGACATAGCAGTGCCGCCTAAACTGTACTTTTACATTAGGAAATTTGAAAGCTTTCAAATCATCTTGAAAATTCCGAATGGGTCGAGACTTAGACTGTTCGGGAACTATGATCCCAGTATAAATAGGACATTTTATTCGGAAATGGACTCAGTTTCATTTTAACCGTGGTAACAAATAAATGGTGAATAATTAGTGGTGCTAAGATAAAGAAATAAATAAAGAGTTTCAACTTAGATAAAAGTGAGTTTCATTTATAGAGATAGTAGTGGTGATTCAAAAGTAAAAAAAAATAAGTTTTATTTTCGAACCCAACACTAAAAATATAATAGTAGTATCAGAAGTGAAATAAAACTTAAGTGCATAATTAGTTTCAACAAAAAGAAGTGAAAAGTGATTAAGTGACTATGGGCAAACTGGTAAATGCCCTTAACTTGATTAAACTTAGAGCAGTATTAAAGAATCGGGGTCTTCCTACTGCTGGAACAAAAAAAGACCTCATTATTAGACTGCAAGAAAATATGACTCTGCAAAATGAAAATCCGCACACATTCCTCGTGGATGTTGAAATTGAAGAGGAACAAGAGCATGTATGTAATAGTTCCGACTTGTCCAATATGATGGCTCTTCTTCTCGAGCGTTTTCAAGAGCAAAGAAACGAACAAAAGAATCTAATAGAAGAGCAAAGAAACGAACCAAAGAATGAACAAGCGAAACTTCTAGAACGTTTTGAAACCCAAGAGAAGAGTCTTGAAGACCAGGAAAACCTCCTTGAAGGAAAGTTCTCTGACATTGAAAGCAAGTTTATTGCTGCTGACGAGCGTCTCGAAAACATCGAAAAACAAATTTTAACTGTAGATGAAAGGTTCGAGAAAGTTGAAGACAAATTCGAAAAATATGCAAGGGAGTTGCACAAGGTAAGACAAATTTAAATCTGAGAAAGTTCTGGTGACTGCATGCGAAGAAAGGAAATGCATCCGCCAACTTTTGATGGGCGAACTTCTTAGACGATCTACAAAAGATAATTTGAAGCAGCTGCGACAACAAACGGCTGGGACGACGAAGAAAAGTTTGTTGCACTGACACTTGCTCTCAAAGAACCTGCTGCATAACTACTGCAAACAATACCAGAAGAGTTACATGGCAACTTCAAAGCTCTTACTCGAGCGATTGAAAAATGCTTTGGAGATGGCCATATGAAAGAAGTTTTCCAGGTTTAACTTAACACCAGAGTTCAGAGAAGAGATGAGACTCTTCAACAGCTCCAAGCAGACATCGAACGCCTGGCTCACCTGGTATATCCAAAGGCGGGTGAGGAAATTATCAACCGATTTGCTGCTAAAGCATTTGTCCGTGGCTAAGCCGACATCAACCTCCAGCGAGCAGTACGAACAGCCGGAAAACGGACGCTTCCTGAAGCATTAGCGTTCGCCCTAACCATGGAAGCAGCAGAACAGGCTTCTCAAAGCATTCATCAGGTAAGAGAAGTAACTGTAGAAGAGTGCACTTGTCAGAGAACAACATTCCAGAGCAACCACCGTGATGGACCTCTCCGATGCGGGAACTGCAACAGGACCGGGCATCTCCAGCACCAGTGTCGTATGCCGTTAAGAAGAGGAGTTTGTCAACATTGTGGCAGCAGGAAGATTAGCCAAGAAGAGACTCATAAAACCCCTGCTGCAACTGTTTCCCACCCGGGAAACGAGTAAAAACCAACTTCACGGGCAGAAGCTGGTTCCGGGTATCGATGGCCCCAGAACAACGATCCAGATCTCGCAGACTAAACGAGACACTAAAAGTCTGGGTCTTTTCCAAAATCTACCAAAGTGTGAAGATTTGGTCGACGGTTGACTTACCGGGCCTGAAACCATACTGATAGGGGCCAATCAGTTCCCGTGCGAGAGAGTTCAGACATTCAAACAGAATGGCCTAGAAGATTTTATAGGCGACATTTAGGAGACTTATACCTCTGTAGTTGGCGCAGTTTAGAGTATCTCCTTTCTTGTGGATAGGGAACACAATGCTGAGGTTCTATTCGTCAGGCATTCTTTCATCTGACTAGATTGTACAGATGAGTTAGTGTATGCTCCTCACCAGGTCATCTCCGTAAGGCCATCCACTCCAGCAGCCTTGTTGGCCTTTAGCTTTGATATTGCTACCTGATGTTCTTCTTGGGCGGGTGGACGGAGGTTTTCTTCATCATCATCCATATTGAATGGATCATTTTGCCTGACAACGATTATTTGGTTGTCTTCGCCGTTTAACAGTGTGCAGAAGTGTTCTTTACAAATTCTCAGCACTGACTGTGTTTCTAGTACGACATTCCCACCCTCGTCTCTACATGCTTCCGCTCGGGCTTTGTAACACTTGGACAAATGTTTTACCCATTGGTAGAACTTTTGAACATTGTTTCTGCCGTAGCACCGCTCTAAAGATTGAACCATTCGTTTTTCCAGTTCTCTACTTTTTCCTTCTGAAAGGTCAATGTTCCTCCTTTCTCTTTTGCTGGTATACCGCACGGAAAACGCTCTTGGCAGCTCTGGTTCTGGTATTCAGAACGGCATGATAGGCTTCGTCTTTGGCCCAGTGTGCGAGCCTGCACTCGTCTCGAACCAGGTGTTTCGTTGTGGTCGCCTTATGAAACCCAAAACATCCTTGCTGCGGTTTTAATGGCAATTTTGCAATGTTGCACCTGGCACTGGACCTCTGAGCTTGGCGCAGGCACCGCCGTGCTTGTCGAGGGATAAGAGGAGACAAGGTTGGCAATGGTTGTGGCGGTCTCTTGCGATTGTAGCTTCGCAACACAAAACTTTCTCACAGTGGATGCTCGATTCTGCGGTCTGCTGGAGATCCGCATTCGCACTTTAGCTACAACAAGGTTGTGGTCCGAGTCTATGTTGGCCCCCTGAAAGTGCGGACATCCATGACACTGGAGGCATGTCTGCTATCAATCGCAATATGATCAATTTGGTTGACGGTATTTTGATCAGGAGACTGGCTGGTCCCCTTGTGTTTATTGAGGTGTGGGAAGTATGTGCTAGCTAAGATGACACTTCGCCCCGCAGCAAAGTTGATTAGCCTGTGTCCGTTACTTGAAGTGTTGTCGTGCAGGCTATGCAGGAGACTGTCGAGCCAAAGTTACCCTCCTTAAGCCTTCCTCTTATCACAAATCCGCATCCAAATGTTACGGTTAATTTTACCGCAACAAAAATCATTCTTTTCGGTTCTTAAAACCTTGTCAAATCGTGTTTTGGGCACGGTTAAACTGTCGATATTTGTTTCCGCTCCATCCCAACTATTCCTCTTTCTTACCCACATTTTGAGTCCGTTGTCCTCTGGGAGTTTTGAGAGTGACTCAGAAAGGATAACAAAACAGGTTCTTTCCCATCGGGTCGAGCCAGCAGTTGAGCTGGAGACTTGCCCGCAACGTATTCAAATACGATCGTGCTGAGCCAGCGGATGAGCTGAAGACTCACACGCAACTGTATTCTACAAAACGTGTCTAGCCAGCAGATGAGCTGGAGACTCGCACACATAGTAAAGAAAACGAGGAAGCTAACTATTAACAAGCTTTCCAACGAGATCGAAAGAGGAGTTCACAACATCACAACCATGTGTGAATTATAATCACACTAACATAAATTTAGAATGGCCGAGTGCCCACCGTAATGTGTCTGATATCAATGAAAGATTGCAATGATGTGTTTTTCTCTTTTGAATATTATCTGCGCGAAAGTCTACGGAATTAAGATTATTCTTGTTTATTTTTATTTATTTATATATTGTAGCGGAAGAGTTGAATACATTATTTTCTTATAACTATGTTGCACAATGTTCAGAGTTTTGGTATATAACTACCTTACTACTGACAATTTTTACTGATATTATTGAATTATTGAATAGAAGAATATAAAATTTGATTTGAAGGAAAAGCAACATAAAAACCTTCACTGAACTTAAGATTAAAAGAGGAAGAAGGGTGGGCGATGCATTAAAGTACAACCAAAAGCTAGGCAAGATAAAAACAACTATAGAAATGACATATAGATAGCAGGAAGAACAATATTCATGCTAGCTATAAATTATCGATATTAATAAATTAATTAATAGGAATATAATAATTTGAACAAATAAATAATAAATAATAAATAATAAATAATAAATAATAAATAATAAATAATAAATAATAAATAATAAAT
>OU696696.1:119964189-120005556 GCA_916050605.2 Platycheirus albimanus
CCGCAAACAATGTTTGATTGAATTAGATACAACCATTGAAAACTTATGGCCATTTTAAAAAAAGACGTAAAGACCAGATCTCCGTTAGTTGCATTTTTTGCCAAAAACTAAAAACGCAGTTCTCTTAACAACACTAAAAGAATATTACGCACAAAGTTTAATCAAAATCGTTAAAGCCATTTTTAAGCAAATTAGAAAAAAAAAGTTAGCAAAAACTGAACGGCTCATTGTATGGGAGCCATATCGTTTAGAAAGGCTTTACTGAAAAAATTGCAATTTCATCCCATAGAACACTATAAAGAACTATGCCAAACGAAGTTTGAGTGTTGAGTCAATTCAATCTATCCGTTGCGTACAAACTGCTATATATCAAGTTTGAAGAAAATCCGCTAGGCCGTTTAGGCTTTAACATGACGTAAAAAAGCCCACATCTGCACATCCGCACAGACAGACCGACGGACGGTATGTCCAAAACCACATTTTTGGTTTCTCTATAATCGCAATCTCATGTATGATTAAAACCTCGATTTATTTTTACTTGCTCTATAGGGCGGGTATTGGTTTCATGCAGAAAAAAATTAAGTGCACGTCTGTTTCGTACGAACTTGCTCTGATGTGTTAGAATGCCTTGCGACGTGAGATTTTGGGAAAAAGCGTTGAAAAAATCATATGAAATTTTATAAATCATTAAAAAATCAATACCTACAAAGTTTTTTGGAGAAATTGAAGTAAGCCATCAGGTTTGTTTTTCTTTTTTGAATTTTTACGAAAATTTTTTTCAAAATCGTTCGACGAGTTTTTTCAAAAAAAAAAAAACAGTTTTTTTAAAACTTTTCGAAAATATATTTCAAATTTTGTTTGAGTATGCCAACTTCTAGCACTTTGTAGTTTTTATCAGAAAAATAAAATTAAAAAAAATAAAGTTTTTTTTTAAACTTTTCGAAAATATATTTCAAATTTTGTTTGAGTATGCCAACTTCTAGCACTTTGTAGTTTTTATCAGAAAAATAAAATTAAAAAAAATAAAGTGCACAACTGGGTCGTACGAACTTGCTCTAATGTGTTAAAATGGTCCTGGGGCTTGAGATTTTCGGAAAAAAGCATTGAAAAAATCATATGAAATTTTATTAATCACTTAAAAATAATAGTTAAAACGTTTTTTGGAGAAAATGAAGTAAGCCATCAGATTTATTTTGCTTTTTTAAAATTTAAGGAAATTTTTTTTCAAAATCTTTCGACCAGTTTTTTCAAAAAACGGTTTTTTTTTGAAAAACTTTTCGAAAACATATTCCAAATTTTTTTTGAGTATGCCAACTTCTAGAACTTTGTAGTTTTTATCAGAAAAAAAATGTTTAAAAAAAATTGAGAAAACGGTTTTAGGAAAAAAAAAAATAAAAAAAAAATTTAAAACTTTTTTAAAAAACTCAAAAAAACTTTTTTTGTAAAATTTAAGAATTTTTATTATTTCTTTTATAATAGCGCTCCCACATTTAAAATTTCATCGAAATTCGTAAAGTGGCTTACGAGAAAATTGGATTTAAATAAACCGATCGTATCGGAGGTACCGTTATAAGACTTTTCCTGAAAAATCTATTCCAACCAAAATATTCAGTTTGCACAGAAAACATTACATAGGAAGTTTTATCAAAATCGTAGGAGCCGTTTTCGAGAAAAATTAAATTTTCACTAAAAATCGTAAGGCAGGTACCGTTAGTTTTAGAGCTAGAATGCTTATTCCAAAAACCCCTCTGTAGGACGTCATCCACCAAGTTTGAAGCAAATCGGTCCAGCCGTTTAGGCTGTAGGTGCCGATACAGACAGACGGACAGACAGACAGACAGACAGACAGACAGACAGAATCGTCAGACCCACTTTTTCGACTTCTCTATCATCGTAATGTTATGTTTGATTGTCAAAAAAAAACATTTTTTTTTTACGAATGCTAAACTTGCCTTATAGTACCTATAATCGCAATTAAAAATTACACCAGTTTTGGAAAAAAAAAATAAAAAAAAAAATTTTTAACTTTTAACACTCAAAAAAACTTTTTTTTGAAAAATTTTAGAGTCTTTATTATTTCTTTTATAAAAAGGCTTCTTCATTAAAAATTTCATCGAAATTCGTCAAGTGGCTTACGAGAAAATCGGATTTCAAAAAACCGGTCCTTTGGGAGGTACCGTTATAAGACTTTTTCTGAAAAATATATTCCAACTAAAACATAAAGTTTGCACATAAAACACTTTCCAGAAAGTTTCATCAAAATCGTAGGAGCCGTTTTTGAGAAAAATTAATTTTTCACTAAAAATCGTATGGCAGGTACCACTAGTTTTAAAGCTAGAATGCTAATTTTAAAAACCCCTCTGAAGGACGGTATAATAATACTGTCTACCAAGTTTGAAGCAAATCGGTTCAGCCGTTTAGGCTGTAGGTAACTATACAGACAGACAGACATACGGACAGACAGACAGACTGGCAGACAGACAGAATTGTCGGACCCACTTTTTTCGACTTCTCTATCATCGTAATGTCATGTTTGATTGTTAGAATTTTTTTTTACGAATCCATAACTTGCCTTACCTATAGGTAATCGCAAGTAAAAATCGAGGTTTAAATCAAACATGACATTACGATGGCAGAGAAACCCAAAAAAGTGGTTTTCTCCACACCGTCCGTCGTTCTGTCTGTGCATCTGTGCGGATGATGCCTAAACGGCTTAACGGATTTTCTTCAAACTTGATATATAGCAGTGTGAAGAAAAACAGTTGTCAAGGCTTTATATATTTTCGTACCAGTTTCAAGTAACGGTTTTTTTCATTTTTTGATTTTGATTAAACTCAGAATTCAACTTACCTAAAATACTTCTAACAAAACTGCTTTTTTTGTTTTTGGCAAAAATTTTCGTATCGGAAATCAGGTTTAAACAATTTTTTTTTCAAATGGCCATAAGTACGCAACAACTTGATTGAATTGACTCAGACTTCACTTGGCATAGTTCCTTATAGTGTTCTATTTTTATAGAAATTCCAATTTTTCAAGTAAGGCATTTCTAAACGGTGGCTCACATGCAATGAGCCGTTGAGTTTTAGCCAACTTTTTTTCTAATTTGCTCAAATACGGCTCTAACGATTTTGATTAAACTTTGTGTGTAATATTCCTTTAGTGTTCTTAAGAGAACTGGTTTCTGGCAAAAAAATGCAAATTACGGGTTCTGGTCTTAACGTCATTTTGCATATGGCCATAAGTTGTCAACGGTTGTATCGAATTCAATCAAACTTTGTTTGGTATAGTTCCTTACAGTTCTCTATCAGATGACATTGCATTTTTTTAGTTACTCTTTTTTAAATGGTGGCTCCCATACAAAGAGCCACTAGGTTTTGGCCAAATTTGTTAGTTTTTTCTAATATACTAAAAAAGGCTCTACCTATCGTTGTATCGAATTCAATCAAACTTTGTTTGGTATAATTCCTTACAACTCTCTATCAGATGGCATTGCATTTTTTCAGTTACTCTTTTTTAAATGGTGGTTCCCATATAAAAAGCCACTAGGTTTGGTCAAATTATGTAGTTTTTACTGGCGATTATAGGTACTACAAGGTGGGCCAAAAGAAATCACCCTATTGGAAGATGCTCTGATTTTCGCAAATGGCCGCCAATGTCAAATGTTTTTTCAAAAAAAAAAAAAACAGTTTTTTTAAAACTTTTCGAAAATATATTTCAAATTTTGTTTGAGTATGCCAACTTCTAGCACTTTGTAGTTTTTATCAGAAAAATAAAATTAAAAAAAATAAAGTTTTTTTTTAAACTTTTCGAAAATATATTTCAAATTTTGTTTGAGTATGCCAACTTCTAGCACTTTGTAGTTTTTATCAGAAAAATAAAATTAAAAAAAATAAAGTGCACAACTGGGTCGTACGAACTTGCTCTAATGTGTTAAAATGGTCCTGGGGCTTGAGATTTTCGGAAAAAAGCATTGAAAAAATCATATGAAATTTTATTAATCACTTAAAAATAATAGTTAAAACGTTTTTTGGAGAAAATGAAGTAAGCCATCAGATTTATTTTGCTTTTTTAAAATTTAAGGAAATTTTTTTTCAAAATCTTTCGACCAGTTTTTTCAAAAAACGGTTTTTTTTTGAAAAACTTTTCGAAAACATATTCCAAATTTTTTTTGAGTATGCCAACTTCTAGAACTTTGTAGTTTTTATCAGAAAAAAAATGTTTAAAAAAAATTGAGAAAACGGTTTTAGGAAAAAAAAAAAAATAAAAAAAAAATTTAAAACTTTTTTAAAAAACTCAAAAAAACTTTTTTTTGTAAAATTTAAGAATTTTTATTATTTCTTTTATAATAGGGCTCCCACATTTAAAATTTCATCGAAATTCGTAAAGTGGCTTACGAGAAAATTGGATTTAAATAAACCGATCGTATCGGAGGTACCGTTATAAGACTTTTCCTGAAAAATCTATTCCAACCAAAACATTCAGTTTGCACAGAAAACATTACATAGGAAGTTTTATCAAAATCGTAGGAGCCGTTTTCGAGAAAAATTAAATTTTCACTAAAAATCGTAAGGCAGGTACCGTTAGTTTTAGAGCTAGAATGCTTATTCCAAAAACCCCTCTGTAGGACGTCATCCACCAAGTTTGAAGCAAATCGGTCCAGCCGTTTAGGCTGTAGGTGCCGATACAGACAGACGGACAGACAGACAGACAGACAGACAGACAGACAGAATCGTCAGACCCACTTTTTCGACTTCTCTATCATCGTAATGTTATGTTCGATTGTCAAAAAAAAACATTTTTTTTTACGAATGCTAAACTTGCCTTATAGTACCTATAATCGCAATTAAAAATTACACCAGTTTTGGAAAAAAAACATAAAAAAAAAATTTTTAACTTTTAACACTCAAAAAAACTTTTTTTTGAAAAATTTTAGAGTCTTTATTATTTCTTTTATAAAAAGGCTTCTTCATTAAAAATTTCATCGAAATTCGTCAAGTGGCTTACGAGAAAATCGGATTTCAAAAAACCGGTCCTTTGGGAGGTACCGTTATAAGACTTTTTCTGAAAAATATTTTCCAACTAAAACATAAAGTTTGCACATAAAACACTTTTCAGAAAGTTTCATCAAAATCGTAGGAGCCGTTTTTGAGAAAAATTAATTTTTCACTAAAAATCGTATGGCAGGTACCACTAGTTTTAAAGCTAGAATGCTAATTTTAAAAACCCCTCTGAAGGACGGTATAATAATACTGTCTACCAAGTTTGAAGCAAATCGGTTCAGCCGTTTAGGCTGTAGGTAACTATACAGACAGACAGACATACGGACAGACAGACAGACTGGCAGACAGACAGAATTGTCGGACCCACTTTTTTCGACTTCTCTATCATCGTAATGTCATGTTTGATTGTTAGAATTTTTTTTTACGAATCCATAACTTGCCTTACCTATAGGTAATCGCAAGTAAAAATCGAGGTTTAAATCAAACATGACATTACGATGGCAGAGAAACCCAAAAAAGTGGTTTTCTCCACACCGTCCGTCGTTCTGTCTGTGCATCTGTGCGGATGATGCCTAAACGGCTTAACGGATTTTCTTCAAACTTGATATATAGCAGTGTGAAGAAAAACAGTTGTCAAGGCTTTATATATTTTCGTACCAGTTTCAAGTAACGGTTTTTTTCATTTTTTGATTTTGATTAAACTCAGAATTCAACTTACCTAAAATACTTCTAACAAAACTGCTTTTTTTGTTTTTGGCAAAAATTTTCGTATCGGAAATCAGGTTTAAACAATTTTTTTTTCAAATGGCCATAAGTACGCAACAACTTGATTGAATTGACTCAGACTTCACTTGGCATAGTTCCTTATAGTGTTCTATTTTTATAGAAATTCCAATTTTTCAAGTAAGGCATTTCTAAACGGTGGCTCACATGCAATGAGCCGTTGAGTTTTAGCCAACTTTTTTTCTAATTTGCTCAAATACGGCTCTAACGATTTTGATTAAACTTTGTGTGTAATATTCCTTTAGTGTTCTTAAGAGAACTGGTTTCTGGCAAAAAAATGCAAATTACGGGTTCTGGTCTTAACGTCATTTTGCATATGGCCATAAGTTGTCAACGGTTGTATCGAATTCAATCAAACTTTGTTTGGTATAGTTCCTTACAGTTCTCTATCAGATGACATTGCATTTTTTTAGTTACTCTTTTTTAAATGGTGGCTCCCATACAAAGAGCCACTAGGTTTTGGCCAAATTTGTTAGTTTTTTCTAATATACTAAAAAAGGCTCTACCTATCGTTGTATCGAATTCAATCAAACTTTGTTTGGTATAATTCCTTACAACTCTCTATCAGATGGCATTGCATTTTTTTCAGTTACTCTTTTTTAAATGGTGGTTCCCATATAAAAAGCCACTAGGTTTGGTCAAATTATGTAGTTTTTACTGGCGATTATAGGTACTACAAGGTGGGCCAAAAGAAATCACCCTATTGGAAGATGCTCTGATTTTCGCAAATGGCCGCCAATGTCAAATGTGTTTTGACATTTTTGGACTAGACAGATGTAGAATACAAGTGAACAAGCCGTGGAGCGATACACTCGTCGAAAACGCGGAATAATCGTGTCTATTTTTTTGTGTAACAATTCGTCTGTAGTGTGAGCGCAGCGCAAACACTGCGCCGTTTGGCCACAAGCTTAAAGAGTATGGGACCACGCGAGACGTTGCCAAGAGTGGCCGGCCCCGGAGCGCCTGTTGTGACAAAAATATCGCCGCTGTTGACGAGGATGTCGAGCTGTCGCCGGAAACATCGACTAGACACCATGTCTCGCAATTAGCCATCAGCCGGTCGTCCCTTAGGCGAATTTTCGTCAAAGACTTGCGCATGTTCCCATAAAAAGTCCAGTCCGTGCATCAGCTTCTGCCATAAAATGCCATAAAACGAGCCCGTATTGCAATTAATTGTGACGGCGCGGTGGCGCCCATTTGGCCAATATCATCTTCTCAACTTGACCAATACAATTCTAAAGGTTCAAATAAACATAATAAAAAAACAGACTCGAAGTTTTTCATTTAGCAAAAAAATGAGAGCCAAACAACACCAGATGACTTTTTTGGCCCACCTTGTATAAGGCAAGTTATGAATTCGTCGAAAATAAAATGCACGACTGGGTCGCACGAACTTGCTCTTATGATAAGCAATTGCGTAGTGGCTACATATATGGATATTAAAAAAATTAAATAATTTCGAAAATTCTTTTATTTTTTTAATTAGTTTAAGAGTTTTCTCGGAAAAACTAAGTATGCAATAAAATTTCAAAGCTATACGTCAATCTAGGAATAAAAAATATTGAAAATCGTTCGCCCAGTTTTTTCTTAAAGGTTATTTTTGAAAAACTTTTTCAAAAAATATTTTGAAATTTATTTGAGTATGCAAGGCAATCTGTAGTTTACATTTGAAAAATAATTTAGAAAAAAGTCAATATACCCGTTTGCAACATATTTCGAAAACCAAAAATTTTTTTGAAAAAATTATAAAAAATCAAAAAAAAGAGGTTTTTAAAATTTTGAAATGCCATATTAATAGAATTATAAATGACTTCCTGTGGCCAAAATTTTATTGAAATCGAATGTATAGTTTACGAGAAAATTCGATTTGAAAAGACTGGTTCTATGAGAGGAACCGTTATTAGACAAATTTTGAAAAAAAATTCCTAACCAAAAGATAGATTGTCTTGCAAAAATAGTATTTTGAAAGTTTTATCAAAATCGTTAGAGTTGTTTTTGAGAAAATCAATTTTTGTCGTCAAGATTGTATGGCAGGTGCCGTTATTTGTGGACCTAGAGCAAAAATAAAAAACTGTTTCGAGAGACAGCCAAATAAATCCTAAATACCAAATTTGAAGCAAATCGGCCCACCCGTTCAGCTTCCAGAGGTGCGAACTGACAGACAGACAGACGGACGGAAATTCCAGACCCACCTTTTTCGACTTCTCCATCATCGTAATGTCATGTGTGATTGTTATCTCAAATTTTTTTTTCTGCACGAATCCATAACTTGCCTTATAGTATCTACCTATAATCGCAAGTAAAAAGTTTTGAGATAACAATCAAACATGACATAACGATGATAGCGAAGACGAAAAAGATGGTCTAAGAATTCTGTCCGTATGTATGTTTGACTGTCCGTCTTTCTGTATGTATAGACACCTACAGAACAATTATTACAGCCGAATTGCTTCAAACTCAGTATATAGAGATTTTTAGGTATTGTACAGAGGATAAATTAAATTTTTTTTTAGCTCAAAAAATAACGGTACCTGCCATATAAAATACAACATACACAACACATACATGCATATGTATTTTGAAATCACATTTTTTTTATTAAAAATAAAAAAAAATTAATTCAGAATTTAGAAATCCCAATTCAATAGGGTTATGAATGACATCCTGTGTTCAAAATTTGATTGAAATCGGATTTATAGTATACGAGAAAACTTGATTTGAAAATTCCGGTTCTATGAGAGGTACCGTTATGAGACAAATTCTGAAAAATATTTTTCAACTAAAAGATTGTAACAGATTGTTATATAAAAATAGCATTTTGAAAGTTTAATCAAAATCATTGAAGCGGTTTTTTGAGAAAATCAAACTTTTTGTTTAGGATTGTATGGCAGGTATCGTTGGACCTAGAGCAAAAATGCAAAAAGACCCCCTATAAAATTAATTTAAGTTTAATCTATATTTTTTTAATTTTATTTTTCTGATAAAAACTACAAAGTGCTAAAAGTTGGCATACTCAAAAAAAATTTCGAATATATTTTCGAAAAGTTTTTCAAAAAAAACTGTTCTTTGAAAAAACTGGTCGAACGATTCTGAACAAAAATTTCGTCAAAATTCAAAACCGTAAAAGAAACCTGATGGCTTACCTCATTTTCTCCAAAAAAAGTTTTAGGTATTGATTTTTAAGTGATTTATAAAATTTCGTATGATTTTTTCAACGCTTTTTTCCCAAAATCTCAAGCCCCAAGACCATTTTAACACATTAGAGCAAGTTCATACGACCCAGTCGTGTACTTTATTTTTTTTTGTAAACATGAGTTTATGCAAACCGATCTCTAGGAATTCTATCGCCAAGCTCTACACAGCGGGTAGCAAAATTGTTTCCTATTAAAACAGATGTAATTTTTTCTATCTTGACTTAAACGAAATTCAGTTTTCAGCGTCTTACGGAGGGTTATTGACCGAATAAAAGTCTTACACTTGAAATGTGTGTTTGTTTTTATGTCATCTTGGGGGGTAATTTTTTTTACATACACACGAGCGTCTTACAGCATGTCATGGAGGGCTAAAACGTCTTACATCGTTATTTTCGTGTAAATATTGAATCAATGAACGATATATTAAAAGATGAGCCTTGCTGAAATGAGGTGAATGGGCACTTTTTTTTTTGACACCTTCACGCCTTGTACTTAAGGCCTCATGGAGGGTACCGGAGCGTAAGAAGGGCATTTTTATAACTTTCGGGCCTCAATCTTTCTATGACCAAAGTTTTAGCCTTGCCAAAATGAGGTGAGAAAATCGGTCGCTAGCTCTCCGTCTAATAGTTATGTGTTGACGTAGAAGTAACGACGTGATTGGAAAAGAAGAATAAGTCAACATGTGCGTGAAGGAACAAGCACATTTTATTTTGAAAAAAGGCTTAAATCAATTTGTGCTTGTTGTGCATAGAATGAAAATGAATTATGCTATTATTCATTGAGCTATAACTTTGTAACCGTTGGAGATATCGAAATGAAAAAAATAGGGTATTTGAATCTCACATAGGAGATTGCTGTGGGTTGCTTACTCAATTTTGACATAAGTGGACTTAAGCTGTTATTCCTTTTTGCCACAGAAAGGTAAGAATTACAAAGAAGATGCTAACGTTCCATTCCTGTTTTTAGAGTGGGCTTTTGGCATTAATATCTCCAACTCTGACACTGAAATAATCTGGAACTGTGGGTCACCTGTTGGTACAAGATCGGTGGCATCCGTAATCATATTTGAAAATCTGTTTTTTTTAATGAGAGGGATGGTTTCCATTTGCTGCTTCGAGAATCGGAGTCACCTGCTTTTGTCACTTTTGCAAGATTCTGGTTAAGTACACCGCTGGGTGATGAAGCCACTCTACTTCACCAGAATTCTACAGCCGCAACGAGAAAAAGAAATAAAGGGGAAGGATTTGAAACAAGGAATAAATGGAAGTTCTTGTTGCGGTAAATTTTACCGTAACAAAGCCCACCCGTAAATACTTCCCAGGAAATGTGTTTACATCCGAAAAAATGAAAACCATTCCCTAATGGCGAAACTAGGTAAAAGGAAAAGGTCAACAACCGACAAGTATAGTCTCATCAGGTCCGAAAAGCCATAAAAAGGTTTGAGTTAACAAATTTACAAACAAAAATATTGAGACGAATAAAAAAAAAAAAAAACTGTAAAATTATGTTTAAAAGAAAAAAAAAATAAAATGCACGACTGGGTCGCACGAACTTGCTCTAATGTGTGACAGTGGTCTAAGGGTTTGGGATTTTGATAAAAATAAATTTTTCAAAATTCTTAAATAAATACTTAAACTAATTTGAGCTGAAAAAAAAGTACGCCATTTTATTTCTTGGGTAAATTTGAATTTATGAGAATAAATTTATAAAAATCTGTGGAGCGGTTTTTGAGAAAAAAAGTTTTTTTTGAAAAACTTTCTGAAAATTTTTTTTAAAAAAAATTCAAAAACGCCAGTTTATAGATATTCAGCAAATACATTTATTTAAAATTTTTAGAAAAAAATTTAATAAGCAGTTTTCAAAATATTAATTTTAAAATTTTTTTTTTTAAAATGCTTTTAAAAATGCAAAAAAATATTTTTCAAAAATATTGGTATGCAATACAAATTGAGCTACCTACAGCTATATGTGTGTGAAATTTCGAAAGAATCGGTTGAGTCGTTTTTGAGTTAGTCGAAAGCAAAAAAAACGGTCCTATGGAAAGTACCCTTCTTAGCCTTTTTTTAAAATTTTTTTTTCAGCCATATGATTGGTCGTACCTAAAAACCAACACTGATTTTTTTAAATCGAAATTGTTAGAGCCGTTTTTGAGAAAAATAAGCTTTAACGTAACGGTTGTATGGCAGGTACCGTTATTTTTTGAGCTAAAAAAAAAATTTCAATTTCCCCTCTGTACAATACCTAAAAAAGTCTATATACCAAGTTTGAAGTAATTCGGCCCACCCGTTTGGGCTGTAGGTCTCTATACATACAGACAGACAGACAGACAGACAGACAGACAGACAGACAGACAGACAGACAGACATACAGACGGACAGAATTTTTAGACCATCTTTTTTCGTCTTCGCTATCATCGTAATGTCATGTTTGATTGTTATCTCAAAACTTTTTTTTTCGACGAATGCATAACTTGCCTTATAGTACCTATAATCGCAAGTAAAAAATAAAAATTAAAAAAAATCAGGGACTTATGTTTGTTGAAATATCTATAAAGTTAAACTAATGTAAGGTTTTAAATCCCTTATGGGCCATGTACCGCAGTCTTTCCATAGGCGCCCGCAAGAGGGGGCAAGGGGGATATTGTCCCATTTGGCTCCGAGCTACGACTTTTGTGTTTTGTCTACCAAAATTTTATCAGTTTTTAATAGGGAATTTTGACTAATTAGTCATTTTTTCACTTTTTTGTGATCAATTTCCATAGGAAATTCTTGGTCGAATAAATCTCTACGTGCTACTGTTTTGCCCCTTTGTAGACAATGAACATTGTTTACTGATCGTAAACATGGATTTAATTTTTTCTTTCATGTAAAAAATTTGTTAACATAACTCTTTAACTGTAAACGCTTAACTCATACGAAAATATATTCTTTGTAAAAAATAAAAATTATTTAATTTCCTATAAAAAAGGCTGTCAAAACTTTTAAGTGCTTTTAGTCGTTTTTTTAATAACAGTTTAAAAGTATCTCAAGAATAACACGTACCAAAATATTTTTTGCATTATGTTTTTTTTTCATGCCAACTGGACTATCAGTTGAGGAGAAAAAAGGGTTCACTTATGGTTTGTTGTTGCAATTATTTCTTGGACTCGGCGCCAAATTCTGCGGTCAGTCCCAATTGCAGCTGGTGGTTCATAAAGAAATGATTTTCTCGCACCGCTCGAGAATACCGTTAGATTTTACTGAACATTGTGCTGCGGTTCTAATTTCGTTGGTCGATCCTTAATGCAGCTGGTGGTCAATGAAAAATGGGTTTTTTAAGGCCGCTCTGGTTTGTATCTATCTTCATAAGAGTGAGGTTGAATCTCAGTCGTTCCTTTAGCAACAACAAGACGCTCACTTATATATTAAGCGAATTAATTCAGGGTTTTCAATTCTATTTCCTTTCATTCAGTGTTTTTAATTGAGTAAGTTCAGAACATATTATTAAATTTCATTATTCTGTAAATCAAATATTAATGCTGCTTGCAAGGACAAGGATTAAGCCCTAAGGAACATGGTTGTCGAGTTAAAAAAAGCAGACAATTCAAAAATCTTAAAAATTAAATTAAATCGAGCAACTCGTAATTTTTACATCAAGAAATTTATATGTTCATACTCGATTCGTGAGCGGTGTGCCAAAAAGCAAGAGCAAGTATATGTGTTAATACAAGAACAAAATCGAATTGGTAGGGAGGTCTATTCCCCTCCGTATAGCCGCGAGGGGCAATTTTCTAAATAAGTGACATAAAACAGGAACAAATATTTAAAACAGCGGTAATACTTATACAACGCCCCGTTACACTTTTTTATAAGGCTAGAAACCTCTTCTTTCATTTTGATTTTAGATCAAATAGTTTTATTGAACCGTTTTTGAAAAATAAATTTTCAAACTCAAAATTTTGAAAAAAAAAATCAAACCAATATTTTTAAAAATTAAATGTGTTTAAGTACTATTTTTGTTTTCAAAATTTAAAATTTTTCTTAATTTTTAATGAAACGCTGGAAACCGTATGGTTTGAGGACTTTTTGTTGCAAAATTATTCAAAAATAACCGAACCTACTCCTTTATAAGAACAAGAAAATCTAACCTAACGATAGCCCAAATTGATCAATAAAAGCCAATTTCTTCGTGTTTTTGTGAAGAAATATTTTCGGCTATTTTTGAATAACTTTGCAACAAAAAGTCCTTAGACCATACGGTTTCCAGTGTTTCAAAATTAAAAATCGTTTTGGTAATAAACCATGAAAACTGAAACTCCTGTTTTCAAAACAATAAAAATAGAGTTTAAATGAGCATTATTATAGTATCTATAATTACGATAAAAGAAAAAAAGTGAGTAGGTTTCATAAAAAATTAAATCATTTGTCAATGAAATTTTAAATCGCTTCTAAAATTTTATCAAAATATTATGTCTCCCCAAACCCCCACCCCCTGGGAAAAATCCTGCAGGCGCCTATGGGTCTTTCCCCTTGTCATTTTTCACCAAGTATGTCCAAAGTGAAAGGCGTTTGCATATTTGAAATGGACCCACAAATTTAGTAGCCAATTTTGACGCATAGAAATTCACTTCATCAGAGAGCGAAAAATTTCTTCGCCACACGAAATTGCCAGTTTGATACCGTGTGTCTCTCCTGCGAATGTTGTAGGTTGAAGCGGACTTCTTGGACGCTGCGCTTAACTTATTCCCTATGTCAAGGAATGAAAGGAAGTTTTGCTGCGGTAAATTTTATCCTTACACTTGGAAATAAAATCGATAAGTCACTCATTTCTTTTGTTGATTTCCGTGCTTCCCCATAGGGTACGATGGGCATTTGCATCAAAATCAAGGACAATATCTTGGATGGGGGTAAGCCGATGCTACTATTAGGTCCTTGGTGCTGTCGATCCTCACTACGGCCGCTGTCATGACATCGGATATGAACTCAGTCAGAGGAAAGAATGGTGTGTAACTATCAAATATAAAACAGGTTCTAGGTCTCTTAGACGACCTTCCTTTAGGTGTTTTGAGGCCCAGGATTTTACCATTAGTGCTGATCCAAGGTTCCTGCACGAGGGCGATGTTGAGACATTTCTGTTTCATGGTTCTGCCAACCGTTTATAATATGAACAGGGTCCAGTTCAGGATCAATAAGAACCCCAACGTGCAAAAAATTCCCTTTTGAAGGCAAGCCCTGGGGGTTGGAAACATTCTGAAGGATTTTCCACTCTCTTGTCGGAAGAACTTTGTTCTGAAGTCTAAATAGCTTTAGGATTTCTTCTACACTTTGAGGAGCCAGGGAAGTAAGCTGTGGCTACACATGGTTTCGGGAGATTATCTACCTCCACCATCCGCAAATTGGCATTCTCCCAAGGCGAAGATATTTCCGAAGACTGTTAGCGCTAGCCATAAGGCAGATTATCCGCCAGAAGATTTCTCAAGTGCTTTTTTTGAGACACTGTGAGTCGTCTCGGCTTGAGATTGAGTTTTTCGAGGTCTCGAGTCTTTTTGGATTCCGCTCCTGAAGCTTTAAGGCTTCCGCAGTTTTCAACCATCTGGACAGAGCTTTGACCACCGACGGACTCGAAGTCACTGTCAAATAAGGCCGCTACTGGACGGTATATCCATCCAGCAGGGGGATAAGCTGTTGGTTGACAGATGGGAGGGAAATCAGTCCTTCCCTCATCATAGTTTTTGGTAATAAAATCTTTAATTTTATAAAATTTTGGTAAACCAGAATACACCGTTAGCAACTGAGCTATTTAATATATGGGCAATCGGTTAGGCAGATCATCGGCACGGCTAGGTTGACACCTTGATACCAGCCCATGGAAGAGGAAGTTGAGGAAAACAGGGCAAAGGAAAATAGGAAAAAAGGATAGGAATAGGAGGAGGAAGGTGGGGAACCCGGATCTTTGGTCAAATTGCCTTGACGAGTGTTGAACTCTTGATGAGGAAAGGAACGATTCAACAATTCTATCTGACCTGAATTGATCCCCATCCTGAAAACGCACAGAAAAATTGTGGTGATAATTACCACCGGGCACCCCCTTGGAGGGTTTAAAACGAGGATTTTTGTCAGGCTACCAGTAAGATACTTATTTTATTTCAAAAATATTTGTTATTACAAAATTTTTTTTATAAGAGACGGATATTTAGAAAGCCCAATAACAAGCTCGTATAATCTAATAAGATATAGTAGCTCTGTTCGGACACTACCTTTTCGGACCACACTTTTCGAAAATTCATACACGGTCATTTCTTGAAAACTATTTACTAGACTCCCAAGCCATATACGAAACATAAGAAGTTTACCAACTGTTCTTAAAATCGATTAAATCTTGGCTCCTTGATTTTAACACTTACGACATCGAATTTTTGCTCAACTACATTGTTTGATTTCTAATGCATTCTAATGCTTTTGAATTGCGTATTATTTATCTGTTTTTTCTTTCTTCTGCTTTCTTTTTGCCTTTCAACTTATTTAAATTATTGTTCTTAACTTATTATTGTCTTCCTGTCATACATTAATACCTACATGTTCAACCCACAAAAGGTTAAGTATTGTAAATATGCATCTGCATATAAAATTTGCTTTCCATTCATTGAAATATCCCCCGCTTTGAAATCGTGTATGTCGTTTATGTAGAGTGCGAACAATAGCTAGTGGGCTTAGTAGGCAACCTTCTTTAACACTCATTGTTCTATCGAACAGGTCTGATAATTTTGCACCACCTCATACCGCAGCCTCAGTTACATCATAAGGACCTGTTATAATTTAAATTAGTTTCTCAGAAACACCTTGTGACGAAGTCACCTTTTTCTTTTCCCTCCACCGCTATCATTTAATATGAACATAGTCGTTCATAACCACAAAAACCTTTTTCTTTTTAATTTATTATGAACAGTCGTTCATAGCCACAGTGACGAAGGCATTCTCCAACCCGCACCCCTGTAGTAGCTACCACGCTACAGCCTAATATAGTCTCTGAGGTCACATGACTATGTATTCGCAAACCAGTAGCGTTTTACATGTGAATTTGTATTTTATGTTTACAATTCACACTCAGTCATTGTGGATATATTCCATAAAGGAAAGTAATTTAGCACATTGAAATTCGAGGAAAATCTCGATGGTGATTTTATAGCCCGTGGTGGTTATTTCTTCTCGTGGTCCACAAAACACAATGAGAACTGCGACACAATTATTTATTAATAATAATATTTTATTTCAATATTTTAATACAATTTTAATGTTATTAGTTTTAGGATGGGAGCTTTCTTTAAGCACCAGCACACGATTGTCCAAATCAAAGACGAATGAAAAAATATGCTAATGTGAATGACAGTAGGAAAAGGAATAGAAAAGGAAAAGTAGTAGAATAGAGAATATATTATTTTTTTGTTTGAATGAATGCATTCGACTAGTTTAAAATGAAATGTCTTGTGTGTGTTCACTAAAACGATAATTATTTGCGGTAGGATTTTAAACGCGCGATTTAATTTTGATAATTAATTTTAAGATTATTGTAATTATTTTTCGAGTAATTAAATACGCGTCCACTACATCACCCTCCCCCAATCGAGCTCCCCTTTATGCAAACAAATGTTCAGTTTTTAATTCTGGTGTAATTTGTGGAAAATTCTAGATACAATGTGCAGGTTTTAGGCGATCGATGGAAATTGATATGCTTTTGTTTTTTATTTTAACTACAAAGTGCTTTCTTAGGCGCCTTATTACCTCGTAAGGGCCCTTATATGAAGGCATCAGACCGGTTTTAACTTTATCCACTCTCACGAAAACTTAATTGCACTCATTTAAATGCTTTGGTACGAAGATAACTTGCTTTGCTTGTCTAGGTTCTGTCGGAATGAGGTTTCTCATTGTATGGCGAAGTTTTTCTATTAAGTTATTTGGAGAGTTTTCTTGATTTGTATTGCCAACAAACATTTCTCCCGGAAGTCTTAAATTTTGGCCATATACCATTTCTGCTGCAGAAGAATTTAAGTCTTCTTTTACTGCACAGTGAATTCCTAACAGAATGATTGGGAGTTCTGAACTCCAATTGACAGTATTGCATCTGGATTTTAATGAGCACTTGAGCTGTCTGTGAAAGCGCTCGACCATACCGTTGGCTTGCGGGTGATATGGTGTTGTATGCATTTTATGAATACCCAACAATCTTGAAAGTTCGCTTAAGAGTTTGGATTCGAATTGACTTACTTGGTCTGTAGTGATTTTTAAAGGAGTACCAAAACGAGAAATGAAGTTTCCGACAAATGCTTTAGCTACTGAGCTGGCAGATATATCAACGATAGGATAGGCTTCTGGCCAACGTGTGAACCTGTCTACGGCAGTGAGGATGTTAGAAAAACCATTAGACGAAGGAAGAGGTCCAATCAAGTCTAGATGTATGTGATCGAATCGACCTGATGGCACTTCGAATTTGCCGTGCTCTGATTTTGTGTGCCTTTGGACTTTGGCTTTTTGACATCCTATGCATGAACGTGTCCAATTATTAATGTTCATGTTCATGCTTGGCCAGAAGTATCGCTCTGAAATGAGTTTTCATTCATTCATTCATTTTCATTTCTTTATTTTTTCTTTAACTGAAAATTACATTAACCATTTACATAAAGATATACACTAAAGCATGGCTAAATAAGTGTAAAACTAAAGCACTGAATAAAAACGTCGACTTTACTTCACTCTCTCTCTCTCCTTCCCTGATCAACGAGAAATGAGTTTTCTCGTTGATCGTATGCTTGGATGGGAGATGCCATGAAGGATGGTAAAAACTTTAAAGCGTAAAGCAGAAGGAACAAAAGGTCTGTTTTTGTTAGTTGAGGTTTCACAAAAAATTGTGACACCAGGAAATTTAAACTCCTTCAGTAAGAAACTGGAAGTTTTCTTTGAGTTTTTATTTTTTAAAAGGTTTTGTAGCTCTTCAGCAATTGATTGCAGCTTAGCGATAGTTTCTAGGTCAAGTTCGAGTCTTTTGTGAGCGGCGATTTCATCAATGCGGGAAAGGGCGTCAGCGACAACGTTGTCTTTGCCCTTAATGTGTTGGATATCCGAAGTGAATTGGGAAATGAAGTCTAGGTGACGTGTTTGACGTGGACTTCTTTCGGTTTTGCTGGTCAATGCATAAGAGAGTGGTTTGTGGTCTGTAAAGACGGTGAATTCTCGCCCTTCGACGAAGAATAGAAAATGTTTGATTGCTAGATAAACAGCTAGTAATTCGCGATCAAAGGCTGAGTATTTGACATCCGAATCCTTTAGTTTATTGGAGAAGAACGCTAGAGGCTGCCATGAACTTGAAATTTGTTGCTGAAGGACTGCACCAACGGCTGTGTCAGAAGCATCAGTGGCGATGCTAAAAGTGCCGTTCTGAATGGGGTGAGCTAATAGAGTTACTTTAGATAAAGATTCTTTTGCATTATCAAAAACGCGGTTGAGGTCTTCAGGCCAAGAAAAAACTTTTTTGGATTTTGTTTGTTTTATTAATTGAGCTATGTGGGCATGAAGCGGGGCGATTATTTCAGCTTGTTTAGGAATAAAGCGATGATAATAGTTTATCATTCCTATAAAACGTTGAATTTCCTTTATTGATGAAGGTGTTGGAAAATTCAAAACGCGATCTTTAGAGGGGGATATTCCTTCAGCGTTGATTATGTGGCTTAAAAATTCCAAAGAAGAAACACCGAAAACACATTTTGAAAGATTGATATTCACGCCATATTCTTCTAATCTACTGAAGAGTATTTCAAGGTGTTCTTTGTGTTGTTTTTCAATTTTACTGGCGATAAGAAGATCGTCAATGTACGCGAAAACGAAATCTAGGCCAAAACAAACCTCGTTCATGAAACGTTGAAACGTTTGAGCCGCATTTCGGAGTCCGAAAGGCATTCGGAGCCATTCGAAAAGGCCGAAAGGTGTCGTTATGGCAGTCTTGTGAATGTCTTCAGATGCAACTGGGATCAAGTGATATGCTCTCACAATGTTTAGTTTTAAAAAAATGGTGCAGCCATGAATGTTCATGGAAAAATCTTGGATGTGGTGGATCGGATGGCAATCCGGTACCGTGGCAGCGTTTAATCTGCGTTAATGACCACACGGTCTCCAGTCTTGGTTGTTCTTTTTTTTAACCATGTGAAGAGGTGAGCATGTACTTGAAGATGATGGCTTACAAATTCCCAGTTGCATCATATGTTGAAATTCAGTTTTTGCTGCTTTGTGTCTAGATGCGTCAAGCCGTCTAGGCCTTGAAACTGGAAGTTGACCTTTTGTCATAATGTGGTGGACGATTGTGTGCTTGATTGGCGCGAAGTAATCTGGCTCTGTTAACAAACTTGGAAATTTTTTTAAAATTTTATTGTAATCGTGATTAGTAACTTGAAAGTGTTTTGGGGTTCGATGGTCAGTTTTGATGATCGTTGCATTAGTGTGTAGCTTAGTGAGAGGTTCTATTAATCTTTTGTTTTTAGTATCTACCAGTAAATTAAACTTTGCTAAGAAATCGGCTCCCAGTATTGGTCTATTCACTGAGGCAATTATGAAAGAATGAACAAAATTTCGCCTTAGACCAATATCGAGATTTAATAACTTTGAACCGAAAGTATGAATCGAAGTTCCGTTAGCAGCTGATAGTAAAAACAAAGGATTTGTAAATTTTGAGCCCTTTTTAGTGCTACAAAGAAGAACTGACAGATCCGCCCCCGTATCGACAAGAAAGATGAGATTTGATTTTTGTATCCCTAACGAATAAGCGGCGACTTAAAGGATGCTACATGTTTGCCGCTGCAACAGCAGGTTCCTCTAGTTTGGGTTACCGGTATGGTTTTGAGACTTATTCTTGTCAAAATTTCAAGGCTTCTCGCATTTCTTAGCATTTCTTTTATAACGCCTGTGATACCAGCAAATATCTGTTCTTGAACTGGAGTTTGCGCGACTCTGTGAGCGATTGTGTGAACGAGCGTTTCTGTTTTTGAAATCTTGAAACCAGTTTTTGCTACGTGAGCGAGAATCAAAAGAGAAAGCCTCAATCATTAACTTAATTCGAGCAAGTCTTTGTTCGAGGTCATCGCTGCTTTGCTGAGCAGTGGAAACACTGCAAATGTTTGTGCTCTGAGATGCTTCGTATATTCTATCTGCAAGAGTTGCCAATTCTTCGAGAGCCTTTTGTCCAACCGATAACAGTGCGATGTTTATTGGCTGTGGCAATTGACGCATCCACAAATTTTTGATGATATCATCATTGAAGGTGGTACCGGCCAGCATTTTCAATGAACGCAAGACTTCCGATGGTTTTCGATCACCAATGTCTGCTTTGTCAATTAGCGTTTCTAAACGTTTTATTTCAGAAACGGAATGGCGTTTAATTAGCACTGTGTTTAGAGTGGCATATTTGTCGGTAGGTGGTGGATTTGACAAAATGTCGATTACCGAATCGCATGTGTCTGGTTGTAGGGAGCCAACTTTGAGACAGTATTTTGTCTCGGAACTGGTTATTCTGTGTACTGTGAATTGGGCTTCCGCTTGAATAAACCATGTTACCGGATTAGAATTCCAAAAGGTTGGAAGTCGAACTTTAACTGATTCTAAATTCCCTTGAGGGAAACTCGATTGGATTGCAAGGCACTGTACCGGTTTGATTGCCAGGATTAACGTTCGATCCATTTTGGCCATTTGATTCTTGATTGTCAGTTTCGGACATTTCAGTTTTATTTATTTTCATGAAAATGATCGAATATCCGAAAACTGAATTCCAAAATTGAACTTCGAAAACAAATCCCGAAAATTATTTAAAATATCCTTACTGAATAAGAATTTGGTGAAAAAACGCGGTAAAAATCGTATATGTGAACTCTACGCGACTTTTCGTAAACGCGATTGTATGCCAAGACAGAACTTGTTTGTCGAAATCTGAGTGAAAAAGGTTTTTGAGAAAAAGTTTAAAATTAGCACAAAATTTTTTAAGTGTACGTAAGAATATTATTGTATGTTTTAAGTTTTATTGAAAAAGATTTAATTGATTTTTATAAAAATTTCGAAAAATACTGAAAAGTTTTAAAATGTGTAGTTGTGTATATGTTTTTATATAGGTAGATAATTAAAAGATAAGGAAAATGAAGGCAAATCTAATGTGTGCTAGTACAATTACATAAAAATGCTCTCACCTGAACAATGAAAATCGAAAAAAATTTTTTGTTGAATAATCAGGTTGAAAACTTTTGTCCGCTTTTCTAGATGTTGCTGAATTTGAATACTGGTCTTCTAGTTGGGAGCTGATGATTAACAGGATATTGCGCTGATGGCGTTGGTGTAGTTTGTAGAAATGGTTCTTATTGGAACACGTTGCGTGCCTTGCACGAAATGTTGCATACGGTGCGGTTTATGAATGCACTTCGTGGGTTGTGGCTCCTTGAGTCGTTGCCACACTTTGACTAGGTTAACCTTGCGAATCGTTTTGATTGCTTAAAACGATTGAAAATCCTTGTTTGCGGTGTTTTGCAAATGACGACGACTGCACTGTACTGAATGAGCCTAATAGGAGCGACAGGCGATGGCAGTAGCGACGACAATTCTTGGCAGTGGTTGCAACAGGCAGTAGCAGCGGTAATAACGCGTGCTAGTGGCGGCGCAACGAGCGGTAGCAGTGACAACAACGTACAGCGGCAGCGGTAAAAACTTGCGCTCGCAGCTGCAAATACGTGCGGCAATAGCAGCAATATCGGGCGGCAGTAGCAGCAATGGCGTATGGCAGTAGCTGCAAAAACGTGCGGCAGTAGCAGCAAAAACGTGCGGCAGCAGTAGCAAAAACCTGCGGCAGCAGTAACAGGAGTTGGTGGTTGCCGTTGGGGATGGAGGCGTTGGCAGTAACAATAAGCGGTGATGGCAACAACAAGCGGTGGTGGTAACAAGCAGTGGTATTATCTGAGATGGATGGTGGCACTGTGGCAGTGGCCCTTGGTAACCAGTAAAAGCAGTGGTGGCGCAGTGAAAGTTCTGCGCAGCGTATACCAATGAGCGGTAGCGTCTCAGTTGGGAATTTATCCGTCTGAACGATTGATTGGATCTGCCTGGACGGTGGCGTTGTTAGTTTGATGGACGTTGATTATGTCTGGCTGGCAACGACGAATGCTGATGGCGCCGAATGAGCAAACGATGCTGATGTCGTCTGATTAAACCGTTGTCCGTTATTTGTCGCACGAGTTTAATAACTGTGTGCCCAAAAAAAAATAACTGCGCTTGTCGAATTGTCTTTCCACAAATACCAACAAAGTTTTTTGGCAGCAACTTACTGTTGCTGTTTGTGACGTGATGCTGCGGTCTTTTTATTTTACCGTAGGAACGGCGATACGGCTTTGTGTGAAAAGGAAAAAAAAAATGTTTCGAATGGCGTCGTCCCTGCCAAAAAAAAATCCACAAAGTGCGAATGTACAAAGAATGTTCTTTGTCGGGGTCACCAATATAGCCCGTGGTGGCTATTTCTTCTCGTGGTCCACAAAACACAATGAGAACTGCGACACAATTATTTATTAATAATAATATTTTATTTCAATATTTTAATACAATTTTAATGTTATTAGTTTAAGGATGGGAGCTTCCTTTTAGCACCAGCACACGATTGTCCAAATCAAAGAAGAATGAAAAAATATGCTAATGTGAATGACAGAAGGAAAAGGAATAGAAAAGGAAAAGTAGTAGAATAGAGAATATTATTTTCTTGTTTGAATGAATGCATTCGACTAGTATAAAATGAAATATCTTGTGTTTGTTCACTAAAACGATAATTATTTGCGGTAGGATTTTAAACGCGCGATTTAATTTTGATAATTAATTTTAAGATTATTGTAATTATTTTTCGAGTAATTAAATACGCGTCCACTACAATTTATAGGAATATTATTTAGAGCCAAAGACTTTTCTCCACTACCGGAAAACCAGGGGTACGCAGTGTACCGAGAGATTCCTAATATTTTTAAGCTGTGCTTTCACGAGTGCAGCAGAATATTCATCCTGTCCGTTTTCCTTACCGTTCCTACATTCCTAAATTCCTACCGATTAAATACCTTTCTTGTAGTCGAGATCTATCTCGCATTTAGCCGTACACTAGTACGTGTAATAGCCGGACATTGGTTCCGTGTAATAGCCGGACATTGGTTCCGTGTAATAGCTGGACATTGGTTCCGTGTAATAACCGGACATTGGTTCCGTGTAATAGCCGGACATTGGTTCCCTGTAATAGCCGGACATTGGTTCTGTGTAATAGCCGGGCATTGGTTCCGTGTAATAGCCGGACATTGGTTCCGTGTAATAGCCGGACATTGGTTCCGCGTAATAGCCGGTCATTGGTTCCGTGTAATAGCCGGACCTTGGTTCCGTGTAATAGCCGGACGTTGGTTCCGTGTAATAGCCGGACATTGGTTCCGTGTAATAGCCGGACATTGGTTCCGTGTAAAAGCCGGACATTGGTTCCGTGAATATAACTATAAGTTAAGATTTAAGTTTAAAGAATTCCTGTTAAATATTATTTGGATTATATAACGTATATTTGCTATACCGAATCTATATACATTATTTGAATTATATAACTTATATTTGTAATAAATAATAAACTTCTGCTTGTAACCTAAAACCTATTGAATTAAAAATAATAAATAAAGTGTTATTTTCCTTAACTGGACATTGGTTCCGTGTAAAAGCCGGACATTGGTTCCGTGAATATAACTATAAGTTAAGATTTAAGTTTAAAGAATTCCTGTTAAATATTATTTGGATTATATAACGTATATTTGCTATACCGAATCTATGTACATTATTTGAATTAAGTAAGTAAGTAAGTAAGTAATTGTTTATTCAAAAAAAAATCAATTTAACAATCAAATTCGAAAATTAAAAATTAAAAATTTAAATATATTGAAGATGTATAAATTTTGATTAATAAATTTCATTCATTTTAACATTAAACGTTGTATTTTGCATCAATGGCTCTGTTGAGCCGTCTGTTGCAATGAAGTATCCTTTTTTAAGTAGTTCCTTATGTTAGGTAATCTTATTAATGGTGCTCTTGAGGTTGTTGATGTTGTTGTTGTTCCCGCTGCTATTGCTTGTGTTGTTGTTGTTGTTGTCCTCGCTGCTATTGCGTGTGTTGTTGTTGTTGTCTTTGCTGCTATTGAGAGTGTTGTTGTTGTTGTTCTCGCTGCTATTGCTTGTGTTGTTGTTGTTGTCCTTGCTGCTATTGTGTGTGTTGTTGTTGTTGTTGTTCCCGCTGCTATTGCTTGTGTTGTTGTTGTTGTCCTCGCTGCTATTGCGTGTGTTGTTGTTGTTGTCTTTGCTTCTATTGCGTGTGTTGTTGTTGTTGTTCTTGCTGCTATTGCTTGTGTTGTTGTTGTTGTCCTTGCTGCTAGTGTGTGTGTTGTTGTTGTTGTTCCCGCTGCTATTGCTTGTGTTGTTGTTGTTGTTGTCCTCGCTGCTATTGCGTGTCTTGTTGTTGTTGTCTTTGCTGCTATTGCGTGTGTTGTTGTTGTTGTTGTTGTTGTTGTTGTTGTTGTTGTTGTTGTTGTTGTTGTTGTTGTTGTTGTTGTTGTTGTTGTTGTTGTTGTTGTTGTTGTTGTTGTTGTTGTTGTTGTTGTTGTTGTTGTTGTTGTTGTTGTTGTTGTTGTTGTTGTTGTTGTTGTTGTTGTTGTTATTGTTGTTGTTTTTGTTGTTGTTGTTCTTGCTGATATTGCTTGTGTTGTTGTTGTTGTCCTTGCTGCTATTGCGTGTGTTGTTGTTGTTCTTGTTCCCGCTGCTTTTGCTTGTGTTGTTGTTGTCCTCGCTGCTATTGCTTGTGTTGTTGTTGTTGTCCTTGCTCCTTTTGCGTGTGTTGCTGTTGTTGTTGCCCTTGATGCTTTTCATGTTGCTGTTGTCGTTGTTTGTGTAGTTGGCGTTGGTACTATTGGTGTTGTTGATGTTTATGATGGTGTTGATGTTGTTGTAGCTGTGCTGTTATTTTATCCATTATATTCTCCTATGAGTTCGCAGCGATATTTTATAGCTAGAGATACGTATTTAACCAATGAGATCCAGTTCCCGTCGCCATTAAGGATGTTCACCATGTTTTCCGTACTCAGTGCTCTTAACCCAAAATATATCAGACGTAGTTCCTTGAAAACTGGGCATATTCCAAAAAAGTGGATAAATGTTTCGTCTTCTCTCAGGTAACACAAGGTACTGCTTACTTCTGTTGCTCGTTGAAAATGTACCGTTCAGAAACAGAAGTCCTCCTCTTGCTTTAAAAATCTATCCTATTTCAGATGAGCTCCTCTCTTCCTGCAGGTATCTATTTCCGTCGGTGTAGTTGAGGGCATTATACAGTCCATGTGATGTTGACGCTTGCGCTCTTTGTAATGCCACATCCCATTCTCTTTCCATTATTTGCGAGGTAGCCAAATCTAGTGTATTCTGGAATAACCTATTGTTTCCAACAACCTCATGGATATGCCTTCCTTCGAGTATATTGGTCCATTGTGTAATCCAGTATATAATTTTGGTTACTATTATGTTAGCCAATATATGTGGGAGCCGGTTCTCGTCATAAACACAGAGTACTTTCTTAATGTAAAGCATGTGACATTTCATTGTGTAGATAAAAAGAGGTTTTAGTTTAAGTTCCAGGGTAAGCATGTAGTTTGGAGATGATGTTGGTACTTTCATGATTTTTTTTTGAAAATATCGTTGGACCTTTTCCATTTCATCGTATTGCTGATGTCCCCAAGCTTGTGCCCCATACCCCAAGATTGATCTTGCTAATGCGTTAAATAATTCTAGTTTTGATGAATGACCGATGTCCTTTTTTGAAACAAAAGTGTGCCATGTCAGGTTTAAGCTTGTTTTTGCCTGCTGCGCTCTTTCACTGAAATGTTCTTTCATACTCAACCCTGGAGTCAGCCATAAGCCCAGGTACTTATACTTGTTGACCACCTCAATTTCTTCTGTTCCGAGAGTCCATCTTTCTTGATAACTTCTTCTGCCTCCATTTTTTCTAAATATAATGATTTTGGACTTCTCAAGATAAATAATGAGGTTCCACATTTGGCAATATTCATCAAGCTTATTGATCATAGATTGTAAGTCCTTTGGTGTGTTGCAAAAATTACAATATCATCTGCATAGAGTAACATTCGAATGACTTGGTCATTTAAATGTATTCCACCTCCTATGAAATCATGCATGTCGTTGATGAACAGTGCAAATAATATAGGACTTAGAAGACACCCCTGTTTCACCCCCATGTTTGTATCGAACCACTCTGATAGATTTTTTCCATCCCATACTGCTCTTTCGGTCCCTGCATAGAGATCCTTTATGAAGTTGAGAAATTTTGTTGACATACCCATTCTTTTAAGCTTGGCAAACAAAGCATTTCGACAGATACTGTCGAACGCTGCCTTGAAAACTACAAAGAAACAGTAAATTTTGTAGCCTTCATGCATCCTGATTTTAACAATGTTTAGTAGATTGAATATATTATCTGAGGTGCTATATCCCTCTCTAAACCCTGCTTGGTATTCGTTGAGAATACTGTTTCTTTTTTCCCAATCCTGTAATCTCTTCAGTAGTATGCCCGTGTAAACTTTCGCCATGGCATCCATAAAAGAGATTCCTCTGTAGTTTTGTGCGTGGTTTATGTCTCCCTTTTTGTATATGGGAAATATCAACGACTTCTTAAAAGAAGGTTCAACGCTTTCTGTGTGTTGGATCCTATTGTATATTCCAACCAGACGATCCAAAAGTACCTGGGGTGCGTGAATAAAAAATGCATATGGGACACGGTCGAATCCGGCAGCTTTGTTTGTCTTGGCTCTGCTCAGTACTTCTAGGATTTCGAAGTTCATAATCTCGCCATCTAGCTGCTCATCCCAGGAGTCTTCTATCGTGTCTTCCAGTGTTGCTATGGCCTGAAGTGGAGGGTTCAAGAGATTTTGAAAATGGTCTTTAAAATCGCTACTTTTTATGTTTGATCCTATTCTGTGATTATTATTTCGTAATTTGTTTGCTATATCCCACCAATCCTTTGTATGCTTGATAGTAGAACTTTCTTTTCGTCTTACAGGTTTGCTTGTATTTTCGATTGGCTTCCAGGTATGTTTTTTTTTCAGAATTTCTGAGGAATCCCTTCTCCATCTGTTAAGCCATTTAAAAGCATTTTTCCTTAGAGCCATACACGCTGCATCAAACCAACTTTCTTTATAATTCTTTTTGCTTGCAAGATTTCTCTGTTGACCAACTGTTTCCTTGATGATTGATATTATCCCTTCTACAGTCCAACTGTCCACTCCAAAATCACCAACTTCCTTTGCCAGAATCCTTTGTTGAATTCCAAATTTTGTTTGTAATTGTTTTCATTTTGATTCACCCATACTAGCTTGGGAAGCAGGCTCAGTTCTTCAGAAGGCTGAGAGCCAGATAATTGTAAAGTTAACACAAGAGGCATATGATCTGAATAGATCATCTCTTCTACTTTAAGTTCTTTCACTTGGCTAAGTACATTATACGAGGCTCCACAAATGTCGTTAACTGAGCAGCCAATTGAGCTTATGTAGGTGAGATTTCCTTCAAAATCACCCGGTGTACGTCCGTTTAGTATAACAATACCCGCATCGTTGCACGTCTCAATAAAACGTTTTCCTTTGTTGTAAAGTACCTTGTCCTTGGAATTTCGTTCTGGTTTGAGAAGTACATTGAGATTTGCAGTTTGTTCTTCCATTAGTATTTGGCTTTCTCCTATTCGTACGTTGAAATCTCCTATGACAATCACGTTAAGAAAGTTTGATTCCTGTAGGATTCTATTGTACACTAGATAGTCTTCTTCCCATTTGTTACAATTGAGATAATATGTAGGCAGCACATATAGTTCACAGTTGGTTGAGACGATGCGAACTACGTCTCTATCCAACGATTTTGTGCACTCAACTCTTAGACCATTGTTAATAACTCGGCTAATGCCAACTAGAAGTCCACCACTCGCTCTTCCAAATTGCGCAGAACGTACTGCTGGTGTCCATGTCAATTCATATCCTGGGAAAAACTTTTCATATCTCTCAAAATAATCCATAAGAAAAGTTTCATATAATAAAAAAATGTTAAATTTACATAAATAATAAAAAAAAAATTTGGAAGTATTAGTTTATTTGCTAGTCCCGACACATTGTAGGAAATAATTTTAATTTCAGTTTCATTATAATATCTTATATTTAATTTTTTATCGCAACAGACATCTAACTGCTAATCTGAAGAGGTTTCGGCTTTATTGGATTCCAGATGGAAATCTATTTTTGTGAAATCCTTGTTATACAGTTGTCCAAGAACCGCAGCAGCTGGTTTTCCCTCATTTTGCAGCCCATTCGCCACCACCGTAAATATTTTGCCTTCTATTTCCAAGCTTCTGCCCTTGAACTTAATTGGTTTTGATTTATCAATTTTTCTGATTTCATTCCTTATTCGTAACAGATAATTGTGATGTTCTCGTTCTTTCTGTGTCATATCTCTTTGGATACCATACTTTGTTCCGGCTAGCTTAGAAGTATTTTGCAGAATTGTTACGACTGCTGAATGTGTTATTTGAATTATATAACTTATATTTGTAATAAATAATAAACTTCTGTTTGTAACCTAAAACCTATTGAATTAAAGGTAATAAATAAAGTGTTATTTTCCTTAACCGGAGTTTTACGTCTTTTCTTCGGCTGACCCTGGAACTGCTGAAGCTACCTCAGCTATAGACACAAAAGGACTACTCTTACAACCTAAGATTGCAATTTGTGTAAAAGAGTTCTTCATTCTATATAGTCAAATGCCACTTTGAAGTCGATGAAGAAACAGTATATTTTCTTGTTCTCATCCATTTGTAGTTTGATGACATTGAAGAGTTTAAACAATAATTTGTCGTTAGTGCTGTAATCTTCTCGGAATCCAGCTTTGAGTTCATTAAGAATACTTTATTCTTTTTTCCATTGCTGCAGTCTTTTTAATACAAATCCGGCTAAATTCTTTGCGATGATGTCCATAACTGATATCCCTCTGTAGTTTTAGACTAAATTCTGGTGACCTTATTTAGAGAAAATAATCGATTTATTGAAATCTGGCTCCACTTTTACACTCTCAAGCATTCAATTAAACAGTTAAGCTATTATTTATTGATGATTGTGCTGCTTTTACAAGGAAGGTACTCGGTCCTGACCTGGTGCTTTATTTCTTTTTGTTGTTTGAAAGAATTAAGACAATTCGGTGGCTGAGATGGGTTTATCGAGGAGAGGATCTGTAAGGCTTTGTGATATGTTTTTCAATTTGCACATTCGAGGGTTGAGCAGTTCGAAGAAGTACTCTTCGAAGTCTGCACAAGTCAGACCAATTCTTTTTATGGTTATGAGCTCTCTTGTTGGTTTCCTGATTTTATGACATCAAAATTGTTTTAGCCAATCCATTTTTTCCGATTTTGGGCAGCAGTGATGGTCTCGTGAAAATCTTCCCTAAATGAATCCTCAAACTTATAATTCTGTGCAAGCTTCGGTAGCAGTCTGAGTTATGCACCTTCATTGCTAGTATGTTCTTGTTGGATTACAAGTTCGATTTGTTGCGGTAAATCTTACCACAACAAGTTCCACTGACCTATTCGTTTTCTTTTTCCATTTTTCACCCCTCCTTTTCTGTGGTTCTCCAAAATGCTGGCAGAGTAGAGAGTGCGCTTGGCCATCAGCTGGAAGCCCGCTCCAAAGCATTTTGGAAAGACAACATAAGCAGGTCTTATTGCAAATTGTGTGACAGACAATTACAATTTCCTTATGTGCGACAGTTGGTCTACGAGATGACAGAATAAAAATGTGCGACAGGCCGTCCAAAAATCCGTCCTAGGTGAAGCTGTTGAGTCTAAAGTCCAGCCAACGTTTGATATGGCCGAGAGCTCAACCTAGCGTGTCTTCAACACAAAGAAAAGAAAAATGGCTTTTGCAGCTAATATTTTCTTAAATTCAATCTGCGCGAAGACCTACAATATTTTAATCCTCAATATATAAAGAAAAACATTCGAGTTAGCCTTTGGATCTTTTCTCGCAAGGCGAGTTGAAAACGCCAGAGAATTTACTAGACCGAAAGATTTTCCTCCATAGTGAAGTCTGGGTATAGGATGGGGGCATTGTCGAGTTATTACGGTAATTTTTACCGCAACAAAAACTTCCCTTCGGTCGTTCTTTTCGTCTTTCTTTTTTTTCTCGTTGTGGCTGCAAAATATTGGCGAAGTTGAGGGCAACCATGATCTCATCAACCAGTTTTGTACCTAGCCTTATTTTGCAAAAGCAACAAAAGCAGGTGTTCGAGTACGGCGTTCTAAAACAAGAAGAGAGCCGGCGGATGAGCCGAAGAAGTAACGAGTCAGGTGGACTCTTACTTACATCAAACAACCAACAAAAACTAAACATCTTACAATTATCATTTTATTTTAAAATTCTAATAAACATAACGTTTTTTTAACTTTATCTTAAAATAACGTAAATTTGTACAAAATGGGTTTTTAACGCGATTAGATTAGTATTGTAGACTTTTGAAAATGACTTTAAAGTAACGCTCCTCTCTGTATCTCCGAAAATAGTTGTTAAATAACTTACGCTTCGAATTCTGCGCGATAGTTGTAGAGTAGTAGGGAAAAGCCTAGTTCAGACTCCTCCTCAATTTTATTTCTTTTCAATTTTTCTCGGAAATAATTTAGTTGGAAAAGTCTGAACTCATCCATAATGTTTCGACAAGTTTTGGAAACACATCCAACAACTTGTCGAAACGTTGTTTGTGTGCGTGAGAGTAAGTTTTGGCAAGTTTTGGAAACACATCTAACAACTTGCTGAAACCGTGTTTGTGTGTGTGTGAGTATGTTTCGTTAGAACAAAACACGGTTGTTTTCTAGGAGAGCGTCATGCTTCCAGAAAGCCTTAACCGATGATCTCGAAACGAATGGTTGCGTTGTATCGTTGTATGTATGAGTGAATGATTGGAATGGACGAGGGAAGAAAGTTGTTGATGAAAATTAGCTTGGAAGGCACTCTTGTGAGAGCCTTAGAAGCGAAAACATTTAAAAAAAAAGAAAAAAAAGAGATCGAGGAATTTTGAAAAGGAAAACAAAATCGAGGAGTTATCTTTTTATTTCGTTTTGTGAAAATTTGGATCGAGGATAATTGGGGACGAAAAAAAAAACCAGGATTCGAGTCGTGAAGGATTTTCAAAGGAGATAGGAGAAAGGAGACGGACAGTAAACAAAGATAAGTAGTTTGTGATTGATTGAGAATATAAATATATATTTGCAATTATAAAATATATGCTTTTATTCTACGTGTGTACGAGTTTCAATACGAATTGTCGAGACACTATTTAATTTTGTTGGAGACCCATTTTTCTCTCTTTGGTTTTTTTTAATTTGAATTGCATTGCCTATTTAATTTTCTTTTAGCCAAACGGCCATATTAAAATTGTTCAAACACCTATCTTTTGTTTGAAAAGACTTTTGGGTTTTAGTCCAGGGATCTTCTGTCCCATGTTTTCCCAAAACAGTAAAATAATTACATTTTTAAACATAACTCTTTCTTTTTATTCCATTTATTCGGTTCTTTACGTTCTACAGGGTGATTCACCAGCGTTGTGCCAAAAAGCTAGAGCGTGTAGGTTAAGTTGAGACAAGAAAAAAATCGTATAGGAGGGGGGGTCTATTCCCCTCCGTTTAGCCGGGACGGGCAATTTTCTGAAAAATTGACTTATTTTGTAAAAAAAAATATTTAAAATCAACGGGTTCGTTTACAACACCGTGTTATGCCTTTTTGGAAAGCCAAAAACTTCTCCTTTTATTTTGTTTTTAAATGAAATTGTTTTAACAAATAGTTTAAAAATTATAAATTTTCAAACTCAAAATTTTGAAAAAAAATTTGAAAAAATAATTTTAAAACTAATTTTTTTCAAAATTTTACGTAATTAAGTATAATTTTTGTTCTCAGAATTCAACGCTTCCATTAATCTTTAATCCAACACTGAAAACCGTATGGCTCTACGACTTTTTCTTGCCAAGGTATTCAAAAATAACCGAACCTACTTCTTCACAAAAACAAGAAAACCTAGCCTTACGGGATGGCACAAGTGACCATTTAGCCAATTTTTTCGTGTTTTTGTGAAGAAGTAGGTTCGGTTATTTTTGAATACCTTGGCAACAAAAAGTCGTAGAGCCATACGGTTTTCAGTGTTGGATTAAAGATTAATGGAAGCGTTGAATTCTGAGAACAAAAATTATACTTAATTACCTAAAATTTTGAAAAAAATTAGTTTTAAAATTATTTTTTCAAATTTTTTTTCAAAATTTTGAGTTTGAAAATTTATATTTTTTAAACTATTCGTTAAAACAATTTAATTTAGAAACAAAATAAAAGGAGAAGTTTTTGGCTTTCCAAAAAGGTATAACACGGTGTTGTAAACGAACCCGTTGATTTCAAATTTTTTTTTTTACAAAATAAGTCAATTTTTCAGAAAATTGCCCCTCCCGGCTAAACGGAGGGGAATAGACCCCCCCTCCGATACGATTTTTTTCTTGTCTCAACTTAACCTACACGCTCTAGCTTTTTGGCACAACGCTGGTGAATCACCCTGTATAATTAGTTTTGGAATTTTCTAATTCGGTTTTAGAAAAAAATTCATGGCGCCCGCTTTTTTTTTTGCACCCTACTGTGCAATCATATATTTCCATCTTTTGATAAACTATTTTGATTGCGGAATCAATCAAGTCTGTCAAAAGAAATACAAAATTCTTCCACCGAACCCACCCTAGCTGAGCAGCCGTGGTGACAGCTTCTTTAATCAAGCTGTAATTGCACTTTTTTTTGCATCCTCTTTTCGCGTTATTCATATGTGGCCTATTGATAGTAGGTATCATTAGTAAATTCGTGACGTGTGTCGCCGTCGGCGTCGGTTCGCGTTGAATTCTTTTCTTTTGTTTTCTTAATAATTAAATAGATCGCGAGTAAATAGATCGATATTAATTTAAATTGAACAATTCGATTCGTATCGTATCGCGAAAAAAGTGCAATAAAGTGGCGCCCAACGTGGGGCCCAAAGTGGAAGAGTTTTTTTAATTGTATTGTGTGGTGTTTTTTTCTCGTCAATCTTTTGATTGGAAGAAAAAGTTCTAATTTATTTTTTTTTCTATTGGTGTAGTTTTTCCCCTTGAAAGAAAAAGTGTTGTAGACAAATAGGAGGAGCAGCGAAAGGGAATCCAGCAAGCAGCAAGAAGCAGTAATCGCAGCAAGGAGTTTTGGTGAAATTTGTTTTTATCTTTGTTAGTGTTGTAAACTCGTTTTTTTAAATTCTGTGGTGTCGTTTGTTCTATATACATAAATATTTTTTTGCGTCATTTCATTTTATTAATTTTTTTTGTGTTCATATACATAGGTTCCTTGGTTAGAGTTTTTTTTTTGTATTGTTAGATATTGTTTTTTTCGCGTGGGATACCTACTTATATCGTGATTTGCAAATCGAGTGCAAATTAATTGAGTTAATTCCAGTGATAGGTGATAGTTTTTTTTCGTGTTGTTTTTTTTCTCGCGTGGGATATATTTTGAAAATTGAGTGAAGATTAAATTGAGTTGTTTTTACTGATAGGATCATTTTTTTTCTTAGAAGAAAACAATAATTGTGGGTGATGTAGTTTGTCGTTTTCAATTAATTTTTTTTTATTATTATTTGTTACTGAATTTAAGAATCAGTGATTAGTGTTTACGGTTGCCACCAACGTGAGAATTTTCTGGGTGAAAATTTAATAGTTTTTCTTATACCTATAATATCGAGAAGTAAAAAATTATACATTGGTAGAGTTTCATGTTTTTTTTGAATATTATTTATTGTAGTGAAAATTTTTTTTATATATAAAAATACAAGTTTTTAAGGATGGCCAAGTTTTTTAGTTTAAGTAACTTTTTTTTTATTTTCTCGTGTGTGATTAATTAGTTTTTTTTAAGTAAATATGAATATAGGAAGACTAGCTCAGGACGAACTGGCCTAGGAGATGAAGGTCAGGGGTTTGAAAGTAGGTTCAGTAGATGAGATGCCAGAAGCATTTAGGTCATCGAGGTTGCTCGTTAAGAGAAACTCGATGGAGGTTAGTATGGTGTACCCGTTCACCTATGATGAAGATAAGGATGCTATAGAAGCACAAATTGAGGAGATTAGGGGCCTTCTTAAAGTACCTCCGAAGAATCCACAGTCTTCGGAGAACATTAAGATTGTAACAAAGATTGAGTGGTGTATAGGTAGGTTAGCTAGAACACCTTGTGAGGCAGACGACAAAGAAGATGCGATTAGCTCACTTCGTAATTAGGTTTTGTGTTTGTTAGGAGATCTCACTGGTGATAGTGAGAATAGTGATAGGGAAGAAGAAGTTGAGAAAGAAAAGACTCTGGTTAAAAGGCAAACCCAACTTCAGGTAAAAGTTGGTCAGACCCCAAGTGGTGTGTAGGGCCCTTATGTGGTATAGGATGGTTAGGGTAGATTTAAGAGATTGGCAAGAACTCGTCAAGGAAATCAAAGCGGTGTTCCTTCCTGCGAATAATGATGATCTTCTATGAGAGGAAATAAATCGGCGTTCGCAGGGAAAGGATGAAACTTTCGGCGCGTATCTTGCCACTATGAGGACATTGTTCTGAAGATTGTCGGAACCTTTATCAGAGTGAAGAATGTTATCTATTTTGCGGAAGAACGTAGACCCCTTTTATCAGGTTCAGATAGCGAGTGCCAAGCAAAAGACGGTTAAGGAACTTGCTATTTTAGGTTAGGAACTAGACACCCTTAAGGTTAATGTAGACAGTCTTACTCCACCAAGTAGAGGTAGGCATTTGTTGGAACCAGAATGTGGTTACCAACCGAGTTCGTCTGGACAACATCGAGTTGCGGCTTTTGCTCCAGCCCCAGAGAACCCTTTTAGACAGGTAGTTAGGTGTTACAATTGTTACAGTGATGGGCATTTGGCACAAAACTGTTCTGTGCAAAGAAAGTGTTTCGGTTGCGGGGCTGTAGGTGTATATCGTAGGGACTGTGAATGTGTCCGGGAAATGGGCACGGGCTCTTGTGTCAGCAGGACAGGAAACCCGTCGGCGGTAGTAAGGTCGTCTGCTGACGATCAGCTGGAACGTCAAGTTCATTTAAGTTTTTGGGACTTCTAGATTCAGGAGCCTCTCGTACCATTGTGGGTGGTAACGTGTGGAAAGTTTTAAAAGAACTAGGACTTAGATTAGAAAAGAGTTGTGTTGGGTCAGTAGCGTTAGCAGATGGGGCAGGAGAAGCTGGGTCTATTTCTCTACCAGTGGAAGTTGAGAAAAGATCCATTTTAATAGAATGTCTGGTAATACCGAATCTCCCACACCAATTGATCTTGGGTGCCGACTTTTGGGCACTATCGGGCATAGTCCCGGATTTGAGATCTGGTATGTGGAGTTTTTCAAGCCAGGAAATGGTGGCTTCGGTAACAGACATGGTAGCAATTAGGGAAAAATCGGATTTGGACGATTTAGAAAATAAGAAGTTGGAAGTTAGCTGGAGTGATCGAGAAGTCAAAGAGTCCTTGGGCATCGCCGATTCTTCTCGTTAAGAAGAAAGATGGCAGTTATCTGTTCTGCGTTGACTATAGGAAATTGAATGAGGTTACTGATAGGGATGCTTATCCACTACCATTTATTTCGGCGATTTTAGACAAGCTTCGAAACGCGAAGTACTTGTCCTCATTAGATATTAAATCTGCTTATTGGCAGATTCCAATGGAGGAAGAATCGCGTAAGTACACAGCCTTTACCGTGCCAGGGAGGGGTATTTTTCAATTTTGTAGGATGCCATTCGGGCTCCATTATTCACCAGCGACATGGCAAAGGTTTATTGTCGACGTTTTAGGTCCCGACTTAGAACCGTTCGTCTTTGTGTTAGATGACATTATCATTGTCACCGATTCTTTTGAGAAACACCTAGAAATTCTCAAAGAAATTTTTAAAAGGTTAGGAGAAGCGGGTTCAAAAGAAGGTAGGACAAAGTGTAATTTCTGTAGGCCTTCTTTGAAATTTCTAGGTTATGTAGTTGATAGGAACGGGCTCCACCGAAAAACGTGAAGGAAATTAAGAGTTTTGCAGGGGCTATTTCTTGGTATCGAAGAAAGGTAAAAAATTTTAGTGGACCCAAGATTGTGAGGAGAGTTTTAGAAAAGCCAAAGAGTGTTTGGTTGCGGCACCGATTCTGACATGTCCGGATTTTTTCTCGGCCGTTTGTTGTCCAAACAGACAGGTCAGATTTTGGTATCGGGCCATTCTTTCGCAGGAGTTTGAGGATGGCGAAAAAGTCATTTGTTATTTGAGTCGGTCATTGAATAGAAATGAAAGGAACTACTCTACGACCGAAAAGGAATCCTTAGCGGTTCTTAGGGCGATCGACAAGTTACGTCCGTATTTCGAAGGTGTTCGATTTACAGTTAAGACTGATCATCACTCACTGGTCTGGCTTAGTAATCTTAAGGATCCGCAGGGTAGGTTAGCTCAATTTGATTTCAAGATTATCCATCGAAAGGGCAAAGAACATGTCGTTCCTGATATGTTGTCGCGAGGAGTCCCCGAAGTAGCCGGTGTCTCTGAAGCGGATTCGGACCCTTGGGTGATCAAAATGAAATCACAGGTAGAAAAGAGCCCGTTAGAATACCCATCCTGGCGAGTTGAGGATGGGTGGCTATATAAACATGTTAGGGTGAACCATATTGTTGTTCACAACGAGAATGAGGAGTGGAAGTTAGTTGTAGGGAAAGGTGGTAGGGCAAAGATTCTTAACTATTGCCATGATGCTCCGCTTTAAGGACTCATGGGCGTTAAAAAGACTTTTGCTAGGGTAGCAGAAAAATATCACTGGCCCAAAATGAGGAGTTATATTACGAGATATGTTAGGACTTGTAAGACTTGCCCAAAAGTGAAACCGGTGAATGAGGGGCCAGCTGGTCTTATGACCGAGAGGGTGGGAAATTCCCAACCGTGGGAAATTATTTGTGTGGACTTAGTTGGTCCACTACCGAAATCGTCGCGTGGTTTTATTTATATTTTAACGGTCGTCGATTATTTCAGTAAATTTCCCTTGTTGTTCGCGTTACGGTCCGCCACGGCGAAAGCGGTTTGTCAAGAATTGGAAGAAAACGTTTTACTTCTCTTCGGTGTTCATAAGTGGATCGTCTGTGACAACGGTCCCCAGTTCCATAGCAAGGAACTGAAGACGCTTAGTGAAGCGTACGGGTCACAACTTCGGTATACGGCGCATTACCATCCGCAAGCGAATCCTGCGGAGCGCATAAACCAAATTATTAAGACTACGCTCCGAGCGTATGTCTCCGAAAATCAGCGGAGTTGGGATATGCAACTGGCAAAAGTGGCCTGTGCTAGCCGAACTTTGCAACATGAGGTGTTAGGTTTTTCGCCATATTTAGTTAATTTTGGGAGGAACATGGTAACTAGTTGCCATGATGTAGGGCTTAGAGATAGTGATAGGGACCAAGATAGAGGGGATACCGTTACCCAAGGGGCACGCTTAGTTACTGAATAGTTGTGGGGACTTCTCTGTGACAAAATGACAGTCATATAAGTGTACAAAATAAAGTCGCCAATACTTCTCTGGAACTGAAAAAACGTACAAATGGTCCACTTGTGCAACTTAATTCTAGTTGCTAAGAAGTTACTTGCAACTGCTGTGTGGTCAGATTTAAATGTTTCAAAATAGTTATCCTGTAACTGAGGAGGAACTCATTTTTGTTACTTATAAGTTTGCTTTGATCGAACTGTAACTGAATTTTAAGTTACAGTTCAGTCTGAAAAAACGTAAATGTAACTGCGTAAATAGTACCTGTGTAGTTTTTTGATACTTAATTGCAACTATGGGATGGTTGCAGTTAAGTTTTTTTTATTTTAATGTCACATGAAGTTATATTCTTGTTGGAAATCAGTAGTTTTTAAATTTTGTATTATTTATTATTATTCATTTTTGAAACCAAATATTATGTACATACATATTATCAAAAAAAGGAGACTTCAAACTCTTACAGCTGCAAAAATAAAACGTCAAACTAAGACTGATATTTTCATTCGAAATGAAAAAGTAGCGAACTTTTGCTAGGGTAGCAGAAAAATATCACTGGCCCAAAATGAGGAGTTATATTACGAGATATGTTAGGACTTGTAAGACTTGCCCAAAAGTGAAACCGGTGAATGAGGGGCCAGCTGGTCTTATGACCGAGAGGGTGGGAAATTCCCAACCGTGGGAAATTATTTGTGTGGACTTAGTTGGTCCACTACCGAAATCGTCGCGTGGTTTTATTTATATTTTAACGGTCGTCGATTATTTCAGTAAATTTCCCTTGTTGTTCGCGTTACGGTCCGCCACGGCGAAAGCGGTTTGTCAAGAATTGGAAGAAAACGTTTTACTTCTCTTCGGTGTTCATAAGTGGATCGTCTGTGACAACGGTCCCCAGTTCCATAGCAAGGAACTGAAGACGCTTAGTGAAGCGTACGGGTCACAACTTCGGTATACGGCGCATTACCATCCGCAAGCGAATCCTGCGGAGCGCATAAACCAAATTATTAAGACTACGCTCCGAGCGTATGTCTCCGAAAATCAGCGGAGTTGGGATATGCAACTGGCAAAAGTGGCCTGTGCTAGCCGAACTTTGCAACATGAGGTGTTAGGTTTTTCGCCATATTTAGTTAATTTTGGGAGGAACATGGTAACTAGTTGCCATGATGTAGGGCTTAGAGATAGTGATAGGGACCAAGATAGAGGGGATACCGTTACCCAAGGGGCACGCTTAGTTACTGAATAGTTGTGGGGACTTCTCTGTGACAAAATGACAGTCATATAAGTGTACAAAATAAAGTCGCCAATACTTCTCTGGAACTGAAAAAACGTACAAATGGTCCACTTGTGCAACTTAATTCTAGTTGCTAAGAAGTTACTTGCAACTGCTGTGTGGTCAGATTTAAATGTTTCAAAATAGTTATCCTGTAACTGAGGAGGAACTCATTTTTGTTACTTATAAGTTTGCTTTGATCGAACTGTAACTGAATTTTAAGTTACAGTTCAGTCTGAAAAAACGTAAATGTAACTGCGTAAATAGTACCTGTGTAGTTTTTTGATACTTAATTGCAACTATGGGATGGTTGCAGTTAAGTTTTTTTTATTTTAATGTCACATGAAGTTATATTCTTGTTGGAAATCAGTAGTTTTTAAATTTTGTATTATTTATTATTATTCATTTTTGAAACCAAATATTATGTACATACATATTATCAAAAAAAGGAGACTTCAAACTCTTACAGCTGCAAAAATAAAACGTCAAACTAAGACTGATATTTTCATTCGAAATGAAAAAGTAGCGAACTTTTGCTAGGGTAGCAGAAAAATATCACTGGCCCAAAATGAGGAGTTATATTACGAGATATGTTAGGACTTGTAAGACTTGCCCAAAAGTGAAACCGGTGAATGAGGGGCCAGCTGGTCTTATGACCGAGAGGGTGGGAAATTCCCAACCGTGGGAAATTATTTGTGTGGACTTAGTTGGTCCACTACCGAAATCGTCGCGTGGTTTTATTTATATTTTAACGGTCGTCGATTATTTCAGTAAATTTCCCTTGTTGTTCGCGTTACGGTCCGCCACGGCGAAAGCGGTTTGTCAAGAATTGGAAGAAAACGTTTTACTTCTCTTCGGTGTTCATAAGTGGATCGTCTGTGACAACGGTCCCCAGTTCCGTAGCAAGGAACTGAAGACGCTTAGTGAAGCGTACGGGTCACAACTTCGGTATACGGCGCATTACCATCCGCAAGCGAATCCTGCGGAGCGCATAAACCAAATTATTAAGACTACGCTCCGAGCGTATGTCTCCGAAAATCAGCGGAGTTGGGATATGCAACTGGCAAAAGTGGCCTGTGCTAGCCGAACTTTGCAACATGAGGTGTTAGGTTTTTCGCCATATTTAGTTAATTTTGGTAGGAACATGGTAACTAGTTGCCATGATGTAGGGCTTAGAGATAGTGATAGGGACCAAGATAGAGGGGATACCGTTACCCAAGGGGCACGCTTAGTTACTGAATAGTTGTGGGGACTTCTCTGTGACAAAATGACAGTCATATAAGTGTACAAAATAAAGTCGCCAATACTTCTCTGGAACTGAAAAAACGTACAAATGGTCCGCTTGTGCAACTTAATTCTAGTTGCTAAGAAGTTACTTGCAACTGCTGTGTGGTCAGATTTAAATGTTTCAAAATAGTTATCCTGTAACTGAGGAGCAACTCATTTTTGTTACTTATAAGTTTGCTTTGATCGAACTGTAACTGAATTTTAAGTTACAGTTCAGTCTGAAAAAACGTAAACGTAACTGCGTAAATAGTACCTGTGTAGTTTTTTTATACTTAATTGCAACTATGGGATGGTTGCAGTTAAGTTTTTTTTATTTTAATGTCACATGAAGTTATATTCTTGTTGGAAATCAGTAGTTTCTAAATTTTGTATTATTTATTATTATTCATTTTTGAAACCAAATATTATGTACATACATATTATCAAAAAAAGGAGACTTCAAACTCTTACAGCTGCAAAAATAAAACGTCAAACTAAGACTGATATTTTCATTCGAAATGAAAAAGTAGCGAACTTTAATAATTGTTTTTTTTGATGTTTTCGCAGTTTTATTTTGAAAACGCTCGCAGTTGTTTCATAAAATACACCTTGCTTCCCCCTTCAAAATAAATGCGCCTACAAAATTCATCAAATTTATAATATTTGTAACCAATTTTGACTTTGTCAACTTTTGTTCTTGGTGTTTATACCCAAAAATTCTTAAAATTACGTTTCCCATGTTATTTAATTTATGAAACTTTGCTTTTTTATTAATTAAAAAAGTGTTCTTTCATTATTTAAAAAACACAGATTATTTAATATCATGTTCATTATGGCGAATGTTTGTTAATTCAAAAAAAAAATATGACGGATGCTTCGTGGTTTTTAAGTAACCTCACAGCAACTAAAAAGGGTTGCCAGCTTATGCGGTTTATCACAACCAAAGTTTTATTTGAACCCTCAAACATTATTTTCATTTAGAGATGCGAAATAAAATTTAAAAAAATTTATGCAAAATAAAATCCAATTCCTGATCGCACAAACCTATACTACTAAAGAAATTGGATAAATAAATTAACTGGGTCCCATAAAATTGCAGTTCGAGCTAACAGTTTCTGTTTTGAGAATACTTTAATCTGCATTTGAAAGGTTGTGGGAAACGACCTAATATGAGAACTAACAATAAC
>OU696696.1:120005756-120280756 GCA_916050605.2 Platycheirus albimanus
AAAAATAACAATAACAATAACAATAACAATAACAATAACAATAACAATAACAATAACAATAACAATAACAATAACAATAACAATAACAATAACATAAAATAACAATAACAATAACAATAACAATTACAATAACAATAACAATAACAATTACAATAACAATAACAATAACAATAACAATAACAATAACAATAACAAGAACAATAACAATAACAATAACAATAACAATAACAATAACAATAACAATAACAATAACAATAACAATAACAATAACAATAACAATAACAATAACAATAACAATAACAATAACAATAACAATAAATAACAATAACAATAACAATAACAATAACAATAACAATAACAATAACAATAACAATAACAATAACAATATAAATAACAATAACAATAACAATATAATACAATAACAATAACAATAACAATAACAATAACAATAACAATAACATACATAACAATAACAATAACAATAACAATAACAATAACAATAACAATAACAATAACAATAACAATAACAATAACAATAACAATAACAATAACAATAACAATAACAATAACAATAACAATAACAATAACAATAACAATAACAATAACAATAACAATAACAATAACAATAACAATAACAATAACAATAACAATAACAATAACAATAACAATAACAATAACAATAACAATAACAATAACAATAACAATAACAATAACAATAACAATAACAATAACAATAACAATAACAATAACAATAACAATAACAATAACAATAACAACAACAACAATAACATAACAATAACAATAACAATAACAATAACAATAACAATAACAATAACAATAACAATAACAATAACAATAACAATAACAATAACAATAACAATAACAATAACAATAACAATAACAATAACAATAACAATAACAATAACAATAACAATAACAATAACAATACAATAACAATAACAATAACAATAACAATAACAATAACCATAACAATAACAATAACAATAACAATAACAATAACAATAACAATAACAATAACAATAACAATAACAATAACAATAACAATAACAATAACAATAACAATAACAATAACAATAACAATAACAATAACAATAACAATAACAATAACAATAACAATAACAATAACACTAACAATAACAATAACAATAACAATAACAATAACAATAACAATAACAATAACAATAACAATAACAATAACAATAACAATAACAATAACAATAACAATAACAATAACAATAACAATAACAATAACAATAACAATAACAATAACAATAACAATAACAATAACAATAACAATAACAATAACAATAACAATAACAATAACAATAACAATAACAATAACAATAACAATAACAATAACAATAACAATAACAATAACAATAACAATAACAATAACAATAACAATAACAATAACAATAACAATAACAATAACAATAACAATAACAATAACAATAACATAACAATAACAATAACAATAACAATAACAATAACAATAACAATAACAATAACAATAACAATAACAATAACAATAACAATAACAATAACAATAACAATAACAATAACAATAACAATAACAATAACAATAACAATAACAATAACAATAACAAACAATAACAATAACAATAACAATAACAATAACAATAACAATAACAATAACAATAACAATAACAATAACAATAACAATAACAATAACAATAACAATAACAATAACAATAACAATAACAATAACAATAACAATAACAATAACAATAACAATAACAATAACAATAACAATAACATAACAATAACAATAACAATAACAATAACAATAACAATAACAATAACAATAACAATAACAATAACAATAACAATAACAATAACAATAACAATAACAATAACAATAACAATAACAATAACAATAACAATAACAATAACAATAACAATAACAATAACAATAACAATAACAATAACAATAACAATAACAATAACAAACAATAACAATAACAATAACAATAACAATAACAATAACAATAACAATAACAATAACAATAACAATAACAATAACAATAACAATAACAATAACAATAACGGTCCTGCGGACTTCCTTATCTTGTGCTCAACTAATTTGGTGCACCCAAATTCCTCGCTCATTGATTTTAAAAGTTCTCCTAACAATTGTTCTTACATTTTACTTTCAAAATCATCCAAGTCCGATTTTTCTCTAATCGCTACCATGTCGGTTACCGAACCATTTACTTCATACCAGATCTCAAATCTTTGACTATGCCCGATAGTGCCCAAAAGTCGGCACCCAAGATCAATTGGTGTGGGAGATTCGGTATTACCAGACATTCTATCAAAACAGATCTATTCTCAACCTCCACTGGTAGAGAAATAGACCCAGCTACTCCTACACCCGCCCCATCTGCTAACGCTACTGACCCAACACTGCTCTTTTCTAATCTAAGTCCTAAATCTTTTTAAAACTTTCCACCCGTCACCACCCACAATGGTACGAGAGGCTCCTGAATCAAGAAATCCCAAAAACCTGATTTCAAAAACCCTTACTCCTAAATATGATCTAGTGTCCCTACCGCTTGCCGCTAGAGTAAATAAAACTTGTCATATTTTATATTTTCAATTCGTGCCACTAATCCTGTTTTTTAATTTTTTTTTCTTCTTCTAATATGATGGTAACCCTGTGTTGTGTTGTTCACCCTGTACTTTTACCCTACAATCCTGGCCGAGCCTTAAGAAATATTTTATTTTTCTTGAAAAGTAAACACATTTCTTGGGAGGTAAAGGTGAGATTTGTTACGATAAATTTTAAAGCAACAAAAACTTCTCTTCGGTCGTTCTATTCCCCTTTCTTTTTTTCTCGTTGTCGTTGCAAAATATTGGCAAAGTTGAGGGCAACCATGGTCTCATCAACCAGTGGTGTACCTAGCCTAATTTTGCATAAGCAACAAAAGCAGGTGTCCAAATACGACGTTTTGAAAAGAGAAGAGAGCCAGCGGATGAGCCGAAGAAGTAACGATTAAGGTGGACTCTTACTAACATCAATCGACCAACATAAATAAAATATATTTTATAACATTATTTTATTTAAAAATTTACCTTTTACGTAAAATAACGTAAATTTGTTTAACGTACACAATGGGTTCTTAAAGGCGTGCAAGATTGAACTCGTCCAATATGTTTCGGCACGTTTCGAAAACATATCAGACAATTTGTCGAAACTGTGTTTGTGTGCGTGAGTGTAAGTTTTGGCAAGTTTTGAAAACACACCCAACAACTTTTTGAAACCGTGTTTGTGTGCGTGGAGTATGTTTCGTTAGATCCTACCACGGTTGTTTTCTAGGAGATCGTCAAGCTTCCGAAAAGCCGTGACCGATGATCTCGAAACGAATGGTTGTATTGTATCGGTGTATGTATGAGTGAATGACTGGAATGGACGAGGGAAGAAAGTTGTAGATGAAAATGATTTTGTAAGGCACTCTCGCGAGAGAGAGAAACCGAAAACAGAATTGGATAAAGAAAAGTAGATCGGGGAATTTTGAGAAAAAAAATCGAGGAGGAGACATTTTTTTTTTTTTTTTTTTTTTTTTTTGATCGAGGATTTGAGTGAAAAGCTTTAAAGGAGATAGGAGAAAGGAAACAAAGATTAGTAGTTTGTGTTTGATTAAGAACATAAATATACTTATGTTCAACGTGTGTACGAGATTTCACATACAATTGTCGGTACCCGCTTTAATTGTATTAAAGACCCAATTAACTTAAATTTTTTTATCTTTCCAATTGCTTTTATTTTTATATTAAGTAACAATAACTTGTTTATTTTGTCTTTGAGCCAAACGGCCTTATTTTATTGTTCAAACCATTTATTTGAAGACATTTGGGCCCTAGTCCAAGGGTCTTCTACTCCGCAGTTTTTCAAAACACAAGAGGTATAATAAAACTAAACTCTCCTTGTTTTTATTTCAAATATCGGTTCGTTACGTTCTATAATTAGTTATGGAAAATCGATTAGATTAATAAGTAAAATTTAATTATTCCTCTTCCCCTTATCTTGTTCGCGAAGAAAAAGTGTAGTACTTTTTATCCCGGTAAAATGTATGGTTCCCGTGGGATAGATTTTTTTTTTTTTTTTGAAATCACGCCAAAATGGCTTAACGGATCTGGATGAAATGTAGCACAGAGATAGATTATAGTCTGGAAAAGCATATAAGCAACTTTTAATCTCGGTAAAATGTATGGTTCTCGTGGGATAGATTTGTTCTAATTTTTGAAACCACGCCAGAATGGCTAAACGGCTCTGAATGAAATTTGGCACAGAGCTAGATTATAGTCTGTAATAGCATACATAGGCTATTTTTTATCCCGCTAAAATGTATGGTTCCCGTGGGATAGATTTGTTTTAATTTTTGAAATCACACCAAAATGACTTAAGGGATCTGGACAAAATTAAGCACAGGGATAGATTTTAGTCTGGAATAGCATATAGGCTACTTTTTATTACGATAAAATGTATGCAATAATAAAGCTCGGGCTATAAAAGTAGCTAGATAACGAGATATGACTCGGGTAAAGGCTAGCAAGTAAAAACATTTATAAATAAATATCTTAAATAATAATGCATAGCTATGTGGTCGTCGAAAATTATGTGAAGCGAACTTTAGATGAAAATTTATCTTGCGAAACTCACGAAGAAAACGATACGAAAATAGTGTATCATATCTGCAATATTGCCTGTGACGCAAACGTTGTTATGAAATGCTCAGACACAGATATTCTTATGATAATGCTAGGAAACATGGACCGCCTTATTTATTCAACGAATATTTGGATGGATGTTGGCGTGGCGAACAACCAAAGGTATAAACATAGATATCACAAAACTGTATGACAACCTAGGCCGCTCTTTATCAAGAGCCTTATTGGGATTCCATGCTATGACTGGATGCGACTACAACCTGTCATTCTTCAGGAAAGGGAAAACAAACCTTGAACCGTTTGTGAAACTGTCTGATTCAAGCTTGACTCAACAGGTTGAGTCACAGGATGAGGTTTTTTCAATTCTTGAAAAATTTGTCTATCGAATGTACTTATAGCGAAATACGAGCCGATAATCTAAACGAAGGAAAACCAGAAGTTTTCACCAGAACTTTCCAGGCGGAAAACAACAGTGACCCCTTCAACTAACTTCAACTAATTTCAAAACTATCGACGCTACCAATTTGCAGCCTTGTAAATCCGAACTATAGCAACAAATTTTACGAACCCATTATATTTGCAGCCTATGGCGAAACGTGAATTTAAAGAAACCTACACAATTATTACCACATGAAAATGGTTGGGTGCAACAGGAGCAAAATTACAATTTATGTTGGTTCGAAGGTGAACAATATTATTATCATTGTTAATGACATTATTGTTCAACCAAATAATTACGACGATACAATGATGTCACAGGTATGTTACATTATAACAATTCAATGAAATGAATGTGGATATCCAGGCAAATAAAAAAATGTCACTGGAAGTCTTAGACATATAATATTTGGATGTGTTTATTTTGGATTTTTAAATTTGCAATTTTGAGAATTTTATAAAGCAATTTTTCAGACTAACAAAGCATTTATTAAGTATCGAATATTAAGGTCCTTCGATAGCCTTTTTAAAGTGCACTCACCACTTAATAATTAGGTGGCAATTGAATTTTTTTTTTTTTTTTTTATAGTGCACACGTGCTCAAGGGGTTTGTTATAGTCCTTTTAATGATAAGTCACAGCGCGAGCGATAGGAAGTTAGGAAGGAAGGGAAAGGAAGGAAGGGATGAACATTGATCTTGAATGTTTGAAGATCAAAATGGCAAGGAAAAATTGTGCCAGGCAATCCATTCCACATTCGTGTTGTACGGCTAAAGAAAGAATCTCTATATTTCATGGTACGTCCGAAATTGGGCTCAAGTGTAAACTGATGAGCGTTCCTAGCAAGACGAGTATTACGGGGGAATTGTTTAAGGGGTGGAACGCAGCTGGCTACCTCGAGTGAGCATTTTTTGTAAAAGAATCTGTAAAATAAGGAAAGACATGAGACATTTCGACGATGTTCGAGTGACGGAAATGTTTCCATAATGCTTCTCTCTCCTATCAATTTTAACGTTTTTTTCTGAACTCTGTCGAGCAGGTGAAGAAAAGTTTAAGAAGCACCTGCCCAGAGATGGGAGTTATACTCGAGTTTAGGGCGTATAAACGCTTTGTAAATTGTAGCCAGATCAGAAGGGGTGAAAAACTTCTTGCATCTATTAAGAAAGCCTAAGCATCTTGCAGCATTCTTGGCAATCTCAAGTATATGATCATTCCAACGAAGATTGTCACTGATACACATACCGAGTACTGATAGCTTTTCGGCCTCCTCGATGCAAGTACCATTCATGGATAATGGCATAGGGGGTATGTTTAGCTTCAACGACAAAAGACAGCATTGAGTTTTCGACGCATTAAACTCCACACGATTTCTAGTACCCCAATTCACAATGCTGTTTAAATTGGAGTTTAACGAGCTTTTCATACGATTTCGTTGTAATAACACGTCCGAAGGCGAAGGCCGTGAATTATCAAACGTATACGAAAAGCTGAGGGTTGAGTCGTCAGCAAAACAATTTAATGGATTAGAAGTCACAGACAAGAGATCATTTATAAAAATGAGAAAGAGAGTCGGAGACAGAACGGAGCCCTGGGGCACACCAGCATTTATTTTGTGGAGATCAGGCTTAAAACCGTCTAATACAACTTGTATTGATCGGTCCAGAAGATAGCTTCTAATCCAACGAATAAGAGTATCATCGATACCAAATGCACGCATTTTCGATAAAAGAACTTCATGCCAAACTCTATAAAATGCCTTTGAAATATCAAGCGCAATAATCTTGCTTTCGCCAAAGCGATGCACAGATTTGTTCCACTGTTCGGTGAGATATGCCATCAGATCACCAGTGGAACGATTGCTGCGAAAGCCGTATTTACGGTCATTTAAAATCTCCCGATCTTCGAGATACTTCTTGAGCTGACGATTTATCAGCGTTTCCATGACCTTGGAAAGAAGGGACGTAAGTGCAATTGGTCGGTAGGAGGAGGGGGAGGAGGAGTCACCTTTTTTTTGGGACGGGCTGGACAAATGCTGTTTTCCATCTACTAGGAAAGATTCCTGAACGATAGGAGTGATGAAAAAGCTTACGCAGTGGTTTTGCCAGCGATGAAAAACACTTCTTCAGAAGAATAGCGGGTATACCATCCGGGCCAGCGGATTTGTGTATATCAAGATCTTGAAGTACTCTTGCTACTGTACGAGTGCGGAAAAATATCTGTCCCATAGAAAAATTAATGTTCTCAAGTACATGAGGGGCATTGTTGATTGCAGGCAACGTAGAACTTGCAGCAAAATGAGCTGCGAGCATATTCGCCTTCTCTGACGAGCTGACAATAGGTTTATCGTCGACGATGAGCGTTGGAACTGATGATGACGTTGAGTTCTTGACGTTTTTTACAAATGACCAGAAGTTTTTACTGCCTTTGGACATTGTAGAATTTTTTGCCGTAACAATTGAATAAAACAGAGTGTGCCAACATTTTGTCGTATTGTTTAATTTATTTAAAATTCTTTTTAAAGAACAGTGATGTTTAGTGGATATTGATCCAACAAAATCAATCACAATCAGCAGCAATTGAGGAGCGACAGCTAGTACTCCAAAAAAAAAGAAAAAAAAAATTACAGTGAGTACATTTACTTACTTATATATATTTTATTACAGAAACATTAGAAATATATTATAAAATGCGAGCACAAAAGCTTTTTAAGAGCACATGCTAGCAATTAGCTAAGGTTTTCGAAAATTTTAAGAAAACTGTGAGTCCCAGTCGTCAGGCGGAAAATTACGTCTCACCTCGTCTCGATTTACTCGAGAGCAAGTTGTTTAACTTCGAAAAGCGTTATTAAGATATTTTTTGCGATGAGGATTTAGAAGAAAATACTCTTTCAGCCTTTCAAGAGTCTTATAAAGAGACAAAAGAGATCTACGCTATACATGATTTTCAGCTTTTAGATGAGTTGGACAAATTGTCTTCGGTCACTCAAGCAAATGAAAAAAACAACAGCTAATGAAAAAACAACAGCGAAAAAACAAATAATTGCAGATGGAAAAACACTTTTACCTCAGATCGAACCATTTAAGCAACACGATGTTCAACTACCCAAAATTCAGCCCCCAACTTTCACTGGTGAATATCAGAATAAATTGGCGTCCATTCCACAACCAATTTTTTTCGCTCGTACATTGTCAAACATTGAAAAACTGCACTGTTTAAAATCCTGCCGAAAGAAAGCGCAAGCATTTTCCTTGAACATATCAATGTGGATAAAGTGTGATAAAGCATGGGAGCTTTTAAAATCACGGTACGATTTCAAGCGAATTTTATTCAACCATGAGCTAAAGTTGTTTTACCAGTTTCCTGTTGTTTGTGAGGAAAGTTCCAAAGGAATTCGTTTTAGGAATTTAGACCTGCCAGTCCAGCATTGGGATGCAATTATAATTTTTTACTTCTAAAACAAAATACCATCGACAATTCAGTTATTATGGGAAAACCACCAAGGGACAAAAAAGGAGATTCCCACTTTCAACGATTTTTACGAATTCTGGGAAAAAAAGTTCAGGACATTGGAGATTGTCGATCAGCAGCAAAACGTTAACACACAAACATCGACAAATAAAAGGTATCAGATTAATGCTTTTCAAGTAAAGAATGAACCGACAGAAAACCTAACTTGCAAAGTATGAAATAGGGGTACATACTCTTTGCAAACCTGTAGCAAGTTTTTAAAAATGGATGTCCAAGCAAGGCAACGTGTAGTGAAACAGTTTGGAAACTGTTTTAACTGCTTAGCTTACAGCCATCGCAGCCAAGCAATAAAGTCTGCCATTTTTTTCAAAGACCACATAATTCATTAATTCATTTCTTTATTAATTACAACAGAAACATGTTTAACTCACAACCGCAATCATTTTCTCATAATAACACATTACAACACAATACGAACACACAACTATTTTCTCACTTTAACCAACTCCGTGTAGTTCAAATAACGCTAACCCATTCTCTCGTAAAAAAATTTCATCGCAATAAAACACTCACACACACTCAAATATTAATCAAAACTCATTTACTAGCCAAACCATAACCAAAGTACACAAAATCTATTCCAATCTCAATCACATCATGTAGCCACACAAATAAATCCTAATGCAACATTTTTCCACCCTTCTGAAGAACAAACAGTAAACTCTTCGGATAATTGTTTCCACACGAATCATCATACTAATGCACAAATTCTCTAAGCAACAGCGATCGTTTAAGTTCAAATCGTCTAATGGTGAATTTATCAACATGAGAGCTCTGGTTGATCCTGGATCACAGGCTACATTCATCATAGAGTTAGTTGCACAAATTTTAAATCTGAAGAAACACCGCACATTCTTTAATGTCTCAGGTTTGGGATAAGTCAAAAGTGGCTCTTGTCGAAATTACGTAGAGCTGATCTTTGGTTCAAAAAATACGGACTTTTCCATTGCAACCCGGAGTTATATCCTTAAAAATATAACTGCCTTTTACCAAATCGCGAAATTCGTTCAACACAATAGAAACACATCCAAGGCTTAAAATTGGTAGACCCAACCTTCCATCAACCGTCATGTATTCACTTGTTGTTGGGTAACGATGTTTTTTGCGAGGTAGTTTTACCCGAAATTATTAGAGGAGAAGAGCTTGTTGCCCCTATAGCTCAATATACACAGTTTGGTTGGCTAACATTAGGCTTATAGCCAATTTTTCGATATCGACCCACAACTGGGGAAATTATGGGAAATTGAAGCGACCCCCTTCAAAAAATTTGAAGCTAAAGAGGATGTTGCTTGCGAATTTTTTTTTTCCAAAGTACCAAGCGGTTGCCGGGAGGGCGCTTTGAAGTGGCGTTGCCATTCAAAGAAAACAGACGCCAAGCACTTGGATCTACACAGCAAAGAATGTTTTACAAACAGTAAAGAAGGTTACTTAATAACGCTTCACTACATAAAGACTTCAATGCCGGTATATTGGAGTACCTTCAGCTCAACCAGATGGAAGAAGTTGATATTTCTAAAGATGCCACTTTCAGGTCACCATTCCACTACGTTGTGCTTCATCACGCAGCCTTTAAAGAGTCCAGCAAAACCATCAAGTTGAGAGAGGTTTTCAACGCTGCGTTTAAGACTTCGTTCGTAAGGTCCTTAAATGATCATCTGATGACGGGATCTAAAACGCAAACAGATATTATCGCAGTAGTGTTAAGGTGGAGGATCAAAAAAATTACCTTTTCAGCTGACATTGAAAAAATGTATAGACAGATTCAAATCCATAGATAAGATGCGTACTTTCAACTTTTATTTTGCCGGGAGGATCCAACAACACCAATCAAACTTTTCAAAGTAAAAATCTTGATGTTTGGTACTCACCTACTCCATACCTGGCCAATTTCACACTCAAGAAGTTCGCAAGTGATGAAGAACAAAGACATCCATTGGCAGCTCAGATGATCCAAGAAGAAATGTACGTTGATGACCTGGTATCTGGCGCAGACTCACTCGATGGAGCTAAGAAAAAATTTGTAGAAATTCCAACATTATTGCAGTAAGCTGGCTTTCGTCTTACGAAATGGATGAGTAATAATCAAGATTTTCTGAATATAATCCCAGAAGAGGATCGAGAGGCCAGTGTTTCACTTACCCTAGGTACTATGGATCATACGAAAACACTATGAATCAGCTGGTATCCTGCTGCAGATGCTTTTTCAGTCCATAAGATCGCAGTTGAAGAAGTTATTTCAAAACACACAAACCTCTCTACGATGGCACGTCTGAACGACCCTTTAGAATGGATTTCGCCGTGCGTAATTAAAGCGAAAATCATCATGCAGAAACTTTGCCTAAGAGGATCGTCATGGAATAAAACTATTCCATTGGAATTACACTATAAATGGCTTTCTCTGCAGAAAGACAATGTTCAAAGGAACTCGGAGCCCAAGATGGATTCACACCCAAGGAACCCAAACTCAGCTTGAACTCCATTGATTCAGCGACACGTCCATCAAGGCTTATGGGGCCGTAGTGTATCTCCGAGTACTGGATGATGATGACGTCATACACACTCATTTGTTGATATCCAAGACCAGATTAGCACTACTCAATACAGTTTCGGTGCCAAGATTGGAGCTTTGTGGAGTTGTTGTTCTGACAAAGCTTTTTAGTACTTTCTTCGGAAACAGGGTAGCAGAATATATAGCAACACATTCCAACTAAACTTTACCCAGCGGATCTTGCATCGCGCGGTATTCTACCAAAGATGTTAGCACGCAACGCTCCTTGGTGGGAAGAACCACCATTTCTTAAACAAAAATGGAACTTCTCTATTACAACACAACCCACACAATTAGAAACAGAGGAGGAAAAGAGAGAAATTAAAACTCATCTCGCTCTCGACAATGGCAAAAAAATCTTAAAACTAATTTACAAGAACTCGAACCTTAATAAACTCTTGCATGTGCTATCTTATACAAGGAGATTCATCTACAACAGTCATGAGAAGGTAAAAATCTTGAGAAGAAAATGCGTTTTATCGCCCATGGATCTTAAGTCTTCTTTGAATGTAGTTGTACGAATCATGCAACGAGAAATGTTTGCTAAAATTTAAAGGGAGTTACAGAAAACGAACACACCCAAGCAATATAGATTACTCAATATCATGATAGATGGGAGTAACTTAATAAGAATTGAAGGTAGATTTAAAAATTCTAAGTTGTCATATGACCAAATGCACCCAATCATTTTTAAACCAGATCACCACTTCACGAAATTATTGATAAAGGAAGCGCAAGAACGAACGTTTCATGGTGGTCTGCAGCAAATGATAACTTATATAAGAAATCGATATTGGATCTTCAATATAAAACGGACGATAAAGAAACATTTACACCAATGCGTTATATGTTATAGGTATAATCCCAAACCTATGCAGCAACTTATGGGAAACTTACCGCCTCCAAGAATAAATATATCGAGACCATTCACACACACTTGGGTCGAGTACGCTGGACCCATATAAGTAAAAGCTTGGACAGGAAGAGGATCCAAGGAGTTCAAAGGGTATTTCGCTATTTTCATCTGCCTTGCAACAAAGGCCAGTCACCTTGAAGCTATAGCGGATCTGACCACCCAAACGTTCCTTGCTGCATTTTGAAGATTCACAGCACAACGCGGAATATGTTCCAACTTCTACAGCGACTGTGGAACCAATTTTAAATTGGTAGTAGGGAGTAGACAAGGACAACGAATTTCGGTTCTGCACGTGGAATGTCCAGACCCTTAACAGACCACGTGCAGCCGAACAATTAGTGGAAGCCCTAGATGGTGTCAAAACCGACATCACAGCCATCCAAGAAGTGCGATGGGATGGTGAAGGCACAAGGAGGATGAAAAACTGTGACATCTACTAAGGCAAGTGCTACAGGACAAGGAAACAGCGGCTATTTGGATGCGGATTTGTGATAAGAGGAAGGCTTAGTCAAGAAGTCTTGGGGTTTCGTGGCATAAGCGAACGCATTGTCACAATCCGCATTAAATCCAAAGAGAACAAAAGAGACCGCCACAAGCTTTGCCAATCATGTCTCCTCCTATCTCTTGACAAGCCCGGCGCCTGCTCCAAACCCAGAGGCCCAGTGGCAACATTGCAAAATGGCCATCAAAACCGCTGCCACGGATGTTTTGGGTTTCATTAGGCGACCACAACAAAACACCTGGTTTGATGATGAGTGCAGGCTCGCACACTTGGCCAAAGACGAAGCCTATCATGCAGTTCTGAATGCCAGAACTAGAGCTGCCAAGAGCGCTTTCCGTGCGGTGTACCAGCAAAAGAGGAACGAGAAACATCGGCTTTTCAGAAGAAAAAAAAGAGAACTGGAAAAACGAATGGTTGAATCTATTGAGGGGTGCTACGGCAGAAGCAATGTTCGAAAGTTCTACCAAAGGGTAAAGCATTCGTCCAAGGGTTACAAAGCCCGAGCGGAAGCATGAAGAGACGAGGGTGGGAATGTCGTTGTAGGTACACAGTCGGTGCTGAGAATTTGGAAAGAACACTTCTGCAGACTGTTAAATGGCGAAGACAACCAACTAATCGCTGTCAGGCAGAATGATCCCTTCGATTTGGATGATGATGAACAAAATTTCCGTCCTCCCGACCAAGAAGAAGTTCGGATAGCAATATCTAAACTAAAGTCCAACAAGGCTGCTGGAGCTGATGGCCTTACGGCTGAACTCTTCAAAGCAGCGGGAGATGACTTGGTGAGGAGCATACACCAACTCATCTGTACAATCTGGTCGGATGAAAGTATGCCTGACGAATGGAACCTCAGCATTGTGTGCCCTATCCCCAAGAAAGGAGATAATCTAAGCTGCGCCAACTACAGAGGTATAAGTCTCCTAAATGTCGCCTATAAGATCTTGTCGGCCATTCTGTGTGAACGTCTGAACCCTTTCGCACGTGAACTGATTGGCCCCTATCAGTGTGGTTTCAGACCCGGTAAGTCAACCGTCGACCAAATTTTCACACTTCGGCAGATTTTGGAAAAGACCCAAGAATTCCAGATCGATACTAACCACTTCTTTATCGATTTTAAAGTCGCCTATGACAGCGTAAACAGGAACGAGCTATAAAGAGCCATGTCGCTTCTTGGCATCCCTGCCAAACTCGTTCGATTGTGCAGGATGACTATGGAGAACTCTCGCTGCTCCGTCAAGGTTGGTAAGAACACCACCGACTCATTTAATGTCGAGAAAGGCTTACGACAGGGTGACGCGCTGTCATGTAACCTCTTCAACATCATTCTTGAGGCAATCGTACGCAACTCGCATGTCAACACCAGCGGTACGATTTTTTTTAGATCCGTTCAATTACTTGGCTATGCTGATGATATTGACATTATTGGAAGAACGAAGCGCGCTGTCAGTGGAGCATTCGCAAGTATTGAAGTGGAAGCGGCTCGAATGGGTCTGGCTGTAAATGAAGATAAAACAAAGTATATGCTGTCCTCGGGTGAAGTAGATCATCACCGTAGGCTCGGACAAAACGTCACAATGGACAGATATAACTTTGAGGTTGTCAAGGACTTTGTCTATTTGGGTTCCACTATAACCTCTCAGAACAACATCAGTGAAGAGATCAGTCGAAGAATCACTCTTGCCAATCGCTGTTTCTTCGGGCTAAGAAGGCATCTTAGTAATAAAGCCCTCTCTCAAAGGACCAAGGAGACACTATACAAGACCCTTATCATCCCAGTCCTGCTGTATGGGGCAGAAGCGTGGACACTGACACTGACGCTGCACTAACAGATTCGCATTTTTTGATAGGCACTTCAAGTCATGTTGTTCCAGAAGCAGATCTAGCGTCTCAAAGGATCGGATATATCGACCGGTGGAAGTGATTGCGGTCTTCCCTGCAAACATTTCCAGGTAGGAGACCTTGTAACGGCTTCCTCCATCAAAATGGACTCTTGCTCGAACCATCAAAACATTCCCAGGAGCAGACAATCTTATTCGGGTTGTGATTGCGGTCTTCCCTTGGGGAACTCATGAGGGCTATCACGAAAATATGCTCGCTGCCATCAAACAGCACTAATTTAGATACCACAATCAATTGAAGTAATTTAAATTACCCAACACACCAACGAAATAAATCAATATACTACCATACAGCATTCAACACAGTACTTTTTAAAGACAATCACACACACACTCACTCAAAATTCAAAAAAAAAATACTTAACTTCTCTTGAAACAGTCATTTTCTCTTCAAAATTGCACTTCCACAAACTCAACACACACTCTATGCACACTCAAAACAAAACTCAATGCATATCTAACACACTCAACGCCACTCAAAACACACTCAAACCCCATTCAAACGTACTCAAACAATATTTAACACGCATTCAAAACACATTAAAAATCTCATTCAACATGTACACATATTCAAATATATTCACAACACTCTTTAATAAACTCACCAAAACAAGAGAAAATGTATTATTGGCAACACTGCTGTGAAAGTGATTGGATTCAATTTTAATATCGCTCCCGTAATTTTTTTTTAAATTTATAAAGAAAAACTAGAAAAGTTACTACAAAAATTCGTTAGTATTACGGTCTGTTTCGTAAGATTTAAAAAAGTTATTATATAACAGGTAAACATTATTATATAAGCCTAAAAGTAACTTTTAAAGCATCTTAACACGTCACATGACCGACATCAAGCGAAAATTAAGCGAAACCTCTCCAGAAGAAAATCCCCATTTCAAAACTCCGTTTCTTAACAGAAAATACCCAACTATGTCCATATCTGTAACAGACTTACAAAAAATAAAATCAATTGTCGATGAATCTCTGCATACGGAGCTAGCAAAGCAACAGCCAAATTAGCTACGAAAGAAGATCTCATCACATTGAACGACGAAATAAACTCGCTACGTAAACAAAATGAAGATTTATCCCGGCAAATCAGACAATTTGAATTTCGGTGTAATTTAATGGAGGAGGAATTGGAGGCGCAAGGGCGAGAAATCAAAGGAAAGAACATCATTCTCACTATCCCAAATGACCATGTCGACCATGAAGTAAAGATTCGATCCATTACGCAAATATTGCTAGGTGATGCAAATCGGGCGGTAGAGTCAACTAAACTATCCGAAAACCAAAAAATTATCAAACTGAAATTCAACACTGGCTCTAATGAAAATGCCGCAACAATGTTGCGAAACTCCTCAAAACTAAAAGGCAGAGGTGCGTTCATACAACGTGATTTAACTAAACAGTCACAGCACAAGCGAAGAATTCTGCTTAGTTACAGGAAAATTAATAAAATGAAAAAACCAACAGAAATTGGATTAGTTAAAAATAATTCTTTAATTGTTGCTGATAAAACATTTTATTTGAACAACATTAATACACTTAAATATAAAAACGATGACGGAGAAAAACACCTGCCGGACATATTCGGAGATTTTAATTTTGAAGCTGTCAATTCGCTGTCTAATAGACGTCAAATTGATTGGTCAAGACCAGTTGATGATGTTCCACCAGGGGTGCCACTTTATCAAAATCAGCCTAGTGCTAGTTCATCAGTTCCAATTTGAAAATGTGATGCCGTCAGCTCAACTTCTTTATGTACTTATAATATTTTGTCCTATAACGTGTCAGGTCTCAATAGTAAACTTTTATTTGTTGATTTTTTTAATTATTTAAAAGATTTTGATATAATTTTTTTATATGAAACGAATGTAACAAACGAACATTTTAGTAAATTTACAAATTTTTTTTGGTTATAATGGTTATAAGATAGTTTCGAATGCTGCAATAAAAACATACACAAAAGGGCGTGCAAGTGGCGGATCCGTTTATGGAATTAAATCATCGTTATTGAAAATATACGATTTTGAAGAAATTGAAAGTGTAACAGTTGTTAAACTATTGCAGAAAAAAAACATGTTCATTGTGCCGTATTACATAAATTGCAATAAGTGGTCGGAGGACTATGAACGACTTAACAATATTATGCTGCGTCTGGCGAATAAAAGCGTTATGCTTATTGGCGATTTTAATGCAAGAATAAGCAACCTGCAAGTCACTTCAATTCGCAGTTCGAATAATTCTTTTATAAACCACGGTATTCGAAATTCCAAGGATGGTGTATGCAATCAAAATGGTACGAGTCTTCTTGAGATGTTACAGATGTACGATTCCATAGTTTTAAATGGACGGCAAATGGTGATACTGAAGGTTATTATACTTTTTGCGGAGGTCAAGGGAAATCTGTAATTGATTATTGTACGGTAAATAATGAATGGATCGATCTCATAAGAAAATTTGAAGTGCGATGTAAAAACTTTTCCGATCACATGCCAATTGTGGTTGAATGGTCAAGTGAAATAATGTCCACAGAAAGGAATCTACAACTTCTCCCTCGGCTTAAATGGAATCATGACGTCTCACTTATGTATGCGCAAAAGTTGGATTATAATCTTTCGGTGTTGAATGTGTCGGTCGAGTCAGCGGATGATCTTTCAAACCCACTTGTGGCGTGTATACGAAATTCTACAACAACCACGGTTCCAACTAAAAGCACAAAGTTTAAACAAAAGTGGTTTGACCGAGAATGTATGAACGCACGGGAAAAATCCTTTGGCCTTTTTAATGCTTTGCGGAACTCCAACTGCAAAAACCTGAAGATCTGGTATAATCAAGCAAATATGCAGTATAAAACCTTATGCATCCAAAAGAAAAAAGATTTCGAAAATAATCAAGCGTTCATGCTTGGTCAAACAAATGACTCTAAAGAGTTTTGGAAAATTGCCAATGAAATTAATGGGTCAAACTTCGTTATTGGCTCAGAAGTAGCTGCTGAAGATCTATCCATTCACTTCAAAAATCTTTTAAATGGCAAAATAGACCTTAAATTCGCGTATGCTGAACTTTATATCGTTGACGAAATCTTAGATGTTGAAATCACTTTGGCTGAAATACAGACGGTAATCATAAAGGCAAAAAATGGAAAAGCTCCAGGCGAAGATGGGATTCCCTACGAATTTTTTAAAAATGCGACCCCGAACTATACTTCTCAACTTAAATCGCTTTTCGATAAAGTGTACCTAAAAGCGGATGTGCCTTTATCTTTCAAAAGGTCTGTCATCTTCCCCATTCACAAAAAAGGTGACAAGAATATCGTAGATAATTATCGAGGCATCTCATTCATGAACGTTTTAGCAAAAATTATTTGTGGTGTACTCGCTAATAGACTCGATAAATGGGTAGAAGCTCACAACATCCTTTCAGAATTTCAAGCTGGTTTTAGGAAAGGGTTTTCAACAGTGGACCATATTATCACCCTAGCATCCATTGTAAAACCGTATCAAGCTAGGAACAAAAAGATATATGCATTTTTCGTCGATTTTAAATCTGCTTTTGACCTTGTGAATCGAAACGCTCTCTTCTACAAACTTTCACAATTGGGTCTGTCGACGAAGTTTATACACGTTTTACAGGAAATGTATGCAGAATCGAAAGCAACCGTTTGGGATGGATCAACTTACTCCGACTGGTTCGAAACGGATATTGGTGTTAAGCAAGGATGCGTTCTTAGCGCTCTTTTTTTTGCGTTCTTCATAAACGATGTAGTTGCTCATCTGCCTGGAGGAATTCGAATAGTGGAAACGACAATAAACGTTCTTTTATACGCCGATGATCTAGTGATACTATCAGAATCACCTGAAAATCTTCAACTGATGATAAACCGACTAGCTGATTACTGTACCAAATGGAGACTTGTCATTAACACTTCTAAGTCAAAAGTAATGGTGTTTTCAAGATCGGTTCGTAACCAGAATGCAATCATTAATTGGTCCTTCAACGGCAATCGTTTGGAAACTGCTAACGAATACAGGAGTGAAACTAAATAAAACCATGGATTTCACCAACCACCTTACAGAGAAAGCCAAATCTTCCCAAAGCTTGATTAATCTGTCCTGGAGAAATGTCTTCTCTAACGAGCACATTCAACTGTCCGTGAAATATAAAATATTTGATGCTGTCATTAAATCAACGCTATGTTACTCTTCCCAAGTATGGGGCATTGATGAGTATGAGGCTGTAGAGAAGTTCCATAGAAATTTTTTAAAAAAACTTTTCAACCTACCTTTAAAAACACCCAACTATTCTCTATATCTCGAGACTGGTCTTCCCAAACTTTTCACAAGCACACTTAAATCACAGGCTGACTACGTAATAAAGATACTATCTCATCAGGATACCCGACTCACCAAAAAAATGGCTTATTATGAAATGAGGAATGAGGACTGGTGAATGGCGAAGTGGAAAGTGTTAGGAAACGCTTGTGGTGAAGTGGTAACGTTGGATCCGCTCAACTTAGAGCAGTTAAAGCAACAGTTTTACCGTATAATCCAAGGTCATGAAAACTCTGTGCGTGATGCATTTATAAAAAAGGCTCGTGATTCGGAGAGTAGATTCATATACTCGCAACTAAACTTTAACCTTGTGCAATCGAACTACTTTAACGATTCGCTTAACTACAGAGAAATCTCCCTGATATTTAAAGCAAGATGTGAACTTTTGGGACTGAACGGATGCCCATACAACGGAAGCTTTAACCAGTTCTGTACACTATGTAATTTAAAAGCCAAAGAAGTTTGTTTTCACTTCATTAGTATTTGCCCCATATTTACTCCACATCGGCTTGCTCATTTCGGAAAGAAAACTATGACGATGCAGGAAACCATCTTTATTCTAAACGAGTTTGACTGGAAGGCACTCTACCTTTTTTTGAAAGAAATACATAAATATAGAATGTTACTTATTACTGAAATTGCGTAGTTACTCTTTCTATAATATGAAAAAAAATTATTATAAAAAAAAAAAAATTATTATATATATAAACTTGCTAACCGAGCTGACGGCAATGCCATAGCTTGAAAATTCATAATATTATGTTAAACAATGTGTTCAGAAAAGAAGCAATAAATGAATAACTTACTTTACTTACTTAATTGTATTAACATATATGTATATAAAACGAAGGACTAGCAATGGGTTCTCCCCTAAGCGGTTTGATGAAAGATATAGCTATACCTTAACTACTTTGAAAACAAATACATATTGTCAGACCTAAATACACAAAAAAATAAAATAATCCAATATTCAAGATACGTCGATGATACTTTCGTCATTTTTGATGGAACCCAAAGACAAATCGACATCTTGAAAAAATACATGAATAATATAAATACAAACATTAAATTCACTACTGAAATAGAAATAAATCACTTTATCATTTTCTTGGACCTGAACATTTACAAAAACAACAATATATTAAATTACAAGATATATAAAAAGCCAACCGACCTCACAATCCACAAAAATTCACACCACCCACATTCACAAAAAAATAGCAGCATATCATGCATCCATCAATCGTCTATTAAACATCCCAATGACGAAAAAATATTATGATGAAGAAATAGACACAATTAAACAAATAGCACCGGCAAATGAATTCAGTGCTAACATGATAGACAAGCTTATACATAAGGAGAAAAAGAAATTAAAAAATAATTGCAACAACTATAAAGATGACACACCTAAAGAATATAACAAATACATCTCAATTAATAACACTAATCTATTACCACGAGTTTTACAAAATCAATTCCAAAAAATAAACATAACCATTTCATTTAAAACAACTAATAACATCCAAAAAATCTTATCAAACAAATCAACAATAGATACAAAATCTTCGTCCGGAGTTTATAAAATAAAATGATTAGATCATAGACCGAAACAAAACACAACATCCACATACGCACTGCATTTAATAAACAAGAACCATAGTTACACCGAATTCAAAACTAACTAAATACCATTATATATATGTAAAGAAGGAACAAAACTAGACACATTAGAAGAATACGAAATCTAAAAAGCTTATAAGTATGAACAAGACAAAATACTTAACGACAAATTAAATATCAAAAATAGTAACCTATTCAACACAGCAGTTAACTATCAAAACAACATAAGCAATAGAACGAGATAAACAGATGTCAATTTAAACAGCAACCAACAAAATACAACGAAGCAAAATAAAAACAAAACGAGAACTTGGCACAACAACAACACTCTTAGCCAAACCGAAGAAACCCGATGATGGTTTTATAAATAAAAAAACCGAAACGCGTCGCTAAAAAAAACATATAATTAAAATATTAATGTTGTGAACGTTTTTCAAAATTTCAATAAATTTTAATAAAATACATGTGTTTTTCATTTTTATTTTAATTTTTAACTATTTATTCTTTCAACGAATCGTTTATACATAATATCACGCACTCAAACACGAACTACAATTATTAACATACAGTCCACTTAAGAAACAAACATACAATCTTTAAATATCATTAAAACAATAATATAACAATCACTCGATATTAATAAATCTACGATTTAATTACACAAATATATTGTTAAAAAAAAATCTACTCATCACGTTCAAATTTTGAATCAACATACTCTGGCAACCATCACGCAGCCCACTCTCAGAACACAACACAACACATTATGCACATACAAAAAAAACATGAAAACCACTCAATTTACACAAATAAAGCTATGCTAATATAAATTGTATTTATTTTGACTCACCTGCATAAAAATCCACTAACATCCGTTACCTGAAATGAAAAGAAAACCAATTAAGAAGTATAGAAGAAATTATAAACAACAATGGCTGCGATTTGTATGCATACAAATTAACTCTCCAGATATTCTTTTGATATCTTAATCTAGATAATATTTGAATAAAGGGAGAATCACTTCATGAATATATACAAAATCACCAACCATATTAAAACTAATAATAAATACAGTCAACAGCATAAATGTTGATACCCTTATACATTTTTCATCTTTGACAAAGATTTTCTTCTTATACAAAATGTCAAAAAATTTCAATTTATTTTTCTAATTTTTGTTTTTATTTATTTACTTTAATTAAACTTAAGAATACAGCAATTCACCTGTAGTCCAGTCAAAGCGTAGTTAAAATCGCGCTCATGTTACAAAAAATATACAAATGAATTTTTTTTTTGATGTCTATGTTTTTTTGGGTCGCTGAATCCGAATCTGAAAAAATAAAACAAAATTTCCTTGTGCGTTTTGAGATATCTGCGAAAAACCTCCGATTTTTAACAAAATTAAAGACCATTAAATTTCCTAGAAAATTCACTTATAATGTTTATTTCTCAGGCGTACCGTTAGCCCGTTAGAGTGCGTTGAAATTTCAACATAATCTCCTGTCTGTAAAAAAAAATTTGTTTACATATGAATTTTGTACCTTACAAAACAGTTACAAAATTCATTCAAAAATGTTTTGTAATTTTTACAGAAATGGGAAATTATGTTGGAATTTCAACGCGCTCTAACGGGCCAACTTAGTTGTGGTTGAAATTCAGTTAAGACGCATAGTTTCCGAGATATAAGCAAAAAACCGAAAAAAGTGCGAAGATTTCGCGGATATCTGAAAACGCACCAGGAAATTTTGTTGGATTTCTTCAGACTCGAATTCAGCGGCCCAAAAAACATAGGAATAAGAAAAAATTTTAATATGTATATTTTTTGTTAAGTGATACTACCGTTTGACTGTATTATTGTAACAAAATATTAAAATAAAAGAGTAACACGGCATCGAAAAATTAACACAGAAAAGATGAAAAATGTAAATGGTATCAACATTTATGCTGTTGACTGTATGTATTTTCTTACCAAAAAACAAACGAAAAACGCGAAAACTTTCGATAACAAACAAATTATGATTTATAATGAAAACACAAAATTGATGTACTTGACGTTTGCCATTGAAATTGGAAAAAAGAAAGGAGCATCGAATGTATTTCCAGTCTCGATCCAGTAATTTTCAATTGATTTGGAAGAACTTTTCTTGGGCCCACTTAACACTCACAGCATTTGTTTGTGACGTCACAAGAGCTCAAAAGTATGAATGTAGATACCCTCCCGGCCACACGATTCGTTAACGTTCAGCTAGTGGCAAATTTTATAATGAAAGTTATCGAAAACGTTGCGACAAATCCTAACGCAGGCTATTATAAAACGTTCCAGACGCGTAGGAGAATGGATACTTTTTGACGAAGAGGTTTTAGAACCACTGATGGTACTTGCCGTATAGTATTCGCTTAAAACAAAACGATTCGACGTAGTGAAAGCGGTAGGCGGAGCTTAAAAATACATAAAAACGCAGCCATTTTGTTTTATTTTTTATTTTCTTGGAATACAAATCACAAATATCAAAAAACATTATTATTTTAATATTAGACATCCTTATAAGGGCCTTGTTGGTATAATGAAAATAATGAAACTAGATATTAATTAATATTTTATTTTATTATTATTTATAATTTAATAAATATCACAACATATATTTGTTAAAATAATTAATTTAAAGGCGACGCGCGTTTCGGACTTTTGTCCATCATCGGGCTTAAATTTTGTACTGCCAATTATGTCATGCTCTTTCTATTGTTGATTGTTGTTGTTTTTTTAAGTTTTGATGTGAGTTTTTTGGTTAAAACTATGTTGTCTCTTTCTATTGGCTGTGTGTTCTTTGATGGGTTATAGCTGTGTCATATAGTGTGTTATTTTTAATTGTTAATTTGTCGTTAAGTATTTTGTCTTCCTCCGTCTTGCATGCTTTGTAGATAGCAAATTCCTCCAACGCGTCCAGTGTTTTTCCTTTTTGGCAAAAGTGCATTGGAATTAGATTTGTTGTAAAATCAGTGTAGGTGTGGTTCTCCTCTATCAAATGCAATGCGAAATTAGACTTTGTATTTATTTTAGGTCTATGTTCTTTGAACTTTTCTTGAAATGTTCTGCCCGTCTGTCCGATATAATATTTATCGCAGTCACTACATTTGATTTTGTAGACACCAGAGCCTAGTTCTGTCGGTTTGTTAAGTTTGGGTTTTAAGATTTTCTGTGTGTTGTTGTTTGTTTTATATGATATTTGTATGTTAAGTTTTTTGAGTTCGTTTTTGTTGGTATCATCATCTAGAAATAAAATAAAAATAATTTAATATTAATATTATAATGAGATTATTGGAAATAACAATGAGATACTTTTTTTTCCTGCAATACTGGAAGAGCAACTTCTTCGAAGAACATCAAACTTAAATTCTTCTAGTAGCGTGCGGTGATATCTAGTGTGACATACTTTAAGCAACTTACATTGCGTACAAAAATATTTTTTATTCCGGAAACTGTATGCCTAACACGGATTTCGTCTTTGTGCTGGGAGGTTAATAATTAAAATATTTGTGAAGGTTTAGATTAAATAGAGCTAATAATACCTATGTTTAGTTTTAAAATGGAAATTAATTTGTTTATCATATACGAGTATATTAAACATATTTTATCTTTGCATGTAAGACATAAAGGACAACCAGGTCGTTCACTGGCGCGGCTTTTCTTCTCGAGTGTTTTCAAGAACAAAATATTGTTCTAAAAGAGCAAAGAAACGAGCAAAAGAATCCTTTAGTAGAGCAAAGAAACGAACGAAAAAATCTTCTAGAAGAGCAAAGAAGTGAACAAGGAGATGAACAAGTGACACTTCTAGAATGCTTTCAAGACCAGAAAAACCTCCTCGAAGGTATGTTCGCTGAATTTGAAAGCAAGTTTGGTGCTGCTGAACAGCGTATGGACAGTATCAAAAAGCAAATTGCAGCTGTAGACGAAAGTTTCGAGAAAGATGAAAAGAAATTCGCAAAGGAATTGGACAAACTAAGAACAATTAAAAGTAGAGAAAGTTCTGGGGACTGCGTGAAAAGGAACCTTTGATGCACAAATTTATTGTTCGATCTACAAGAAACAATATGAAGCAGCTGCGACAACATATGGCTGGGATAACGAAGAACAGTATGTTGCACTCACAATTGCTCTCGGAGTCCCTGCTGCCGAACTTCTGCAAACAATACCAGCAAACTTACATGGCAACTTCAATGGTCGTGCTTAGTCCATTGAAAATTTTTAGGAGATGGCCATATACAGGAAGTTTATCGGGTCCAACTTAACATCAGGATCCAGGAAAAAGGTGAACCTCTTTAACAGCTCCAAGCAAAAATCTAACTCCTGGCTCATCTAGCATATCCAACAGCGGAGGAAGAAATCATCAACCAGTTAGCTGCTGAAGCATTTATCCATAGTTAAGCCGCCATCAACCTCCAGAGAGAGGTACGAGCAGCCGGAAAACGGACGCTTCTTGAAGCATTAGCGTTCACCCTCACTACGGAAGCAGCAGAACAGGCTTCTCAATGCATTCATTGTGTAAGAGCAGTAACTGTAGAGAAGTGCACTTGCCAGAGAACAACATTCCAGAGCAACTACCGTGATGGACCTCTTCGATGCTGGAACTGCAACAAGACCGGACATCTCCAGCGCCAGTGTCGGTTGCCATTAAGAAGAGGAGTTTGTCAACTTTGCGGCAGCAGGAAGAAAAGCCAAGAAGAGACTCACAAAACCCCTGCTGGAACTGTTTCCCACCCAGAAAACGAGCAAGAGCCAACTTCACGGGGCAGAAGCTGGTTCCGGGAATCGATGGCCCCAGAACAACGATCCAGGTCTCGCAGACTAAACGAGACAATCAAAATCTGACAGTGTAAGCAGCTTTAAGCGACAAAAAATATGTGGCAACTATCGATACTGGTGCCACCGCCTCTATTGTAAGAAGAGACGTGGTAAATTTGTCGTGACTACACAACACTAATAGCTACTGCTTGAAGACGGCAACAGGTAAGTCAGCTAAGGTATGTATATAGGGATGTTCGACTAGTGATTCGATTGGCAGAACTAGAGTTTTCGCATAAATACATAGTGCCAGATATTTGCGATGAGTGCACACCATCGGAATCGACTTCATGAAAGCACTTGGAGTGATTATGGATATCATCAACCAGGTGCTCAAGTACCGAAATGTCAATATTCCAATGATCTATGGCAACGAAAACTCGTCAACACTAGGACTGTCATACAAGAAGATCTACGCCTGCCTCCTTCTTCAGAAGTCTTGGTTTGGACAAAATTAATAGGCGGTTTTGGGAACCATCGATACTTTTTTGTAAAACCAGACTCTGAACAACGTTCCCAAAACTACATCGTGGGAAAAACGCTTGCTGCACCTAAGAACAACATTGTGCCTCTAAGAATAGTGAACATCAGACCTTATGAAGTCAACCTTAAAGCAGGAGAAGTAATTGTACAGTGTGGCCCAGTGGCAGAATTAACGATAATCATCGATGAGAAACACGAAATCCTAAGACTAAAATTCTCAAATCTTGCAATCTAAGTCAACATCAACAACAGGTTGCTAGAAGCCTTCTTCATGAGTTTGCTGATATTTTCGCTTCAAAGGATAAACCATACGGGAGAACACAATTGTCGCAACATCGCATCGATACTGCTGATGCAAGGCCAATCCATCAACCTGCAAGGCTGCACTAGCCAAACAGGCGGAGGGGACGGATAAAATCTCGACGAAGCAGAAAGAAGGTTTGATCGAGAATTCCAAAAGCCCTTGGGCATCACCAGTGGTTATAGTCAAAAAGAAGGATGGAAGCACCCGGTTCTGCGTATATTACCGAAGGCTGAACGATGTCACAAAGAAAGACGAACACTGTAGGAACTTAAGTGACGTTTTCCGGAGGCTTGGAACAGCTCATCTTAGGTTGAATCCAAACAAATGCACCTTTTCGAAGACAAAAGTGAAATATTTAGGGCATGTTGTCTCATCTCAATGGGTAAAAAGGTGCCATTAACTAAGGCCATACGAATTAAGGCCATAATGGCGTTAATTCACATTTAAGTGTGTACTAGCACCATATCGAAGATATGGCTTTAATTCACTTTTAAATGAGAACTATAGCCACAAGTCCAATGTAAACTAATGCCATAAAATGTTTTGATCTCTGTTATACAAATAGTACAAGTGAACAACGGACGTTAGGTGGGTGAGGAGATAGATGAGGAGGCAGACGAGGAGGCAGACGAAGAGGCAGAAGAGGAGACAGACGAGGAGGCAGACGAGCAGGCCACCTGCGAATTAAAGCCATATCTTGGATATGGTGCTAGTACACACTTAAAATCGTCGCCCCAGAATTGTTTTGTTCCATACGCCACTTTTGTCGTTTTTGAGTTAGGAGCGGATTCTATGGTAATTTTGTATACTCTTTTAGAATCTGTGATTCGATTTGCTCTATGTCTTTCCAATCCCGAGACATCGAACATCGACTTTGTCGCATATCCACCAAAATCAACAGTTTGTAGAATTGTTTTGTGCCATAAACCATTTTTTGGCCTTTGGGACAAATTTTTCATATAATTTTACGCACATTTTGTGTGAGAATTGTTTTGTTCCACGTTCACTTGTTTCAAAGAAAAGCTATGTATGTGGGACACGGATTGCAAACAAAATTTCGGTATTGGTTTGTTCCACCTCCATTTTAGTTGATTAGGTTATTATGAAATTTTTTGTGTTCCACGTGTATGGAAAGACAAAAAATCAGTTGCAAAATGTAGGAGGTGGGACACAAGTCAAAAATGCAGAATTTTATGTTAATTAACGTAGCTTGTTAACGGTTTGGTATAACACTTTGCAAATTGGTAAGTGAACTCATTGTAAGACTAACTTCAAGTTAAAAAATTAAAAAAAAAATCCTATCACACAGTTTCAGAGTACCAAGTACGCAAACCTTTAAATGCGTTTTTCTCATAAAAGTGCCAATGGCGTATGGAACAAAACAATTCTGGGGCGACGAAATGTGAATTAACGCCATTATGGCCTTAATTCGTATGGCCATAGTTCATGGCACCTTAATTCACATTTAAGTGTGTACTAGCACCATATCCAAGATATGGCTTTTATTCGCAGGCGGCCTGCTCGTCTGCCTCCTCGTCTGCCTCCTCATCTGCCTCCTCGTCTGCCTCCTCGTCTGCCCCTTTGTCTGGCTTCTCGCCTGCCTCCTCGTCTGCCTCCTCGTTTGCTTCCTCGTCTGCCTCCTCGTCTGCCTCCTCGTCTGCTTCCTCGTCTGCCTCCTCATCTGCTTCCTCATCTGCCTCCTCGTCTGCCCCCTAGTCTGGCTCCTCGTCTGCCTCCTCGTCTGTCTCCTTGTCTGCCTCCTGTCTATCTTCTCACCCACCTAATAGTCCATTTTTCAAAATGAACTAACGCCATACATTTACGTTGAATTGAGGCCATATCCTGATTATGGCACTAATTTGTTCTTAGATGTGAATTTACGCCATTATGGCCTAAATTCGTATGGTCTTAGTTCATGGCACCAGGTAAAAACCGATCCAGAGAAAGTGGAAGTTAGGGAGAACTGGCCAACTCCACAAGATAAACATCAGCTGAGAAGTTTCCTTGGGTTAACCACATATTACCGGCGATTCATGAAAGACTTTGCTGGAGTTGCGAAAAGCCTGCACCAACTCACAGAAAAAGGAAAACAGTTCAAGTGGTCAGATGAGTGCGAGAAACAAACAAAACATTTCCATAAGTACATCTATGGGCAAAAATTCCTCCTAAGAACAGACCATGGAGTGCCAAGGCGGCTTTTGAAATTTAAAAACACCGAAGGATAAGTAGCAGGGTGGATTCAGAAGTTGCAGACATACCACTGTGAGATTCAACATCCAAAATTAAAACTACACTCCAAAGCAGATGCATTATTCCGGCGGCCATGTAAATTGAACTGCAAGCATTGCTCACGTCAGAAAGAAAAGGAGTCCCTAGCAATTCCAGAGTGGGGGTTGAACTATGACTCTTTTAAGTGCTTTGAACGCTTAACTAAGGCTGCAAATATAGATCGCAACACTCCTTCTGTTCCGTGCAGATCCTTGGAGCGTAGAGACTGCTGCACCCATTCCTCTTTAGGGTACTTGCCGGGCTTAGCATTGACAATATTTTGTAAGCTGGCTTCTATCCAACCATAAATGTGTCTTGACATGGAACTTGGAACTTACGAGAGCATAGACGTGCCTATGTTCCGCTTCCGCGTGGCAACCCGGGAATAATATGAGTGGTGTTGTAAGTGAAACAGGAGGGAGTATCTGCTGCTGTATTTCCTTTCCTTGAAGTATTGATTCCTTAAAGGTGGGATTTGAGGCTATGAACTATGACTCTCTTAAGTGTTTTGAACACTTAACCAAGGCTGCAAATATAGATAGCAACACTCCTTTTGTTCCATGCAGATCGTCGGAGCGTAGAAACTGAAGCACCCCTTCATCTTTAGGGTACTTGCCGGGCTTAGCATTGAAAATATTCTGTAAGCTGGCTTTTATCCAACCATGAATGTGTCTTCACATGGAAGTTGGAACTTACGAGAGCATAGACTAGCTTATCCCCCGCCTCCGCGTGACAACCCAGAAATAGTATGAATGGCAGGGAAATTGTTTTATGTGAAACAGGAGTGAGTATCTTCAGCTGTATTTCCTTTCCTTGAAGTATTGAATCCTTGTATGCGGCAAAGAGGAAGGCTGGAGGTGCGTATTTGGCTGTTTGCTTCTACCTCGCTAAGTTGTTGAATGCGCATATCTAAAGGCTGGCAGGTCTTGAATATTGATGGTGCTCATCTGGAAGTGACCGTGAACTATGACTCTCTTAAGTGTTTTGAACGTTTAACCAAGGCCGGAAATAAAGATCGCAACACTCCTTCTGTCCCGTGCAGTTCCTAAGAGCAAAGAGACAACGGCACCTCTTTGCTTTAAGGGAACTTGCCGGGCTTAGCATTGACGATATTTTGTAAGCTGGCTTCTATCCAACTATGAATGTGTCTTGACAATTAATTTGGAACTTAGAAGAGCATAGACGAGCCTATCCTCCGCCTCTGCGTGGCAACCGGGGAACAATATGAATGGCAGGGAAATTGTGTTTAAGTAAAACAGGAGTGAGTATCTACAACTGTATTTCCTTTCCTTGAAGTATTGATTGCTTACCGGTAATGTATGCAAGGTAAAACTTGTATGCGGCAAAGAGAGGAAGGCTGGAGGTGTGTATTTGGCTGTCTGCTTCTACCTTAAAAAGTGGTTGAATGCGCATATCTAAAGGCAGCCAGGGATTGAGTATTGATGGTGCTCATCTGGAAGTGACCTAATGGTTGCAAAGCTCCACCCGAAGTTTTATTCTGGTACCACGGGAGATATTGCCCACCTAGGCTCACCGTATAATTTAAGGCTTAATTGCTAGATATCCACGTAAAGCCTATTGTGTTGGAGTTACGAAGAAATCAGGAATGTCCAACAAGAAGATTCAGACATTGAACCCATCCTTGCATTGAACGAGCACGGGGAGGAACCAGAATATGTTGACATTTCCGATAGAAGCCCGGTGCTAAAAGCTTATTGGGCTCAGTGGATTTCCCTCCATGTACAAGAAGGTGTTCTCAAACGGATATGGTAATCATCGAGCGCAAATTATACGTGATGTAGGTAGTTCTTCCTCGGTCCAAAGTCAACGAATTTCTCCGCGAGGTGCGTGATGATGCTTCTGGAGGCCATTTAGGCATCGACAGAACGCTGGACAAAATCCAAGATCGTTTCCAATTTATGCAAAAGAAGACGTCGAAAGATGGTGCAGGAAATGTGACACTAGTGCTGCTACAAAAGGACCAGGCAGGAAAGTTCAAAGTGTTATGCAGCAGTACAACGTTGGACCACCCTTCGAAAGTATTGCAATGGATATTGTAGGTCCTTTTCCGGAAACCAAAGATAGAAACCGAAAACGACGACTGGTTTTAAATTGGGAGATCTTGTGTTTTTATACAATATCCATCGGAAGAGGGGACTGTCACCGAAGCTCCAGCAAAATTGGGAAGGCTCTTACAAAAATGTCACCATAATCAATGATGTTGTTAACCGTGTTCAGAAAGGTGTTAGAAACAAGATGAAAGTTGTTCACAGGGACTGACTATGCCCCTACAATGACCAGGGAAGTGATAGATTTGTTCGGGACGAACAATCTTAAAAAGGGGCAATGTTATATGAATGGTTTTTGTCTTTGGTTGCAATTCGCAAAATATAATAAACTACAGTAATTATGCTGTAACAGTTCTGAACAAAACTGTACTTGAGCATTATGAACTTTGAAAGATCTTAAAGCCTTGAAAGCAGCTTGAATGTTCTGATTCTTAATGGTTCGAGTATTAAATTCTTCGAGAAACTTTTTACCGGTATAAATAGGACATCTTAAACTGAAACGGGACAATTTCATTTTAACCGTGGTGACGACTAAATGGTGAAAAATTAGTGGTGCTAAGATAAATAAATAAAAAAACAGTTTGAACTTAGATAAAAGTGAGTTCAATTTATTGAGATAGAAGTGGTGATTTAATAGTAAAAGAAAATAAGTTTTATTTTCGAACCTTAGACTAAAACCATTTCAATATAAACAGAATTATTTCAAAATGTGACCAAAGACAAAAGCCGTATATATAACAATATTATATGATTTTGAATTTTGTATTTACGACAAAAAATTGAAACTTTTCAGAATGCTTTATTTATCTCAACGCAGGTTAGTACTTACTGAAACCTTTCTGGACATCGAAAACGCCTTTGATAGCGTTTGGATCAATGGACTTATATTTGACCTGACCAGGCTTGGGTTCCCCAGCCATTTTGTAAGAATCATTTACAGTTCTCTAACTAATAGATGGTTTTTTTGTTCAGGTTATTAAGGAAACTCTTCAACAAGAAGGATAAAAGCTGGAGAACCACAGGGATCGAAAATGGAGCCATTTCTTTTCACCATATACATTTTCGACCAGCCAAGTAACAGCAAACGGACAATGACGAAATTATATGATTCACTCACATACTCACAACAAGCATGCTAAAGCCATGCTGGGGAGAGCCAACTTATCGTTGCAACTTCTACGAGGACTCATCGAACCTCAGGCCAGATACCTTAGCGTGAGAGCCATCACGAACGACCGCTACAGAATCATAATCTACAACGAAAGAAGACCATTCTACTACAAGGCTCTAATAATTATTTAAAAAAATACTTATAAATTATCCACTAATGTTTTAATAGAATATAAAAATTAATTTTAGCATGTAATAGATTAAGGCGAAACATATATATTTTGTAAAAAATATATTATAAAATAGACATTGGAAAACGACGGTCCCATTTGTGCCGGAATCATTTTAAACTAGTACTAAGCTAAATTTAAATTTAATTATTAAAAACACTTAAACTAAGCAAATAAAAATAAAAAAAAAAACTAACCCAAACCTACTTAAGTCAAATAATAGTTAGTAGTGTACGTTCTTCATTTTTATTGGCTGAAGTATGCGAAAGATGGTCATATCGGCCGAACTGTCATGCATTACAAATATTACAACAACCTCGCGCACGAACTAATATATTCAATTCATGAAGTAAAGAGTTAACTATCTTCCGGTTGCAAAATCACTTCTTCATGTCGTTTGATACCAATGAACGAAATGTGAAATTAAAGTTATTGAGAATTGTACTTTCTCACTCTTTCTTTGTTTTCTTCATTTTTTAGTTCTTTTTTTATTTTTCCCCAAATTCTCTAATTTTGTGAACTTTACAATGAATTTTTCATTTTTAGTTAAAATTTATTTTTTAACGATTTTTTCACGTATAATGTATATATTCTTACTCAAGGCTGATAGAATAATAAAATATAGTTTGACACTTACATAGATATTTAATTACTGTTTACTTGTAATTGGTTTTTTAACTGTTAATTTAATTATTAAATACAAAATAAAATAAATAAAAATACAAGGCATTATCTTACTATCCTTAGGAAAACCAATGGCACGTAGAGTATCGAGAAGATCCACTTTTTACGCTGAAACTCGAAAAAGCACGTCCAAATTTCCCATTTCCGATATCCCTAAGCAAGGCCTAGGAGGACCACTTTCTAGTGGAGCCAACATAAGTAAGTATGTAAAGGTAGTTCCACACTATCCCACAGTGTAATACGACATGTCAAAAATGTGTGATGAAACAGATGTATAATAGTGTGGAAACAGAATATGACAGCGCAGATCTCATACGATTTGACATGTGTTTAGATCTGAAATATTTTTTTTAGGATTGAATGTAAAACCATCACACATTCCATCACACTTTCTTTGACATGTCGTAATACACTGTGGGATAGTGTGGAACTACCTTAAGTAAGATTCCCGTTTTGCATGTTTTCATTATTTTTAATTTTGTTGTGTGCCTTACAAGTCCTTGCCGAAATTAAAGCTAGCGATATATGGAGATATGACATTCCTTATACTTTCCTTTAGATGGAACTGCAGATTTTTTGTTTACTCCTTATTAAACGATGGCTCCCATACAGCAGCGAGCCAGTCAGTTTTAGTCAACATTTTTTGTTTGTTCGAATTTGATAAGAAATGGCTCTATCGATTTTTAGTAAACTATGTACATATGTATATATTAGGAGTATTTTTAACAAGCTTTTATTTAATTTAATTTAATATAAGAAATGGTTCATATTTGGAAAATATAAAATACTAGCCTTAACCCGCAGCTTCGCTCGCGTTTCAGCTGATCAAGAAGTATACTGTAGCTTGAGGAGTATAGTCTATCCTATCGGAATCTAGCTTCTTCTTCTTTTATAGCTTTATAATTTAATACCTACATTTAACCGTCTTGAAAAGAAACCAATGTGCTATACCAGATTATAATCTAGCTCTGTGCCAAATTTTATCCAGATCCGTTAGCCATTCTGGTGTGATTTTAAAAATTAAAACAAATCTATCCCACGGGAACCATACATTCTACCGGGATAAAAAGTAGCCAATATGCTATTCCAGACTATAATCTATCTCTGTGCCAAATTTCATTCAGATCCGTTTAGCCGTTCTGGTGTGATTTCTAAAATTAAAACAAATCTATCCCACGGGAACCATACATTTCACCGCTATAAAAAGTAGTCAATATTCTATTTGAGACTATAATCTATCTCTGTGCTAAATTTCATTCAGATCCATTCAGCCATTCTGGTGTGATTTCAAAAATTAAAACAAATCTTTCCCACGGGAACCATACATTTAACCGGGATTAAAAGTAGCCAATATGCTATTCCAGACTATAATCTATCTCTGTGCTAAATTTCATTCAGATGAGTTCAGCCATTCTGGTGTAATTTCAAAAATTAAAATAAATCTATCCCACGGGAACCTTACATTTTACAGAGACAGAAAGTAGCCAATATGCTATTCCAGACTATAATCTATCTCTGTGCTAAATTTCATTCAGATCCGTTCAGCCATTCTGTTGTGATTTCAAAAATTAAAACAAATCTATCCCACGGGAACCATAAATTTTACCGAGATAAAAAGTAGCCAATATGCTATTCCAGACTATAATCTATCTCTGTGCTAAATTTCATTTAGATGAGTTCAGTCATTCTGGTGTTATTTCAAAAATTAAAACATATCTATCCCACGGGAACCATACCTTTTACCGGGATAAAAAGTAGCCAATATGCTATTCCAGACTATAATCTATCTCTGTGCCAAATTTCATTCAGATCCGTTTAGCCGTTCTGGTGTGATTTCTAAAATTAAAACAAATCTATCCCACGGGAACCATACATTTCACCGCTATAAAAAGTAGTCAATATTCTATTTGAGACTATAATCTATCTCTGTGCTAAATTTCATTCAGATCCATTCAGCCATTCTGGTGTGATTTCAAAAATTAAAACAAATCTTTCCCACGGGAACTATACAATTTACCGGGATAAAAAGTAGCCAATATGCTATTCCAGACTATAATCTATCTCTGTGCTAAATTTCATTCAGATGAGTTCAGCCATTCTGGTGTAATTTCAAAAATTAAAATAAATCTATCCCACGGGAACCATACATTTTACAGAGACAAAAAGTAGCCAATATGCCATTCCAGACTATACAATCTATCTCTGTGCTAAATTTCATTCAGATCCGTTCAGCCATTCTGGTGTGATTTCAAAAATTAAAACAAATCTATCCCACGGGATCCATAAATTTTACCGGGATAAAAAGTAGCCAATATGCTTTTCCAGACTATAATCTATCTCTGTGCTAAATTTCATTTAGATGAGTTCAGTCATTCTGGTGTTATTTCAAAAATTAAAACATATCTATCCCACGGGAACCATACCTTTTACCGGGATAAAAAGTAGCCAATATGCTATTCCAGACTATAATCTATCTCTGTGCCAAATTTCATTCAGATCCGTTTCGCCGTTCTGGTGTGATTTCTAAAATTAAAACAAATCTATCCCACGGGAACCATACATTTCACCGCTATAAAAAGTAGTCAATATTCTATTTGAGACTATAATCTATCTCTGTGCTAAATTTCATTCAGATCCATTCAGCCATTCTGGTGTGATTTCAAAAATTAAAACAAATCTTTCCCACGGGAACCATACATTTAACCGGGATAAAAAGTAGCCAATATGCTATTGCAGACTATAATCTATCTCTGTGCTAAATTTCATTCAGATGAGTTCAGCCATTCTGGTGTAATTTCAAAAATTATAATAAATCTATCCCACGGGAACCATACATTTTACAGAGACAGAAAGTAGCCAATATGCTATTCCAGACTATAATCTATCTCTGTGCTAAATTTCCTTCAGATGCGTTCAGCCATTCTGGTGTGATTTCAAAAATTAAAACAAATCTATCCCACGGGAACCATACATTTAACCGGGATAAAAAGTAGCCAATATGCTATTCCAGACTATAATCTATCTTTATGCTAAATTTCATTCAGATGAGTTCAGCCATTCTTGTGTAATTTCAAAAACTAAAACAAATCTATCCCACGGGAACCATACATTTTACAGGGATAAAAAGTAGCCAATAGGCTATTCCAGACTTTAATCTATCTCTGTGCTAAATTTCATTCAGATCCGTTCATCCATTCTGGTGTAATTTAAAAAATTAAAACAAATCTATTCCACGGGAACCATACATTTTACCGGGATAAAAAATAGCCTATCTGCTATTCCAGATTATAAGCTATCTCTATGCCAAATTTTATCCAGATCCGTTTAGCCGTTCTGGCGTTAGTTAGCAACAAACATCCAAATATCCAAACATCGTAACTTTCACATTTACATATAATATTAGTAGGATTAAATATAGCTATCATATCATAATGTAGTAAGTGACATAGGTGACGTCTTAAGCGGCCCACAGACACCACACTTGTGCGCGCGCATGTGCACCGAAACTGGTGCGTGATTTCGCCACACACTGCACACCAAATCGTACGAACTTCAGTTGTGAAAGAGATTTCAAAGAAAGAAGGTCACAATGAGTGATGATGATGAGGTGTGTGCACTAATTGCAATCGTTTCATGCATAGATAGAAATAAAAAAATAAACAAAAAAAAAAGAATTTGGTCGAAAGATTGGTTTTTAAAAAGAAGCAAGTTTTCGCATGTTGGCCTTCTTTTTTTTTATCGAATTAACTTGGTTTGACATTTTTTTTTTCTTGTGGGCACTTAATTCATTTTCTTCATCAGACAAATCCATTGTCGATGTTCCCTCGATTTGGGTTTCCTGATCCCTAAGGAACTCCAGTTCATTAAAGTACCACAATGTTGGTACATAGACGGAGCCAGTACCCGCACCCGAACGCTCACTTTTTTTAATTTTAGATACCTAACTCCCGACGGTAGGATGCACGCATTGACATAATTTTTCGCTTAACAACGTCAATTGTTGCATGACTATCGTGCTCTACATATTTTTTTAATAGCGTTTCCCATGCTTCTTTTTTCTTGTCCCGGTTTTTATAATTTGTTGACTTTATTTGCCAGATCTCCGGCAAGTCCTTATAAATATCTATAAAAGATCTGAAAAACTCGCAATCACGAATTGACATTATAAACTTCCGCACACCTTAACTCGATCACAACTCCGATGCAACTGAATAATAAATGTGCGCGCGCATCCCCATACACATCACACCGACCGAGACACCGACACCAAAAAATGAAAAAGTTTTGGTTTTTACTCGTGCCGAAAATCGGTGTGCGCGCCAGCCCACAGACAGCACACATTTCCTCGCACATACACATGCGCGCGCACAAGTGTGGTGTCTGTGGGCCGCTTTAAGCATTCAAGCATATTTTATATATTTTAATGATAATATGAATAGCAGACGAGGAATTTGGTTACTCGAGAAGGTTCCTTGTGATAAATTTTTAGGAGCTCGACTTCCTTCCGAGGAACAAGTGTTGTATTTTTCTTACACCATCACGAAGAAAAAAAGTAGACACTTTCGAACGCCACCAAATCCACAAGTATTCAACTACAAGAAGTGTGGAAGAAGGCAAATATACCTGTCAAGAGAGAGGTAAATATTCGAGCTGGCACTCAAAAACTCTATAAGAAATACTAAAATTCGGCAAAAGAGAAATGCAGAAGTACGGACACGGCTAATATGAAACACCAAATCTGGAAAGGTGATCTTGAATAACTATTTGACATTGCAAACAAGAACGTAATAACTATGAAAGCCGACAAGAAGATAAAGAATTTCTTACATCACAAAGGGAGGATCGCATGAATTCCTCAATGAGTTGTGTCGATAAATCGTTTTCCTCAAAAATTACCCCAAGACTTAAGAGGCAAGAAAAAATGGAAGCTTACAAAAGAAAGCATTATAAAACGAGAATCTTCTTCATCGTCTTCAAGTGATGAAAAAATAGAAGCTTTTAGAAGAAAGCATTATAAAATGAGAATATTCTCATTCGTCTTCAAGTGATGAAGCCGATGAATTTTCTGCACTACCAGCAAAAATATTACGTCCTATAAGTAAACTGAAACCGATCGATTGGACGCACAGCTACATAGGATCGCGAACAGCTCTCCACTCGGTAAGATCGTACTTCCTTCATTGCAGCTGCTAAAAGCCTTGGTCACGATGTCTCTGACATTTTTATATCGCCGTCTAATGTTCATCGAGCTCGTCTGGCCAACTGAAGCCAAATGGGTCAAATAATCGAAGCTCCTCCACTTTTAGTCTTACATTGGGAATATAAATGGTTGCCATCAGTCGCATCCTTTAAGATTCTTGAAGATAGAGTAGCTATTCTCGTAACTGGCAAACATTTTGAACATCTACTTGGCGTTCCTGTTGCTCCGAAAGGAACCGGGGAGGTAATGGCTAAGGTTGTCTAAAGTTGTCATGATTTTCAATGAACATTGCTGTGGTTGGTTTGCCGTCATCACACTCACGAATGAATCCTGAAAGGAGTGTTTGATGAATGCTATCATGATCCTTCTAATGGTCCCGACATTAAAATTTTCCGGAAGATCCAAAATTTGTGTGGTTCTCTCAACAAGAAATTGTATATGACGATATTAGACGAAGAAAATTCTCTTCAAGGTTTTCTAAACGATCGCCGCAGGTAAATGATTAACTACCTGCAAAAAATCTTAGATAATGAGAGTTTTCCAAGAGAGGAGTATAAAGAATCATTGCAGTTATCACTATTAAACCTTGGGGTGGGGGTTGGCTTCAAAATAATTTTCCAGTCAGAGCGCCATAAGAGCTCTTCATCAAGCAAGGTGGATGGCAAAGGCCATATATGCACTAACAATTGTCTTGTTCATCCGATAACTTTTAAATGTACCTGGTATCCCAAAAAAAAGAACTGAGTGGCATGAAACAAGTGGGATATTTTGTCTGTCTAATACATATACGTATAATTTTGCCGTGAAGTCGATGAGCTCCCAAGAATGATTTGGATATGCTACAACTTTTGAACTATTATCCGGATATGAATATTAAAAGAAGTGCGCTCGCTGCGGCTAAGAGTGACCTTTGGTATTTATCAGAAATGAAAATAGGATTAGCTTTTTTCGATTAAAGTGTCCCTGAAAATGAGAAGCGAAAGATGTTCGAAAATTTGAAAAACCCAGCAAAGAAAAATGAAATGCAGCGGTTGGATGGTTAAGTCATTTAATTTGAAGAAAAATCCCTTAGTGACTTTGTAACTACAAAAAAGAGGTCTTTCTTTGAACTTTTCGGTGCTAAGGATGACAAGAATATTGCAACACAACACTCAGAGGCCTGGTCGATAGTCTAAAGGTAGTCAACGACACAGCTGAAAGGGGCATAGCTTTAATAAAAAGATTTAATGATTCTGTCAAAGATGAGCAGCAGAAACAATTTTTGTTAAGAGTCGTGCAGGATCACAGACAATGCGTGACCACGCAAACCAAAGATGAGATTGCAGCTTATGAAGCCAATTAAGTAGTTAATTATTTATTTATTAAGGTTTTATTTTCTTCTTAATTTAATTTTTTTTTCTTATGAATAATGTACAGCTACCGTATTGTGCACTTATAAAATAAACGCAATTAACTTTTTTTGTTCCATGTTTCTTAATAACTGTCCAATTTGTCATTCCGTTCAACATCTAAACATTGTTCAATCCACTTGAAATTTGGCAAACCTACGAGTACTATTAAGATAAGTTGAAGCCGAAACCCGATCGAAGTCAGCAAAAATATAACTATAATTTTATCGTTGAAATTTTGAACAACAACTTAAAGATGCTACCACCAATTGTTTTTGGCTGGAGATATAGCTATTTCGTGCTTTTGCCACTTTTGGCTTCATCAGTCTCCTTTCTATTGTGGTGTTGAGCTTTAATCCAATTTTATTTGAAAAACTCTTATACACACCATTGGATTCAAACCCACGCATATCAGATTTGCTCAGTCTTTGCAGTCGTATGCACTACGCATTTCACTGCTTTGGACCACTGCCGCCATAGGTCGAGATGTGTTATTTGTTTATCAAATGCATTTGGAGCATCAGCATTTTTATAAGCTCCTATAAGTATGGTTTCTTGTCCCGCCTCCATTTTTCTGCATATTTTATTTCGATAGACTACAATTCGTAGTACGTATCAAAGGGGGAGAGGTTGGAAGATCGGTAACGAACCAGATTATTAAGTTATTATTGTTATTATTGTACTATACGAACTAGAATGTCAGCTTATTAGGCTTGACCATTCTTTATTCTGTCAATTTTATTGAATTTTTGAACAACAACAACAACTTAAAGGTGCTACCTCCAATAATTGTTTTTGGCTGGAGATATAGCTATTTCGTGCTTTTGCCACTTTTGAACTCATCAGTCTCCTTTCTATTGTGGTGCTGAGCTTTAATCCAATTTTATTTCAAAAACTTTTATGCACACCATAGGATTAAAACCCACGCATATCAGATTTGCTCAGTCTTTGTAGTCGTATGCACTACGCATTCCATTGCTTTGGACCACTGACGTCATAGGTCGAGATGTGTTATTTGTTTAGCAAATTTGGAGCATCAGCATTTCTATAAGCGCCTATAAGTATTTTTTTCTCCTACAAAAGTGAAACACCCGGTGCAGTGCAATAAAACCGGCGGAACTAACACCCGCTGGGTTATTTCCCAAAATAAAAGGAAATAACACCCGCGGTTGTTGTTTCCATTTGAAAATGGCAATAGCCCCAGCAAAAAAAGGCAATAACACCCGCGCGTGTCATTGCCTTTCTGAATTGAATGTCAGCCCTCCGCCAGCCCCCGTGAATTTCTAACATGGGTACATAAAGCTGACTGCGTATACAAAATGAAGTGGTTGAGGGGGGCATGTCTACCCACCTCACTTTTTTTGATGTAAGCTTCATATGACTTTTTTTGCATATTTCTTATTGTTTTGGAAAGTCCCTCGGTGGACTTAGTACCCGGGAACTTATTTCCCTGCGCTGATTGTTTTGCTCTCCATAGCCACCGTACTTTAAAAGATGGGAACTCCAAAGTGTTATGCCCGTATTACAGACAAGTTGATCAAAGCTCAAGTAAAGTTTTTGCTTACTTTTTCTTATTATTATTTAATTGTTAAAGAAAGGGTGATACAGTTTGTTTTGTTTCAGTTTTGGTTTTTGTTACAAAAATAAATGAAGTATTTGTTTAAGTTGTTGAATCTCGTTGATTTTTTAATTTCATAGTTAGGGCCTTGATTCCAGTTCAAGTTAACACTCCTAGAAAAAAGGAAATAACACCCGCGGGTCTTATTGCCATTTTCAATTATAAATAACACCAAAATCCTCTTTGCTGATTATGTGGAATGATATTGTGGAATTTCCAATTTCTAAAGATGCAAAATGTAGCTTTTGTGATATGTTATGGGGTGACGACATTAGTGGGGACAAATGGACTCAATGTCTCCAAAGTGACATTGTTTGGTCACATGCAAAATGCATCCCGAAACGAAGTGCTATCCTTATATGCAGCTCATGTGATGAACTCTTTTTAGATAATAAAAATGACTGAAGTTCCTGCAATCTAAAATATTTATTACATATGAAATACTTTTTATTTATTTTGATATTCAGAGATAATTTTTTATGTTTTGCGTTTGTTAAAATTATCTTTTTATCAAATTATGAAGTGGAATTAAGTTTCTTTTGCATTCAAAAAATGCTGTTTTAATTTATTAATTTTTAACGTTTTTTTTAGTTTTTGATTCTATTAATTTTTAAGAAGCTTGAAGTTTAATGAATTACTATTTATTTTTATTTTGTTCTACAACCTATTAATAAAAAGAAAAAATCTGAAAGAACAAACATTAAGTTTTGCTTTGCTTAAAATTTTTCTGGAGTATTACTCCACATTACCCTCTCTGATGAGCCCACATTACCCGACACTTTTTCAAAAGGGTAGTTTTTCAACAATTGGAAACTTTGTCAACTATAAAAATTATTTGAGAAAAATTGAACAAAAAGGTTAGCAAAACTTGTTGCCAACGTTCCAAAGAAAAGTTTAAAAGTCTTACCATTTCAATAAAACTTTTATTTTCAAAGATATTGCTGAAAACAATAAGGGTCCAAATTACCCGCACTTACTCTAATAAATGTAGACTTATTGCAATTAAAGATTTCAGTATAATCTTAGATAAAATGTTACTTATCTTATCAATATGGCTATTAGTCCAAAATGCGAAACAAAAACGCTCCTTAACATTACATTTAGGTTTGAAAAAAAAATTCAAATCATCACCTGACTTAACGGTGGTATGGGCTTAAGTGAATATACACTTGGTGAAATCGAATTAATATTCATCCCCCCAGATCCACTCAGTAATATACCGGGGTATGTGGAAGTATTTGGTGGTTGGTAAATATTGCTATTAATTTTCGATGAAATAGTGTTGAAGTTGGTAGACAGCAATCCACTCGCAGTGTTCATTCCATTTATTGCATTGGAAGATATATCTATTGGAATATTGCACCCATTCAGACCAGATGATTTTGCCATTGCTGAAAATATGGAAGACATTAAAAGCTTAAGATAATATTAAAAAAATAAATTTTAAAAAGAAAACTTATTTATTAACTTACTATACACTAGATTTTGCATGCGACTAGGTACACGTGGAATTGAGGATGAAGTATCTTATAGGTGCAAACTGCATTCAATTCAATGCAGTAGTTCTTGGGTGATGCGTGTAGAAGTACAAGCAATACAGACAAAAATTCTAATAGACCAGTGATGAAAATTGTTAGAAGTAAAAAACAATATAGTAATATGTAACACATTGGAAAAAAAGTAGAATATAACATAATATGAAAGGAAAAATAAGATACGGGCGATCTGTGGTCGTGAAGTGGAAGGGGGGGGGGGGGTTAATGAGTTTCAAGGGTAAACGGTTTATCTCGATTTGCGGCACAGTTAAAAAAACAAAGTTGTATATAATACACTATTCACATAACTTATAAATGCATGTGAAAAATCAGATAACTAAATTTTTGTTTTTTTTATTATTCTTTTTCAAAAATCACGAAATAAGGTGAAAATTTACTGTTTTATTTCTTAAGCACACTGTACATTTTTGATTTGAAATATAAATTTTTCACCTTATTCGAAAATTCTCACGCTAAAATATCTGCTTTTTTAAAAAGTTGGTGCGCTTTTTGTTCCTGATAATTTTTCCTTTTAATGAAGTAGAAAAAATATACATTACCATGGTAAATTTTCTCTTACTTACCATGGCGCCACAAGTGTTGTTCTACTAGGCCTTGCTTATTATGCCCCTCCAGCTGGCTCGATCTCTAGCCTCCAGTCTCCAATTTCGCACCCCAAGTTGTCGGAGGTCTCCCTCTAACTGGTCGTTCCATCGGAGATGAGGTCTACCTTGGCTTCTGACTCCCTCTGGTTTGACGTTGAAGACTTTACGAGCTGAAACGTCGATGTCCATTTGCTCTACATGGCCCAACCACCATAGTCGCTGAATTCGAATTTTTGTGGCTAGGCTTATGTCGCTGTACAGCACGTAAAGTTCGTCGTAGTATCTTCTTCGCCAAATGTTGTCTTCTCGGTTTACGCAGACAGGACCATAAATCGTACGCAGAACTTTTCTCTCGAAGACTACAAGTGACTTTTCATCCGATTGGGAGAGAGTACATGCCTCTGCGACATATAGCAGGACCAGGATGATGAGTGTTAGTGTCTCCTTGGTTCTTCTCGAAAGGGCTTTATTCCTCAATTGCTCAGTCAGCCCAAAGAAACAGCAATTAGCAAGACTTATTTTGCGTTTGATTTCAGCGATGTTGTTGATGAAAGCATATACTTCGTTTTGTCCTCGTTTATTTTCAGTCCCATTCTGCTTGCTGCTGACTCCATGGTAGTGAAGTCACCGGCTACTGCTCGCTTTGTTCTTCTTAGCACGTCAATGTCGTCTGCATACCAAAGTTATTGTGTTGATTTATTAAAGATGGTGACCGATGTACTGGCATGGGTGCTCCGTATTACATTTTCAAGCACAATGTGAAAACAGCTCCATAACAGTGCGTCGCCTTGTCTTAGATCTCTGGTTGTTTCAAAGGTTTCAGTGGAATCTTTACGAACTTTGACGGAACAGCAAACATTCTCCAATGTCATCTTGATAAGGCGTATAAGTTAAGCAGGGATTCTTAAGTTAGACATAGCACGATACAATTCAACTCTTTTAACACTGTCGTATGTGGCTTTGAAATCTACGAACAAGTAGTGGGTGTCGATGTTATATTATTGGGTTTTTTTCCAGTATCTGGCGTAATGTGAATATTTGGTCGGTGGTATATTTTCCACGTCTGAAGCCGAATTGATAAGGAACTATCACATCATTAGCAAACGGCTTCAGACGTTCAAATAAAACGCTAGACAGGATCTTATAAGCGATGTTTAAAAGACTTAGCTATGCTTCTATAGTTGGCGCAGAGTAGGCGGTCTACTTTTTTGTGAATCGGGCAGATGGTACTGAGATTCCACTCATCGATGTTATGATTCCAGATTTCCTCCGACCATATTTTGCAGATGAGTTGGTGTATGCTCCTTACCATGTCATCTTCAGCGTGATTTAACAGTTCCGCTTGTAGACCATTGCATCCAGCCTACTTTTATTTAAATTTTCTCAGAAAATGTAAAAAAAAACCAATAACAAAAACTCGAATCCGATTTTTTTAATCATTTAAAATTTTGACCTATTTATTAAAATTTACATTTTAAGTACGCAACAATTTCATGTTTCATTGAAAACAAAAAAAATAAAAAATTAGCCGTCACGGGACGCCTGGCAGATGTGAAACATCCAAGTTTACATTATGATTCATAATTTTGAAAATCCATCAAACAAATATGGAGTGAAATAATGTTTAATAATTTAGTGTTTCGTTAATTAAATCAATATATTTGTCTTATCATTTTATTATAATATCAATTATTACAGATTATAAGTATTCATTTTTTAGCACATAGGAACAAAATTTTCCTCAACCCACCTATCAGATACCGCCACCACCGCCATGCTCCCAACCAACCTACAACTAGCAACCAACCATCCACCATTTTTTATAAGTTTTTCATCACCGAATACCTACCACCAGTAACAGTAACCACCCAATCCACCTGCAACTACCAACCCACCAGCTTCCATTTTTGTCGATTCCCTCCCCAGAGTAAGTCCCCCCTACCACCACCATTTACCCAGCCCATTTACTCACCCCCCCCCACACACACCAAATCCCCCAAGCAGCAACCACCCACCCCACCTACAACCAACCACCTACCATTTTTGTCAATATTTCCCCCCTACCAACCGAAAACCTCAAACGCAATCTACCCAACATGTTTGTAAATTTTGTCTCATCCACTCCACCACCAACACAACCTTCAACCACCAACCAACCACCCGCCATTTTTACAAATTTGTTTCTGATTGGTGAAAAGAATGAAAAACGTAATTCCCATCGACTCCACCTAGAACCAACAGCCAACCACCCACCATTTTTGTCCATTCCCCCCGACCCCAAACCAAAACCCCACCAGTAACCACCCACCCCACCTACAACCAACCACCCCACCCACAACCACCCACCCACCATTTTCGTCATTTTTTTCTTCACCAACTTCCCCACACCCACCATATTTGACAATGTTTTCCTCATCCCCACACCAAATCACCCGCACTCGTAACTACCCATTCCACCTACAACCGCCAACCAACCACCAACCAAATCCTCCTAACAATAACGACCCACCCCACCCCAAAACAAATCCCACATCGGTCTCGTCATTTTTTTCTTCACCAACTTACCCACACCCAACCCCACATCAACCACCCACCAGTACCACCCACCCCACCTACCACCAACCACATACCATTTTAGTCAATTTTTCCCTTCAACCAACTATCTACCATTTTTTAAAATTCTTTCTACAACCCTCACCAACCATTCAGCCCACCTACATCCTACAACCACCAACCGACCATCCACAATTCCACAATTCACCCCCCCCCCCCCCTCCCCATAACCCTACTCCACTACCACCCTACCCCCTCCACCACTACCGCCCCAGCATCACCAGCGACCACCCAACCTACAACCATCGACCACCCAACACTTTCCACTTTGAAAAATTTTATCAACGGTCGTGCCATTTTTTTGTTACAATTACGATCGATTTTACTGCCTAGGTGCGCCAATAGATGTTTCACATCAAAAAGCGTATATTTTGACTTGCGAATTTTCGATATTAAGTCAAAATAAGTCGAAAAAAATTATATTTCACATCAATAAAAATACAGTGTGTTTTCAACTTTAAAATTTCGCGAATCCAAATATTTGGTAATTTTAATTTTTACATAACTTTTGAGGTTATATGTGGAAGTGTTTATACAAAAGTTGAAGATGTCTTATAGGACTTAAAGTTTTGTCGGAAATTGAGATAAACCTTTTTTTACGTTCAAAACCACTTTCCCCCCCCCCCTCCCTTTCAACTTTCCGACCTCATATCGCCCGGTTTTTATGTTTCCTTAAATTTTTGATTATGTTCTCTCCTTTTCAAGTGGGTTTAATCCTGTAATAATTGGTCTAAAAAGCAGTTTTTATACATCCCTTTAAATCAAAATTCATCATTACTTGCGAAAATAAAAGGAATGTGGGTCTTGAGCCTTGAAAGATGGATAAAGTGATATGATAGATAAATTGATTTATAATGCCATTTCTTCTTATTTTTACAACATTCTGTACAAAAAACGATGAGCATGGCTTTGTCGCCTTAGGGATTGACATTAAGCTATTTTTAAATTTGTATGTTTGTTTTATGTTAACGAAAAAAACTCTTACAGTAAGTATAATGTGTTACATATAAAGCGTCAAATATAAACAAAAAAAAATTACCGACACTTTCTTTGCAGTTCAGGAATGTCAGTTCTTCTTCTTTGGATAATATGTTGCTTCCTATTTCTTTTAAAACAGGACATCTAACGACAAAATTAATAACATCTTCTCTCTCCGATAGGTTGCAAAGAATGCAGATGATTGGTATACATACACGGATGTTTAATATCTCGTCTGTAACCTTTAAAACAGCCGATAAAATTTCTCTTTTGAAAATAATATTATTTTCGTTCCAATTATGTTTAAAAGGATGTATGTAGACCTGAAGAATGTTGATTCCACCATTTTTAAGAAATCAGTCTAACTGGCTAGTTCTTCAATCGCTTCATCACAACGATTTTTGGAAACCTTTCGTCTGGCATTTCTAGAACCTTTGTTATGACTACGTGTTGTTTACAAGTTTTAACAAATAGTGACCGTAACAATCCTGTCAGAACCATATCCGCGGCGCGGCAAACCAAAAATTCTTTTGATACAATAACTTAATAACTTTGTACGGTCTCGTATTGGTTGAACCTCCAAGATTTTGTTGCGTACACCATAAGTCAGGGCCTGTATGTATCAATGGAGTATGGAGGAGAAGATTCAATGACGAACTGTACGGGCTATACAGCGACATTGACTTGGTTAAGAAGCTGAAAATTCAGCGGCTTAGATGGCTGGGTCATGTGGAGCGTATGGACGAAAACGCTCCTGCCCGACGAGTCTTCAATTCCAACCCGGAGGGCCGACGCAGTTCTGGAAGACCCCATCTAAGGTGGCGCGATCAAGTGGTAAACGACCTCAACCAACTTGGTGCGCGCAACTGGAGGCCACTGGCTAGGGACCGGCCTAGCTGGCGAGGAATGTTGGTTGAGGCCGTGGTCCACAATGGACTGTCTGTGCCACCTTAAGTAAGTAAGTAAGTACACCATAAGTCATATTTGATTCAGCAACAGATAAAAAAAATTTTATTTGTGAATTAGAAAATTATTCAAGAAACATTTTTTCCAGGTTGCATATGAAAGCTAAACAAAATTGGCTAAAATTGGAAAGTCCGATAAACGGGAGCTAAATTAAAGAAACCTTTAATGTTTAAAATTAAGATGTCATATTTTGGGTGCTTTAAATGACATATGTTACTAATAAAAATAAATACAAATATAAAAATTAATACAACTTTTAAAAAGCAATTTCCGCTGTTATCATGCGAGGGTTGAAATGCAGTTCTCTTTAAATTTTTTTAAAAAAACAATAATTGAAGAAACTATTTTTGGCTTTAAAAAAAGTTGTTTTATGGCGTTGTAAGAATTGCGGTTATTTTTTAATATTTTTTTTTTTTTAATATAAGTAATTTTTCGACAAAATTGCCCCTTCCGGTTCCGGCTAAACGGAGTGGAATAGATCCCTCCCTTACTTTTTTTTCTTGCCTTAACGCGTCGTCTTCGTTCTGTTACAAAATCACCCAAATGAGATAATTTGTTTTATTTTGTCGTGCTTTGTTTCGAATTTTCCTCATGTTCGTCACACCCAGGGCCGGACAAGCTATACGTGCAAGCGGTGCAAATGCACAGGGCGCTGAAACCAATGGGCGCCTTGGGCGAGCGTTTAAATAGTCACCTCGTAACCACTACCTTCTTTTTTAGTTCTCATTTATTTTTGTAGCTCACACCAATATTGATATTCATTATATAACTAACAGCTAATTTGAATTTAATGACAGATATACAATTATGTAATTACATAATATCAACTATTCCAAAAATTAATCCATGTTTACCTTTTTATTCACACCCACCCCACAGTCCCACAGTAAAAACAAAACTTTATCTACCAAGTTAGCTTCAATAGATACCTACCTACCTAGCTATATGCTATTTTTCTCTTTATAAGGCATCACCATTCACCACGTATGAGAAATTTTATTTTATTTTCATAACCCACCCCTATGCAGTGTATCATACAAAAAATTTCAACAGCATAAATACAGATAATTAACAGTGTGCATGTTGGTAACATGCACACGATGTCAGTGCTTCTATATGAAATCAAAGTGAGCAATGTTACTTAACAGAAATTCTGAGGTACAAAATTCATACTCATGTACACAACAGTGTGCAAAATTAAAAACTGCACCTCCACCTATGAATTTTAACTCTTTCGGTTGAGTGTTTTTTGTACTATGTTTAAGTTTGTCATTGGCTTCTCTTTATGAGTGTAATCTTATCACTCGTCTGGAGAGATGAGAGATGACAAAGGGTTGAGTTGGAATTTAAATATGGAAATAATGAGTGATGACTGATGATGATGCGATGACTAATGATGAGGCTTGTCGTTTGTCGTTATTGAGTGAATCTTTTTTGTTCAATTTTCTTTTTCTCTTTTTTTGTTCTTGTCTGCCGCTGCCAGTCATTGTTTCCATTAAAAAAAAAAGAATTTTTTGACTAATAGGTACAGGGTAATCGGTGTTAGCAAAGATACCTAATATAACACAAAATACTTGTTGTATTATTTTTGGTGTGAGGTTGTTTAATGAGCTAGAGCGAGTAGGTTGAGTTGAGACAAGAAAAACATCGTATGGAAGGGGGGTCTATTTATCACCGTTTAGCCAGAAGGCGCAATTTTCTAAAAATATGACTTAAATCGGAACAAAAATAATTAAAAAATAACGGTAACTCCTACAATGCCATGTCATATCTTTTTGTAAAGCCAGAAATTTCCTCCTTTTTAGTGTTTTTAAATAAAGCTATTTTAGTGATCAGTTTTCAAAATATTAACTTTCAAACTCAAAATTATAGCAACAAAAAATATAAAACAATTTCAAACAATTTTTTTTCAAAATTTGATGTATTCAAGTATTATTTTTGTTGTCAAAACTCAATGCTCTTATTAGTTTTGGGTCAGACACTGAAAACCGTATGGCTCTGACTTTTTGTTGCTAAGCTATTCAAAAATATCCGAACCTTCTTGTTCATAAGAAACACACAAAAATTTGCATTGCTTGTGCCATCTCGTAAGGCTAGATTTTCGTGTTTTTTTTTTGCAGAAATAGGTTCTTTTATTTTTGAATAGCTTGGCAACAAGAAATCCTATAGACATACGGTTTTTAATGTTGGACTTGAATCAAATAAGAGCATTGAATTTTGGCAAAAAATACTAAATAAGGTAAAATTTTGAAATAAAATTAGTTTGAAAATTTGATTTTAACTTTTTTTTTTTAATTTTGAGTTTGAGAATTAATATTTTGAAAAAATTTCACTAAAATAAATATTTTTCAAAACAAAATAGGTAAAAGAAAGAGGGTTTCGGCCTTAAAAAATGGCATAGCATGGCGTTGTAGAAGGTATTTTTTTATTTTTTAATAATTTTTGTTTCCAATTTAAGCCATTTTTTAAGAAAATTGCCCCTCTCGGCTAAACGGAAGGGAATAGACCCCCCTCCCACATGAGTTTTTTTTGTCCCAACCCAACCTACTCGCTCTAGCAGTTTGGCACACCTTAAGTGAATTACCCTTCATAAGCTTTCGCCTATGAAAATTCACAAACTGTATGTTACACAACCTACCTCAAATATATCTTGTATATCTCCTATAATTTTGTAATATATTTTTTGACTTAATTTTATTTAAAAAAACGCATTGCAAAGTATACCCCTTGGGTAATGAGGAAATGACTTCTTCCAAAAATCACCGCAATTGAGGGCGCCAATGATAAAGCTTGCACAGGGCGCTAATTTAGCTCGGGCCGGCCCTGGTCACACCAGACAAATTTTTTTTTGTCTATCTAATTAAAGGCTTTCTATTGAAATGACTTACAACATATTATGTGTGACTGTACTTATTTTATTTTTCTCACACTTTTGTGTCGAATTTTACCCATGTTCGTCACACCCAAACAGGGCCGGCCCGAGCTAAATTAGCGCCCTGTGCAAGCTTTATCATTGCCGCCCTCAATTGCGGTGATTTTTGGAAGAAGTCATTTCCTCATTACCCAAGGGGTATACTTTGAAATGCGTTTTTTTAACGAGTAATAATAGTAACTGAAGAATACAAAAATAATTGTAAATTTAAGTCAACAAATATATCACAAAAGTATAGGAGATATACAAGATATATTTGAGGTAGGTTGTGTAACGTACAGTTTGTGAATTTTCATAGGCGAAAGTTTATGAAGGGTAATTCACTTAAGGTATGCCAAACTGCTATAACGAGTAGGTTGGGTTGGGACAAGAAAAACTCATGTGGGAGGGGGGGTCTATTCCCTTCCGTTTAGCTGAGAGGGGCAATTTTCTTAAAACATGACTCAAATTGAAAACAAAAATTATTAAAAAATAAAAAAATACCTTCTACAACGCCATGCTATGCCATTTTTTAAGGCCAAAAACCTCTTTCTTTTATCTATTTCGTTTTGAAAAATATTTATTTTATTGAAATTTTTTCAAAATATTAATTTTCAAACTCAAAATTAAAAAAAAAGAGTTAAAATCAAATTTTCAAACTAGTTTTATTTCAAAATTTTACCTTATTTAGTATTTTTTGCCAAAATTCAATGCTCTTATTTGATTCAAGTCCAACATTAAAAACCGTATGTCTATAGAATTTCTTGTTGCCAAGCTATTCAAAAATAAAAGAACCTATTTCTGCAAAAAAAAAACACAAAAATCTAGCCTTACGAGATGGCACAATGCAAATTTTTGTGTGTTTCTTACGAACAAGAAGGTTCGGATATTTTTGAATAGCTTAGCAACAAAAATTCATAGAGCCATACGGTTTTCAGTGTCTGACCCAAAACTAATAAGAGCATTGAGTTTTGACGACAAAAATATTACTTGAATACATCAAATTTTGAAAAAATTAGTTTGAAATTTTTTTTCTTTTTTTTTTTGTTGCCATAATTTTGAGTTTGAAAGTTAATATTTTGAAAACTGATCACTAAAATAGCTTTATTTAAAAACACTAGAAAGGAGGAGATTTCTGGCTTTACAAAAAAATATGGCATGGCATTGTAGGAGTTACCGTTATTTTTAATTATTTTTCTTCCAATTTAAGTCATGTTTTTAGAAAATTGCGCCTCCTGGCTAAACGCCGATAAATAGACCCCCCTTCCGTACGATGTTTTTCTTGTCTCAACTCAACCTACTCGCTCTAGCTCATTAAACAACCTCACACCAAAAATAATACAACAAGTATTTTGTGTTATATTAGGTATCTTTGCTAACACCGATTACCCTGTATTAGTCAAAAAATTCTTTTTTTTTAATGGAAACAATGACTGGCAGCGGCAGGCAAGAACAAAAAAAGAGCAAAAGAAAATTGAACAAAGAAGATTCACTCAATAACGAAAAACGACAAACCTCATCATTAGTCATCGCATGCGCATCATCATCAGTCATCATCATCACTCATTATTTCCATATTTAAATTCCAACTCAACCCTTTGTCATCTCTCATCTCTCCAGACGAATGATAAGATTACACTCATAAAGAGAAGCCAATGACAAACTTAAACATAGTACAAAAAACACTCAACCGAAAGAGTTAAAATTCATAGGTGCAGTTTTTAATTTTGCACACTGTTGTGTACATGAGTATGAATTTTGTACCTCAGAATTTCTGTTAAGTAACATTGCTCACTTTGATTTCATATAGAAGCACTGACATCGTGTGCATGTTACCACCATGCACACTGTTAATTATCTGTATTTATGCTGTTGACATTTTTTTTATGATACACTGCATAGGGGTGGGTTATGAAAATAAAATAAAATTTCTCATACGTGGTGATGCCTTATAAAGAGAAAAATAGCATATAGCTAGGTAGGTAGGTATCTATTGAAGCTAATTTGGTAGATAAAGTTTTGTTTTTACTGTGGGACTGTGGGGTGGGTGTGAATAAAAAGGTAAACATGGATTAATTTTTGGAATAGTAGATATTATGTAAATACATAATTGTATATCTGTCATTAAATTCAAATTAGCTGTTAGTTATATAATGAATATCAATATTGGTGTGAGCTACAAAAATAAATGAGAATTAAAAAAGATGGTAGTGGTTACGAGGTGACTATTTAAACGCTCGCCCATGGCGCCCATTGGTTTCAGCGCCCTGTGCATTTGCACCGCTTGCACGTATAGCTTGTCCGGCCCTGCACCCAAATGCTGCCAGACAAACTTTTTTACCTGCGATTATAGGTATTATAAGGTAAGTTATGCATTCGTCGAAAAAAAAATTTTTGAGATAACAATCAAACATGACATCACGATGATAGCGAAGACGAAAAAAGATGGTCTAAAAATTCTGTCCGTCTGTATATCTGTCTGTCTGTCTGTCTGTATAGACAGCTACAGCCCAAACGATTGGGCCGAATTGCTTAAAACTTGGTATATAGACTTTCTTAGGTATTGTACAGAGGGGAAATTGGAATTTTTTTTTTAGCTCAAAAAATAACGGTACCTGCCATACAACCGTTACGTTAGAGCTTATTTTTCTCAAAAACGGCTCTAACGATTTCGAATTAAAAAAATCAGTATTGCTTTTTAGTTACGACTAATCAATCATATGGCTGAAAAAAAAGTTTTAAAAAATGGCTAAGAACGGTACTTTCCATAGGACCGTTTTTTTTTCGCTTTCGACTATCTCAAAAATGACTCAACCGATTCTTTCGAAATTTCACACACATATAGCTGTACGTAGTTCGATTTGTATTGCATACCAATATTTTTGAAAAATATTTTTTTGTATTTTTAAAAGCATTTAAAAAAAAAAAAAAAATTTAAATTAATATTTTGAAAACTGCTTATTAATTTTTTTTCTAAAAATTATAAATAAATGTATTTGCTGAATATCTATGAAATGGCGTGTTTGAATTTTTTTTTCAAAAAAAAACTTTTTTTTTTAAAACCGTTAAACAGATTTTTATAAATTTACTCTCATAAATTCAAATTTATCCGGCTTCGCTCGGTTAGACAAATCTTAGTTTCATACGGATTAAATGAATTACAATTAAAAAAATGTAATTGCAGTATTTAAAAACTGACAGGAAACACATTTTTAACTTAAAACATACATAAGTGTTGTTAAGAAATATTTAATTTTAAATACCATGATATCGATATTTATAATCAAAAAGTTTTTTACTTTCGATTTTAGGTACTATAAGGCAAGTTATGCATTCGTCTTGAAAAAAAAAGTTAAAAAATCTGTCCGTCTGTATGTCTGTCTGTCTGAATGTATGTATAGACACCTACAGCCCAAACGGGTGGGCTGAATTGCTTCAAACTTGGTATATAGATTTTTGTAGGTATTGTACAGAGGGGGAAATTGAAATTTTTTTTAGCTCAAAAAATAACGGTACCTGCCATATAACCGTTACGTTAAAGCTTATTGCTCTCAAAAACGGCTCTAACGATTTCGATTTAAAAAAATCAGTGTTGCTTTTTAGGTACGACCAATTATATGGGTGAAAAAAAAGTTTTAAAAAATGTCTAAGAACGGTACTTTCCATAGGACCGTTTTTTTTGTTTTCGACTATCTCGAAAACAACTCAACCGATTCTTTCGAAATTTCACACATATATAGTTGTAGGTAGCTCAATTTGTACTGCATACCAATATTTTTGAAAAATATTTTTTTTGTATTTTTAAAAGCATCTAAAAAAAAATTTTTAATTAATAATTTGAAAACTGCTTATTAAATTTTTTTCTAAAAATTATAAATAAATGTATTTGCTGAATACCTATGAAATGGCGTGTTTGAATTTTTTTTGAATTTTTTTTTCAAAAAAAACTTTTTTTTTAAAAACCGCTCCACAGATTTTTATAAATTTACTCTCATAAATTCAAATTTATCCACGAAATAAAATGGTGTACTTTTTTTCAGCTCAAATTAGTTTAAGTATTTATTTAAGAATTTTGAAAATTTTATTTTATCAATATCTCAAGCCCCTAGACAACTGTTACACATTAGAGCATTAGACCCAGTCGTGCATTTTATTTGTTGATGCGCCCGGCGGAACTGGAAAAATGTTCTTGATTTAATTAATATTAGCAGAAATACGTGCTCAAAGTGGAATTGCGTTAGCTCTCGCATCTACAATAATTGCTGCAACACTGTTGGAAGGTGAAAGAACAGCACACTGATCACTGAAGCTTTCGTTAAACCTGCGAATCAAAGAAAATTGTTTGCAGCATTTCAAAGCAATCAGTCATGGCAAAAGTGGTGATATAGCAAGCGGATTTCCGAAATCACTTCCCGTGATTCTGAAACCAACAGCGGCGTATGAATAAATCTCATGTCTCAAGGCATCGTTTTTTTCGGTATGTGCAAACCATTCCATTGAGTGTGAATATGCAAGTATTCTTTGGATTTGCCTGGCATGCCGCCTCATCATTTGAGTTTTAAAGTTGGATCTGTCATCTTAATGCTACGAAACCTTTATGCCCCGAAACTGTGCAATGGAACCCAACTGATTGTGAAGAAGCTGATGAACAATGTGGTAGTGGCAAGGATTTTTAAAGGACCGTTCAAAGGAGAAGAATGCCAAATTCCGCGAATTTCCTTTTCTTCAACTGATTTGCCGTCAGCTATTATAATGTGGCGTGTTTCCTAGTTGGGAAACCATCCTCACTCTTCATTTACGCTCCGGAGCAGAAAACAAATTGTTGTGTATCATGCAGCCTTAAACTCAATTCAATCATTTTTCTTATATAATTTATTAATTAATTTAACAATTTTTTAAATGAACCATTTGCATTACTCAAGAGCTTTTTGATAAACAATTTTTTTTATTTTCGCATTTAATGCATAAATAAACAATAAAGACGGTTTACCCACTCGCCAACGTCCAACATAAAGTTGTCCGTGATAAAAAAATTGAAAAAAATGTTTGCCTAAATTCCCCTGCTACCAATATCAATGCACCACCAAATAAACGTTGGTTTCCTCGTTAATCTTTTAACGTTCGATTAAGGGCTTCCAATAATTTCTTGTGAACCATCGTGCACTCATTCCAAATGATTATTTTACATTGGTGTAAAACCTTTGCCATTCCAGATGGTTTTGAAATACTACATGTTTGAAATTCATTTACTTGCATGTTCAATGGCAATTTTAATGCAGAGTGAGCTGTTCGACCACCGTCTAACAAAGTTTGCGCAATACCAGACGACGACGCAAGCGCTTATGCTATTTTATTTTCAGATCGAATCGTAGCTAAGATCCAAATTCTGGTTTGAATAAATATTTCGCATTCGATGTAATATTTCTTCAGTCATTTCATCCCGATGATTTGTCCAAAATCGCAGATTACAAACTTTTTCCAATTTTATTAAAATTAAATTGACACATTGAAAATAAAAATAATTTTCTATAATTACGGGAAAAAAACTTTATGTGTCGACAAAAATGCTAGATCAAAAACAACCACTACTGCTTTACAGAATTTTGGGTACCAAACTTCACAGAAACCTTTGCAGGCATTCTCAGAAGATGCTACCAAAAGATTTGTTAGTATTTTGACAGAATGCAATAAAACTGCAGTTGTGGAAAATTATTTTACCGAAGTTTGGCCGGAAACCTTCGTCGACATACTCAGAAAACCCTACAAAAAATGTTGTTATTAATATGACGAAATATTTAATTTTAAATACAATGATATCGATATTTATAATCAAAAAGTTTTTGACTTGCGATTTTAGGTACTATAAGGCAAGTTATGCATTCGTCTTGAAAAAAAAAGTTAAAAATTCTGTCCGTCTGTATGTCTGTCTGTCTGTCTGTATGTATAGACACCTACAGCCCAAACGGGTGGGCTGAATTGCTTCAAACTTGGTATATAGATTTTTTTAGGTATTGTACAGAGGGGAAATTGAATTTTTTTTTAGCTCAAAAAATAACGGTACCTGCCATATAACCGTTACGTTAAAGCTTATTCTTCTCAAAAACGGCTCTAACGATTTCCATTTACAAAAAATCAGTGTTGCTTTTTAGGTACGGCCAATTATATGGCTGAAAAAAAAGTTTTAAAAAATGTCTAAGAACGGTACTTTCCATAGGACCGTTTTTTTTGTTTTCGACTATCTCGAAAACAACTCAACCGATTCTTTCGAAATTTCACACATATATAGTTGTAGGTAGCTCAATTTGTACTGCATACCAATATTTTTGAAAAATATTTGTTTGTATTTTTAAAAACATCTAAAAAAAAAATTTAAATCAATATTTTGAAAACTGCTTATTAATTTTTTTTCTAAAAATTATAAATAAATGTAATTGCTGAATACCTATGAAATGGCCACAGATTTTTATAAATTTACTTTCATAAATTCAAATTTATCCAAGAAATAAAATGGTGTACTTTTTTTCAGCTCAAATTAGTTTAAGTATTTATTTAAGAATTTTGAAAATTTTATTTTTTTCAAAATCTCAAGCCCCTAGACAACTGTCACACATTAGAGCATTAGACCCAGTCGTGCATTTTATTTGTTGATGCGCCCGGCGGAACTGGAAAAATGTTCTTGACTTAATTAATATTAGCAGCAATACGTGCTCAAAGTGGAATTGCGTTAGCTCTCGCATCTACAGGAATTGCTGCAACACTGTTGGAAGGTGGAAGAACAGCATGCTCAGTATGCTACGGAAGCTTTCGTTAAACCTGCGAATCACAGAAAATCCTGTTTGCAGCATTTCAAAGCAATCAGTCATGGCAAAAGTGGTGATATAGCAAGCGGATTTCCGAAATCACTTCCCGTGATTCTGAAACCAACAGCGGCGTATGAATAAATCTCATGTCTCAAGGCGTCGTTTTTTTTTTTGGTATGTGCAAACCATTCCATTGAGTGTGAATATGCAAGTATTCTTTGGATTTGCCTGGCATGCCGCTTCATCATTTGAGTTTTAAAGTTGGATCTGTCATCTTAATGCTACGAAACCTTTATGCCCCGAAACTGTGCAATGGAACCCAACTGATTGTGAAGAAGCTGATGAATAATGTGGTAGTGGCAAGGATTTTGAAAGGACCGTTCAAGGGAGAAAAATGCCAAATTCCGCGAATTTCCTTTTCTTCAACTGATTTGCCGTCAGCTATTATAATGTGGCGTGTTTCCTAGTTGGGAAACCATCCTCACTCTTCATTTACGCTCCGGAGCAGAAAACTAATTGTTGTGTATCATGCAGCCTTAAACTCAATTCAATCATTTTGCTTATATAATTTATTAATTAATTTAACAATTTTTTAAATGAACCATTTGCATTACTCAAGAGCTTTTTGATAAACAATTTTTTTTTATTTTCGCATTTAATGCATAAATAAACAATAAAGACGGTTTACCCACTCGCCAACGTCCAACATAAAGTTGTCTGTGATAAAAAATTGGAAAAATGTTTGCCTAAATTCCCCTGCTAACAATATCAATACACCACCAAATAAACGTTGGTTTCCTCGTTAATCTTTTAACGTTCGATTAAGGGCTTCCAATAATTTCTTGTGAACCGTCGTGCACTCATCCCAAATGATTATTTTACATTGCTGTAAAACCTTTGCCATTCCAGATGTTTTTGAAATATTACATGTTTGAAATTCATTTACTTGCATGTTCAATGGCAATTTTAATGCAGAGTGAGCTGTTCGACCACCGTCTAACAAAGTTTGCGCAATCCCAGACGACGCAAGCGCTAATGCTATTTTATTTTCAGATCGAATCGTAGCTAAAATCCAAGTTCTGGTTTGAATACATATTTCCCATTCGATGTAATATTTCCTCAGTCATTTCATCCCGATGATTTGTCCAAAATCGCAGATTACAAACTTATTCCAATTTTATTAAAATTAAATTGACACATTGAAAATAAAAATAAATTTCTATAATTACGGGAAATATACATTATGTGTCGACAAAAATGCTAGATCAAAAAGAACCACGCTACCGCTTTACAGAATTTTGACCAAACTTCACAGAAACCTTTGCAGGCATCCTCAGAAGATGCTACCAAAAGATTTGTTAGTATTTTGACAGAATGCAATAAAACTGCAGTTAGATCAATTTATTTTACCGAAGTTTGGCCGGAAACCTTTGTCGACATACTCAGAAGACCCTACAAAAAATGTTGTTATTAATATGACAGAATGCACTAAAAATGCATTTTGCGATTTGCCCTTTACCGAAATTTGACCAAATTTCACAAAAAGACCTTCCTCAATAAGATAGCTACCTTTATAAAAAAATATGGAAAAATTCGACCCAGCCATTCTCGAGTTTATCGAGCCCGAACATAAGGCAACTTATTTTTATATATTAGATAAAAACGAGTTTCTTTTTTGTGTATGTCCTTATTTCTAGAGTCAGGATGGGAGGATTCTTATATATTTTTTTTAAATGAAAGGTGACCGTTTTAAGATGGCTTCAAGAAAAAAAAATTTAATCCGTCCAGCTGAAATTTTTGTAGCCCACTTTTTATGCTATCGCAGTTTTTGTTGGAATTCATTTAAATAAAACTGATTTGTTTTTGAATCCTACTAATATTATAAATGTGAAAGTTACGATGTTTGGATGTTTGGATGTTTGGATGTTTGTTGCTAATTAACGCCAGAACGGCTAAACGGATCTGGGTAAAATTTGGCACAGAGATAGCATATAGTCTGGAAAAGCAGATAGGCTATTTTTTATCCCGGTACAATGTATGGTTTTCGTGGGATAGATTTGTTTTAATTTTTGAAATTACACCAGAATGGATGAACGGATCTGAATGAAATTTAGCAAAGAGATAGATTATAGTCTGGAATAGCATATTGGCTACTTTTTATCCCGGTAAAATGTATGGTTCCCATGGGATAGATTTGTTTTAATTTTTGAAATCACACCAGAATGGCTGAACGGATCTGAATGAAATTTAGCACAGAGATAGATTATAGTCTGGAATAGCATATTGGCTACTTTCTATCCCTGTAAAATGTACGGTTCCCGTGGGATAGATTTATTTTAATTTTTGAAATTACAACAGAATGGCTGAACTCATCTGAATGAAATTTAGCACAGAGATAGATTATAGTCTGGAATAGCATATTGGCTACTTTTCATCCCGCGAAAATGTGTGGTTCCCGTGGGATAGTTTTGTTTTAATTTTTGAAATCAAACCAGAATGCCTGAACTTATCTGAATGAAATTTAGCACAGAGATAGATTATAGTCTGGAATAGCACATTGGCTACTTTTTATCCCGGTAAAATGTATGGTTCCCGTGGGATATATTTGTTTTAATTTTTGAAATCACATCAGAATGGCTGAACGGATCTGAATGAAATTTAGCACAGAGATAGATTATAGTATGGAATAGCGTATTGGCTACTTTCTATCCCTGTAAAATGTATGGTTCCCGTGGAATATATTTGTTTAAGTTTTTGAAATTACACAAGAATGGCTGAACTCATCTGAATGAAATTTAGCACAGAGATACTAGATTATAGTCTGGAATAGCATATTGGCTACTTTCTATCCCTGTAAAATGTATGGTTCCTGTGGGATAGATTTATTTTAATTTTTGAAATTACACCAGAATGGCTGAAGTCATCTGAATGAAATTTAGCACAGAGATAGATTATAGTCTGGAAAAGCATATTGGCTACTTTTTATCCCGGTAAAATGTATGGTTCCCGAGAGATAGATTTGATTTAGTTTTTGAAATCACTCCAGAATGGCTGAACGGATCTCAATGAAATTTAGCACAGAGATAGATTATAGTCTGGAATAGCATAATGGCTACTTTTTATCCCGGGAAAATGTATGGTTCCCATGGGATATATTTGTTTTAATTTTTGAAATCACACCAGAACTCATCTGAATGAAATTTAGCACAGAGATAGATTATAGTCTGGAGTAGAATATTGGCCACTTTTTATCCCGGTAAAATGTATGGTTCCCGTGCGATAGATTTGTTTTAGTTTTTGAAAATACACAAGAATGGCTGAACTCATCTGAATGAAATTAAGCAAAGAGATAGATTATAGTCTGGAATAGCATATTGGCTACTTTCTATCCCTGTAAAATGTACGGTTCCTGTGGGATAGATTTATTTTAATTTTTGAAATAACACCAGAATGGCTGAACTCATCTGAATGAAATTTAGCACAGAGATAGACTATAGTCTGGAATAGCATATTGGCTACTTTTTATACCGGGAAAATGTGTGGTTCCCGTGGGATAGATTTGTTTTAATTTTTGAAATCAAACCAGAATGCCTGAACGGATCTGAATGAAATTTAGCACAGAGATAGATTATAGTCTGGAATAGCATCTTGGCTACTTTTTATCCCGGTAAAATGTATGGTTCCCGTTCGATAGATTTGTTTTAGTTTTTGAAAATACACAAGAATGGCTGAACTCATCTGAATGAAATTAAGCAAAGAGATAGATTATAGTCTGAAATAGCATATTGGTTACTTTCTATCCCTGTAAAATGTATGGTTACCGTGGGATAGATTTATTTTAATTTTTGAAATTACACCAGAATGGCTGAACTCATCTGAATGAAATTAAGCACAGAGATAGATTATAGTCTGGAATAGCATATTGGCTACTTTTTATCCCGGTAAAATGTATGGTTCCCGTGGGATAGATTTGTTTTAATTTTTGAGATCACATCAGAATGGCTGAACGGATCTGAATGAAATTTAGCACAGAGATAGATTATAGTCTGGAATAGCGTATTGGCTACTTTCTATGCCTGTTAAATGTATGGTTCCCGTGGGATAGATTTGTTTTAGTTTTTGAAATTACACAAGAATGGCTGAACTCATCTGAATGAAATTTAGCACAGAGATATATTATAGTCTGGAATAGCATATTGGCTACTTTCTATCCCTGTAAAATGTATGGTTCCTGTGGGATAGATTTATTTTAATTTTTGAAATTACACCAGAAGGGCTGAAGTCATCTGAATGAAATTTAGCACAGAGATTGATCATAGTCTGGAAGATCATATTGGCTACTTTTTATCCCGTTAAAATGTATGGTTCCCGAGGGATAGATTTGATTAAGTTTTTGAAATCACACCAGAATGGCTGAACGGATCTCAATGAAATTTAGCACAGAGATAGATTATAGTCTGGAATAGCATAATGGCTACTTTTTATCCCGGGAAAATGTATGGTTCCCATGGGATATATTTGTTTTAATTTTTGAAATCACACCAGAACGGCTGAACGGATCTGAATGAAATTTAGCACAGAGATAGATTATAGTCTGGAATAGCATTGTGGCTACTTTTTATCCCGTTAAAATGTATGGTTCCCGTGGGATAGATTTATTTTAATTTTTGAAATCACACCAGAATGGCTAAATGGATCTGAATGAAATTTAGCACAGAGATAGATTATATTTTGGAATAGCATATTGGCTACTTTCTATCCCTGTAAAATGTATGATTCCTGTGGGATAGATTTGTTTTGGTTTTTGAAATTACACAAGAATGGCTGAACTCATCTGAATGAAATTTAGCACAGAGATAGATTAAAGTCTGGAATAGCATATTGGCTACTTTCTATCGCTGTAAAATGTATGGTTCCCGTAGGATATATTTATTTTAATTTTTGAAATTACACCAGAATGGCTGAACTCATCTGAATGAAATTTAGCACAGAGATAGATTATGGTATGGAATAGCATATTGTCTACTTTTTATCCCGGTAATATGTATGGTTCCCGTGGGATAGATTTGGTTTTGTTTTTGAAATTACACAAGAATGGCTGAACGGATCGGAATATGCTATTTCAGACTATAATCTATCTCTTTGCTTAATTTCATTCAGATGAGTTCAGCCATTCTTGTGTATTTTCAAAAACTAAAACAAATCTATCGCACGGGAACCATACATTTTACCGGGATAAAAAGTAGCCAAGATGCTATTCCAGACTATAATCTATCTCTGTGCTAAATTTCATTCAAATCCGTTCAGGCATTCTGGTTTGATTTCAAAAATTAAAACAAATCTATCCCACGGGAACCACACATTTTCCCGGTATAAAAAGTAGCCAATATGCTATTCCAGACTATAGTCTATCTCTGTGCTAAATTTCATTCAGATGAGTTCAGCCATTCTGGTGTAATTTCAAAAATTAAAATAAATCTATCCCACAGGAACCGTACATTTTACAGGGATAGAAAGTAGCCAATATGCTATTCCAGACTATAATCTATCTCTTTGCTTAATTTCATTCAGATGAGTTCAGATATTCTTGTGTATTTTCAAAAACTAAAACAAATCTATCGCACGGGAACCATACATTTTACCGGGATAAAAAGTAGCCAATATTCTACTCCAGACTATAATCTATCTCTGTGCTAAATTTCATTCAGATGAGTTCTGGTGTGATTTCAAAAATTAAAACAAATATATCCCATGGGAACCATACATTTTCCCGGGATAAAAAGTAGCCATTATGCTATTCCAGACTATAATCTATCTCTGTGCTAAATTTCATTGAGATCCGTTCAGCCATTCTGGAGTGATTTCAAAAACTAAATCAAATCTATCCCTCGGGAACCATACATTTTACCGGGATAAAAAGTAGCCAATATGCTTTTCCAGACTATAATCTATCTCTGTGCTTAATTTCATTCAGATGACTTCAGCCATTCTGGTGTAATTTCAAAATTTAAAATAAATCTATCCCACAGGAACCATACATTTTACAGGGATAGAAAGTAGCCAATATGCTATTCCAGACTATAATCTATCTCTGTGCTAAATTTCATTCAGATGAGTTCAGCCATTCTTGTGTAATTTCAAAAACTTAAACAAATATATCCCACGGGAACCATACATTTTACCGGGATAAAAAGTAGCCAAGATGCTATTCCAGACTATAATCTATCTCTGTGCTAAATTTCAATCAGATCCGTTCAGCCATTCTGGTGTGATTTCAAAAATTAAAACAAATCTATCCCACGGGAACCACACATTTTCCCGGAATAAGAAGTAGCCAATATACTATTCCAGACTATAATCTATCTCTGTGCTAAATTTCATTCAGACGAGTTCAGCCATTTTGGTGTAATTTCAAAAATTAAAATAAATCTATCCCACGGGAACCATATATTTTACAGGGATAGAAAGTAGCCAATATGCTATTCCAGACTATAATCTATCTCTGTGCTTAATTTCATTCAGATCCGTTCAGCCATTTTTGTGTAATTTCAAAAACTAATACAAATCTATCCCACGGGAACCATACATTTTACCGGGATAAAAAGTAGCCAAGATGCTATTCCAGACTATAATCTATCTCTGTGCTAAATTTCATTCAGATGAGTTCAGATATTCTGGTGTAATTTCAAAAATTAAAATAGATCTATCCCACGGGAACCATACATTTTACAGGGATAGAAAGAAGCCAATATGCTATTCCAGACTATAATCTATCTTTGTGTTAAATTTCATTCAGATGAGTTCAGCCATTCTTGTGTCATTTCAAAAACTAAAACAAATCTATCCCACGGGAACCATACATTTTACCGGGATAAAAAGTAGCCAATATGCTATTCCAGACTATAATCTATCTCTGTGCTAAATTTTATTCAGATCCGTTCAGCCATTCTGGTGTAATTTCAAAAATTAAAACAAATCTATCCCACGGGAACAATACATTTAACCGGGATTAAAAGTAGCCATTACGCTATTCCAGATTATAATCTAGCTCTGTGCTAAATTTCATTCAAGTCCGTCCAGCCATTCTTGTGTAATTTCAAAAACTAAAACAAATCTATTCCACGGGAACCATAAATTTTACCGGGATAAAAACTAGCCAATATGCTATACCAGCCAGACTATAATCTATCTCTGTGCTTAATTTCATTCAGATCCGTTCAGCCATTTTTGTGTAATTTCAAAAACTAATACAAATCTATCCCACGGGAACCATACATTTTACCGGGATAAAAAGTAGCCAAGATGCTATTCCAGACTATAATCTATCTCTGTGCTAAATTTCATTCAGATGAGTTCAGCCGTTCTGGTGTAATTTCAAAAATTAAAATAAATCTATCCCACAGGAACCATACATTTTACAGGGATAGAAAGTAGCCAATATGCTATTCCAGACTATAATCTATCTCTGTGCTAAATTTCATTCAGATCCGTTCAGCCATTCTGGTGTGATTTCAAAAATTAAAACAAATCTATCCCACGGGAACCATACATTTTACCGGGATAAAAAGTAGCCAATATGCTATTCCAGACTATATTCTATCTCTGTGCTAAATTTCATTCAGATGAGTTCAGCCATTCTGGTGTAATTTCAAAAATTAAAATAAATCTATCCCACGGTAACCATACATTTTTCAGGGATAGAAAGTAACCAATATGCTATTTCAGACTATAATCTATCTCTGTGCTAAATTTCATTCAGATGAGTTCAGCCATTGTTGTGTATTTTCAAAAACCAAAACAAATCTATCGCACGGGAACCATACATTTTACCGGGATAAAAAGTAGCCAAAATGCTATTCCAGACTATAATCTATCTCTGTGCTAAATTTCATTCAGATCCGTTCAGCCATTCTGGTTTTATTTCAAAAATTAAAACAAATCTATCCCACGGGAACCACACATTTTCCCGGGATAAAAAGTAGCCAATATGCTATTCCAGACTATAGTCTATCTCTGTGCTAAGTTTCATTCAGATGAGTTCAGCCATTCTGGTGTAATTTCAGAAATTAAAATAAATCTATCCCACGGGAACCGTACATTTTACAGGGATAGAAAGTAGCCAATATGCTATTCCAGACTATAATCTATCTCTGTGCAAAATTTCATTCAGATCCGTTCAGCCATTCTGGTGTGATTTCAAAAATTAAAACAAATCTATCCCACGGGAACCATACATTTTACCGGGATAAAAAGTAGCCAATATGCTATTCCAGACTCTAATCTATCTCTGTGCCAAATTTTACCCAAATCTGTTAAGTCGTTCTGGCGTTAATTAGCAACAAACATCCAAACATCCAAACATCCGAACATCCAAACTAGAGATGCCCCGAATGTCCGGCCATTATTCGGTATTCGACCTATTCGGCCTATTTTTTCAATATTCCGTATTCGGCCGAATACTTCAAAACATTCGGCCGAATACCGAATTTTAAATCTAAAATAAAAACACATATTATGTTTAAAAAAATCTATCCATTTTATTCAAAAATATTTTTTTAGTATTTAATATGAACTAACGGTAGGTTATGGTGAATAAAAATAAGTTTTTCAGCATTCGTTGGTAGCAAACGATTGCGTTTATCTTCATAAACAATACCGGCTTCTGAAAATAGCCTCTCACTATATACGCTTGCACCAGGAGACGAGAGGTAGACTTGTGCAAAATTTGTCAAATTTGAAGATGTTGTTGAGTTTACTGACCACCACTTGTAAGGGTCTGCCATCCGATCTTGGCGAGCAGTTCTTAAATAAAATTCGATTTCGTTTGCAATCGCAGTTTTTTCAACATCTTCATCGTTTTTAATATTGTCAGTAGCAACTTCCTCAAAACACTTCCAAAAACTGTCGTGTGTTTCTCTGGTGTAATCATTTTCATTATGTTTGTTTCTTTTCTTACGAATTGGAGAAGAACTCGCCTCGGAACTGCTTGAATTAGAAATAGACTCATCACAACTGATTTTTAGGGATTCTAAGAGCATTTTTTGTTTTGCCCTCGGTTTGGACTAATCCCAAGAAGCTTGTATTTCATAAATCATCTATATATATAAAAATGAATTGGTGTCTGTTTGTACGCGCCTAACTCGGCTGAATTTCATCCGATTTGCATCTGGATTTTTTTGTTGGGTTTGTATTAAACCAGGTAAACGCAAAGCGGAGCCGAAATTTTGAAAGGTATTTTTTAAAAATCGTTAAAACACAAAATTGCGGAAGAAATATCGCCAAATTATGACTTTGTTCCTTGTGCAAGCATAACTGGGCTAAATATTATCCCATTTGCATGAGGATTTTCTTGTTGGATTTGTTTTGAACCAGGTAAACACACAACGGAGCCAGTTTTTTTTTTTTTTTTTTTTTTTTTTTTTTAATTTTAATTTTTTTTTTCACTTGCAAAAACAAACGAGTTTCTTCTCCACCTGTGCAAGTGACCCGTTCGCCAGAACGCTGCTCTACTCGGAAATGCCTCGCTATTATATTTGGAATGCGCCGTACAAAAAATTTCAACATCGAAAACAAGGGCAAGCTGTTGCCGGATATGCGGATGTGTATTAAACTGATGCGCTTTGTCGTATCTATACTGTTCATCCAAAAAATGACGACTGCTTTTATCTGCGATTGCTTTTGGTCAATGTGCCTGGTCAAACTTCGTACGAGAACGTGCGGACTGTTGATGGTGTGCTGTGTGCCACATTTAGAAAAGCCTGTCAGCGGATGAATTTACTTGCCAACGACATTCATTGGGACGCAACACTTGCCGATGCTACAGTTTCTGCGCCTGCGACTCAAATTCGTAGATTGTTTGCCATCATCATCTCGACATGTTTGCCATTGAACCCCCTCATTTTGTGGGACAAATACAAGGACAACATAGCTGACGATATTTTGCATCGAGTTCGAAAAACAACATCAAATCCCGAACTTCAAATCAACGATGAGATCCGCAACGAGGCGCTGATATTGATCGAAGACATGTGTATGCTCATGTGCAGCAACCTGTTGAGCTAGAATTCGATCGAGATGCTTTGACAGGAACAGTTCGCACAAATGTCCCACTGCTCAATCCCGAGCAAAAGAACGTGGACGACTTATTGATGAAGGCGGTTGACGACGGTAACGGTGGCATATTCTTCCTGGTTGCACCTGGTGGAACTGGCAAAACGTTTCTCCTTTCGTTGATTTTGGCTTCAATTCGGTCAAGATCCGTAATTGCGCTTGCGGTTGCCTCTTCACGAATAGGCCACGTTCTTGGAAGTTGGTTAGTTGATAGTGAAGAAACTCATGAACAACGTCATTCAAGCGACAATGAGTGTCGATCAAGTACTCGTCGTGGGCGGTCGATTGTCGTGTGCGGTCGCGTTGCTAATTGTGCGCGTGTGTCCCCCCCATAAATTAATCAAAAAAAAAAAAAAAAACTACTAAATCCCCATATTACATATACCACAGTGCAAAAAAATTAATTCAGCCCATTAAATACCCAAATTACAAAAAATTAAAATAAACCAGTGTCAAAAAAAAAAAAAGAAAAAGAAAAAAAAAATACACAAAACCTTGCTCGCATTCGCAGCACAGCATCCAACAATACCCATCCTCTCCACCCGCGCCACCCATAACTGTTGCTTTCTATGCAATGCAAGCCTCTTGTGAGGCTTATCGCAAGAGGTTTTGCATTGGATGGTGAGCAGCATTTGATGTATATTCTTTCGTGTTTTTTTTGTCTATATTAAATCCCGTTTGCAAATTGTTTTATGGGCATAACACCTAGGACAGTTTGTTTATAATTGGAATTAATATGGGCCTATACTGCACGGGTGAAATTAGTTTCGTCAAAGTTGAATCTTTTGTGTTTAGTTTTTCAAAATGGTAAGTGATTTTTGTGTTGTATATTCAAATGTTCGTGGGCTAAGAAAGAATTTCTTTTCTGTGTACGCCCATACTGTGCAATACAGGCCAGCTGTTTTGGCATTAAGTGAAACCCAGGTTGGACAGAATACTGATTTATCAGAATTTTGTTTGTTTGGATATAACTAAGTGCCATTACTTTTTTCCCACCATGGTCTTGTCGTTTATTTTAGGAATGATATTGCTTGCCAGAGCCTTCCCCAATATGGGCATTGTTCTAATACGAACTTTAATTTCCTGTGGCTCAAATTCACTGTCCGCAAGCATATCATTCATTACTGTTTTCTTTACAGGAGTCCGAATCTTGACAGCATGTCTACTTGTGATGAGTTAGATGTTTTGTCAGATTCAATTTCCCGAATGGTTTCCCATTGTCCTCACACTGAAGTCGTGATTACGGGCGACTTCAATGTACACAATTCAAGTTGGCTCCGGTATTCTGGCCAGACAACACTCGAAGGAAGGTATACCGAGATCTTTGCTGAGTATAACCATCTTACCCAGCTTGTCGATGAGCCTACTCCTATACCGGATGTTGATGGGCATTCTGCCCATACTCTTGACTTGTTCCTTACTTCCCACCCTGATAAATATACTATTAAAGTAACTTCTCCATTTGGCACCTCGGACCACTGTGTCATTTCAGCTAATTTCTCGATCTCCAACCATCCAGTTAAAGAAAAAATTCCCACTAGGACCGTTTGGCAATACGAGAAAGCCAACTGGGACGGTCTGAATAATTTTTTTCGCAACTTTAACTGGTCATTATGCTTCCTCGATAATGACATTGATGCCAGTGCTGAAATGATTACAGAAGTGATTTTTCTTGGAATGAGAACTTTTGTCCCTCACAGAACAAAATGTATCAAACCAAAAGAAAAGTCTTGGTTTACCGAAGAGTGTAAAGAAGCTATCAGGTTGAAAGAAGTAAGCTTCCGATCCTATAAAGCCAACCCAACTGAGGAAAATCGGAAGAAACACAAACAAGTTAGGAACTCGTGCAACTCCGTTATTCATAAAACGAAATTTTTACACGACCAGAAGTTACGGCAAAAAATTCTGCAATATCCCAAAGGCAGTTTAAACTTCTGGTCATTTGTAAAAAACGTCAAGAACTCAACGTCATCATCAGTTCCAACTCTCATCGTTGACGATAAACCAATTGTCAGCTCTTCGGAGAAGGCGAATATGCTCGCAGCTCATTTTGCTGCAAGTTCTACGTTGCCTGCAAGCAACATTGCCCCTCCTGTACTTGAGAACGTTAACTCTTCTATGGGACAGATATTTTTCCGCACTCGTACAGTAGCAAGAGTACTTCAAGATCTTGATATACACAAATCCGCTGGCCCGGATGGTATACCCCCTATTCTTCTGAAGAAGTGTTCTTCATCTCTGGCAAAACCACTGCGTAAGCTTTTTCATCGCTCCTATCGTTCAGGAATCTTTCCTAGTAGATGGAAAACAGCATTTGTCCAGCCCGTCCCAAAAAAAGGTGACTCCTCCTCCCCCTCCTCCTACCGACCATTTGCACTTACGTCCCTTCTTTCCAAGGTCATGGAAACGCTGATAAATCGTCAGCTCAAGAAATATCTCGAAGATCGGGAGCTTTTAAATGACCGGAAATACGGCTTTTGCAGCAATCGTTCCACTGGTGATCTGATGGCATATCTCACCGAACAGTGGAACAAATCTGTGCATCGCTTTGGCGAAAGCAAGATTATTGCGCTTGATATTTCAAAGGCATTTGATAGAGTTTGGCATGAAGCTCTGTTATCGAAAATGCGTGCATTTGGTATCGATGATACTCTTATTCGATGGATTAGAAGCTATCTTCTGGACCGATCAATACAAGTTGTATTAGACGGTTTCAAGTCTGATCTCCACAAAATAAATGCTGGTGTGCCCCAGGGCTCCGTTCTGTCTCCGACTCTCTTTCTCATTTTTATAAATGATCTCTTGTCTGTGACTTCTAATCCATTAAATTGTTTTGCTGACGACTCAACCCTCAGCTTTTCGTATACGTTTGATAATTCACGGCCTTCGCCTTCAGACGTGTTATTACAACGAAATCGTATGATAAGCTCGTTAAACTCCGATTTAAACAGCATTGTGAATTGGGGTACTAGAAATCGTGTGGAGTTTAATGCGTCGAAAACTCAATGCTGTCTTTTGTCGTTGAAGCTAAACATACCCCCTATGCCATTATCCATGAATGGTACTTGCATCGAGGAAGCCGAAAAGTTATCAGTACTCGGTATGTGTATCAGTGACAATCTTCGTTGGAATGATCATATACTTGAGATTGCCAAGAATGCTGCAAGATGCTTAGGCTTTCTTAATAGATGCAGGAAGTTTTTCACCCCTTCTGATCTGGCTACAATTTACAAGGCGTTTAAACGCCCTAAACTCGAGTATAACTCCCATCTCTGGGCAGGTGCATCTCAAACTTTTCTTCACCTGCTCGACAGAGTTCAGAAAAAAGCATTAAAATTGATAGGAGAGAGAAACATTATGGAAACATTTCCATCCCTTGAACATCGTTGAAATGTTTCATGTCTTTCCTTATTTTATAGATTCTTTTACAAAAAATGCTCACTCGAGGTAGCCAGCTGCGTTCCACCCCTTAAACATTTCCCCCGTAATACTAGTCTTGCTAGGAACGCTCATCAGTTTACACTTGAGCCCAATTTCGGACGTACTGTGAAATATAGGGATTCTTTCTTTAGCCGTACAACACGAATGTGGAATGAATTGCCTGGCACAATTTTCCCCTGCCATTTTGATCTTCAAACATTCAAGATCAATGTTCATCGACACCTCCTTTCCCTCCCCTAACTTCCTATCGCTCGCGCTGTGACTTATCATTAAAAGGGCTATAACAAACCCCCTGAGCGCGTGTGCCCTATAAAAAAAAAAAAAAAAAAAAAATAATCAAAGACAAGTTGCCGACCTACTTGCCAATCGAGTTTAAGCGGATTCAGTTTCCCGTTCGACCCGCATTCGCCATGACAATTAACAAATCGCAAGGCCAATCGTTGCAAGTGTGTGGCCTTAATCTTGAATTCCCTTACTTTTTACATGGACAACTGTCCGTGGCGTGTTCGCGTGTGGGAAAGCCATCTGCATTGTTTGTTTATGCACCGGACAAAAAAACCAACAACTATGTTAATCACAAAGCGTTGCAGTGACCTAATCATTTCTATTTAAATAAAAGTAATTTTAATTAATTTAATATTAATTGTTTAATTCTTTCTTAAGAGAGACTCGACTTTCGAAAGGGACATTTAATCAATTTAAGGCGGAACGAAGTTCGTCGGGTCAGCTAGTAACAAATAAAAAAATTAGGAAAAAAAATTATTAAAAAAAAATCTAAGAAGAATCACATCGGATTTTGAAGCAATTTGAAAAAAAAATGAAGGATCAAAATGAAAAATTCAAGAAGCAACGAGTTAACAATTGTGTAATTGGCTTACAACTTTCATGTGAGTGCGTGGGGGTGGTGCAAAGTGTATTAGCTCCTCACATGCTAGGCCGCTTGTTCGTTCACACAAAGCTCGGGCAAAAATTCTTCAAAAATTAATTTGAATATAAGCGATTAAACACCACTAAAGGAGTCTGATGATCGGGTTGGTCCCCGTGAAATAGCTATAACTCCAGCCTATGAACTTGGTGGTAGCACACACAAATTGTTGTTCTTTTATTCGAAATTTTTAATTTTGTCAGGCGTTATTTATAAATATGATATATTTTGGCAGCACTGCCCTGAACACTCTTGAAGCTCTGTTTGCTGAAAACCTCACATTGACACGTGCTGCCAAGGAACCTGTCACAAAATCATTTTTCCCTTACCTCATTCCTTTTTTGTTTCCCGCGTTAAAAAAACTTAAAGTCATAGCTCCTCAATTGAAATAAATTTTTCTTGAAATAAAAAAGTTTATTTAAGGTTATAGTTAATCTTTATTTTTTCTTATTTTGAATTAAGACCTATAATATATTGGCGACGAGTTATATGACCAGAACGCAACATGAATGTAATACTGGTGGAACAATTATTAGAACAGCAGAAGGAATGGATAGAGCAGGTGCTGCAATCCAATGCAGACCGCATGGAAAAACTTTTACAGAGTTCAACACCATCTACGTCCTCGACATCTAAGTCCATTCCACAGATTAGCGGTTTTTCTATAGAAAAAGAATCTTGGGAAAATAATTTCTTCCAACTTGAACATTTCAAGGCCAATGCAGTTGAGGACGATAATTTGAAAAAGGCAAATTTTGTGTCAACCTGTGAAAATTACATTAATGAGGTTCTCCAGAAATTGTTTGAGACCACCGATGTAGATACGCATACCTTCAAAAATTTGACTTCTAAACTGACAAAGCGTTTTTAAACAAAATTGCACGTGCAGGCATCGAGATGCAAATTTCTGCGACAGAAAATAGCACCAGGAAAAACTTACGCAGAGTGGATTGCCGATTTAAGGGGACTTTAAAGAGACTGCAGGTTTATCTGCACAAAGAAAGACGGTGACACTTCATACGCGGACTACATGATCAGAGACATGATTGTATACTTCACACCTCATGAATCCGTCCGCATGTCTGCTACCCAAAAGAAAGACCAGACCCTAGGAGAGATTTAAGAGTTAGTGACAGCATTCAAATCAACCCAAACAGCCACCGAAATTTTGAAGGGAAACGTGACAACAGCAGCAACATCAGCTATCAAAGTCAACCAGATCAACCACAAACGTGAAAAACAATGTTCAAGTAAGTCCAATGATCATTATCCTACTACAAAGTCTTGCTCTGGCTGCACAATCTACCACGCCCGAGAGCAATGTAAGCAAATTAATTCAGTTTGTAATAATTGTCGCCGCAGAGGGCAGATGAGTACAGTTTGTTTATCAACAAAAAACACTAAAACCAGTGTATGCAGTAAGTTTAAGCAGCGATCCAAAAGCCTCAGACGTAGGTTTTCGTCACATTCTGTTGCTAAATATCAAAATGAAAATCACTCAAACCCCGGTAATTGCTCAAAGCATACGGAGACAAAGCATTCGAAAAATAAGATAGTTGAAGATGATATTGAAAATGAAGTTGCAGCTCAGTGGGAGGCCGAGCCAAAAGGTCGAAGAATTTTTGTGTCGTTTCACGTATCAGCAACCAATGCTTTTTCAATTGGATACTGGGGCAACATGTTCACTGGTCAGCCTCGAAGGTTATCAGGCACCTGGGAACCCTCCCTTTTAAACTACTAGTCGTTCATTAAAAGCTCACGGAGCATACCTATAAAGGGGTCCGTAAGAGCATCAACAAAATATGAAAACAAAGTTCACAATCTGTCATTTTTGGTAAGCGAGTATCGAAAGGGTAAAAATATAATGGGTTTAGGTTGGTTCGAGGCATGTAATTTCTCAATTGATTATGCAAATGGTTACTCAGTTTTACAACTTGAAAACGGAGATAGTCTGGTGATTGATGCAAAGTCCATCTGTGAGAAGTACAAAGACGTTTTTAATCCAAAACTAGACTGCAGTAAGCTATTTGTCGCTCATTTGACACTGAAATTAAATATTCAACCTAAGTATTTTAAGCATCGCCCAGTACCATTCGGGTAAAAAAAGAGGCTGTACGAGCTGAAATAACACGCTCAAAAAAGTGAGGCATTCTTCGTCCAGTTGAAACTAGCCAATGGACAGCACCCATTGTCGTGGTGAGGAAAGATAACGGTAGTTTGCGTGTCTGTGGGGATTTTCGTTTAACGATTAATCCACAGTTAGAGATCGATCGACATCCTATTCCTAGAATTCAGGAACTTTTCCACAAACTGCAAGTTGCTCAGTATTTTACAAAGATTGACTTGTCCGACGCCTATCTCCAAGTCTCTTTACATGAAGAATCAAGAAAACTTTGTGTTATAAGTACCAAGTTTGGTCTTTTTGATTACCAACGTTTTCCTTTTTGGAACATCAAGTTCCACAGGAATTTTCCAAAGGTACATCGAGCAACTAAATTCTGACATAGATTTTTGCACGTCATACTTAGATGACATCATTGTTTCCGGCCGAACCAATGAAAAAAATCTGCATAATCTTCAAACTTTATTCGAACGCTTGGAACGACATGGATTGAGGTGCCAGCTTTAAAACTGCCAATTTGCTAAGAGTGAAATCAACTACTCGGGTCACATTATCGATGCCGCAGGAATACGCCCATCGGAAGCCAGAGTTACAGCGATTCGTGATTTGCCAGAACCAACAAATTTAAAAGACTTAGAGGCATTTATCGGCAAATTAAACTATAACAACCAATTTATCAAGAACTTCGCCCAAGTAGTTGCTCCACTTAATAAACTGCGTTCGTTGGATCAGCCTTTTTTATGGGGAGAAGATCAAAAAAAGACTTTTAAACAGTTTAAAGATGACATTGTGAAAGTAACACGATTGGTTCATTTTTGTGAAAATTATATAATCACATTAGCTACAGATGCATCCTCACACGGCATTGGAGCCGTAATTTCTCATGTGTATCCAGACAAAACTGAAAGACCGATCGCCTTCAAATCCAAAACGCTTGATGAATCTCAGAGAAAATACAGCCAGATTGAAAAGGAGGCCCTTTCTATCATATACGGAGTTAAGAAATTCCATCAGTACCTGTTTGGACGTCAATTTGAATTGATTACTGACCGCCAACCTCTGATCACAATTTTTAGTCCATCAAAAAAGCTGCCACATATGGCAATACAGCGTCTTCAACGATATGCACTCATTCTTATTGGATTTACGTATAACATACGTTATCGCCCAACAAAACAACACGGCAATGCAGACTACCTGTTGCGTTGGCCATCTGAATCGGATGACGCATTTGATGGTACCGAAGAAACTTTCCACCATGTGGATGAAATGAGCTCCACTTTAATTGATGATTTTCTTATAGATTCTTACACAATAGCTAAGGCTTCTCAGAGAGACCCAGCTCTCACAAAGGTTGTTCATTACATCCAGAGGGGATGGCCAAATGAAAAGCTAGACTCAACTTTGTCTTTATTTTCGTAGAACACTCTTTTTGAAATAATTAATGTTTTTCTCTTCCACAGTGGAAGTCCTAGAGTAGTTATACCTAAACAGCTACAACCGAAAGTTTTGGCACTTCTTCATCAAGGACACTGGGGACTAACCCGTATGAAGCAGATATCTCGACGGTATTGCTGGTGGCCCAGCATTTATGAGCACATCATCAAAACTGTTTCCAGATGTGTTGCGTGTCAAAGCAATGCAAACAGCTTGCCACGAGAGTACACCAGCTAACCGATAGCTAAAGAGGTGTGGGAACGAGTCCACATCGATTTCGCTGGACCGTTTCAGAAGCAGATGTGGGTAATTGTGGTCGACACCAAGTCAAAGTTCCCCTTTGTCGTGTGAATGGCGTCTACTATGTCGGAAGCCACGATTCAAGCGTTGCGATCAATTTTCGCATAAGAAGGACTTCCCAAAACCATTGTTTCCGATAATGGGACTCAGTTCACTTCGAATCAATTTCAAAAATTCTGTCGAAGCAACTTAATTAAGCCTTTCAACCCAGAATCAAACGGAGCTGCTGAGAGGATGGTGCGGACATTCAAGACCGCTCTTCGTAAAATTTTGCTGGATACACCACGGTGAGATGAAGCGCTCCTGGTTTTTCTCTCCACATATCGTTCTAGACCAGATGATTTTGGAACTTCACCAGCGGAAAAACTCCATGGAAGACAACTGTGGTGGCTACCTACAAAGATAAAATTTTATCACTAGGGATTCTCAGCATAGGCGTTGGTCAATAGATGATGTTGTAGATACTTGAGGAATTGCTGGGCACAGCACACGGTCGACACGAAATGTAGGCCACTACTAGTTCGGGTTGGTGTTTGGGCAAATGTTGCACAAGAGGGCCTTGGCCAGTGTTGTTCCATGTAGACAAAACATGTAGACACAATTGTCTACGTGTAGACAATTCAACGTAGGCAATTCATCATTGTCTACATGTCAATGTAGACAATGAAGACAATCAATTTTTTCCAACTTTTTTTGTCTTTTAGATCATGAAAACAAAACAAATTTGTATTATTTTAGTCTTCCAGTCTGCATTTTGTATTTATTAAAAAAAATCACTTCTATTGGGAATGCTTACTTCATAATTATACAATAAGATGTCTTATTCATACTCGTCTTCGACGTCTTCATCAAAACCATTGTACTGATTATCCTCAATTCTCACTGAATAATAAAGAACGTTCAAAAGTCAAGTGCTTTCTTTTTATACTTGAAAAAACTCTTTCGATTTTAGCGGAAGAGGCTGGTAAAAGAATAAATTTTCGTTTTCCCAATTTGACAGATTTGGATGTTGTATAGAGGCCATATTCCAAAAAAAAAATTGGTTTCTTAATATATTTTTCATAAAAATCTTAAAATGTTAATTTTTCTATTAAAACAGTTCCAATCTTTAATCAACAAACGGAACAGTCAACCGCTTGACAACTGTTTATTAAAGTGCAGACTGGATCAAGAAGCTCGATATAACTGCTATATGCTACATATTTGTTGTTAAATTTTATTAAAATAAATCCAGGTCATCAAAGCATATTTCAACAACAAAGGACTGAATTATTAGATATTCAATTTAAATCAAACACGCACCTTTCCTAATTCGAAATAAACCATGCGACAGAACAATCAAGAATGATAGATTGGAATGGAATGTCTTCATTGTCTACATTGTCGAAGTTATCGACTTAATTGTCTACATTGTCGACGTTGTCGACTTCATTGTCTACTTTGTCCACATTGTCTACGTTGTTGACCCAATTGTCTAGGCCGAACGGTAGACAATCAAAGTAGACGTGTAGAGGAACAACACTGGCCTTGGCCAGGGCATTTCCACTTTATATATCTTCCTTGTACGGATCTGGTCTTAAGGCACTTCGTTAGACTATTAACGCAAACTTAATCAAAAAAAAACCAGAGCAATAATTGGTGAATTATTTGTATTTCGTCGTGCACGTTTGTTTGCTTTGCAAAAATAATGACAAACGAAAAATGAAATCAGAAATAAAAAACCACCTTGACAGGAGGGATGACAAATGGGTTTGAGAAGGAGTGATCGAATATAGGCAAACCGATAGATTGCAATCGGGAAAAATAGGTTTGAATACACAACTAAGATTATAATAGCACCTAAAAGTAGACAACGCGTTAAGGGACAGGAATAGTTTTTCAGATGCATGTTTTTGAATGTAGGTCATGTTAGTTCATTCACCTCGAAAACCAGCAAACCAGTGGATTTTCTAGTGTTGTGACTTAACGAGTGAGTAAGAAGGGGAAAAATTCTGAAATCAAGGTCTGAAGTAGGTTAGTAGACAGTGCGTGTGGTAGGTACTCTACTAGTCGAAAAGTAAAGAAAAGAAAGAAAAGACATTTTTTTAAATCTAAAATATATGTATGTGCATACAAAGTCCTGGAATAAAAGGGCGCAAGAAAAAATAAAACGTGTTAAGTACACTCCTAGAATTCTTTTGTGATACAAAGTGTAAGAAAAGTCGCGACATTGATTAACACAAAATTAGTTAGATTGGAGAAAAAAGGGTAAGTGGAGCAGCGACGATTTATTATATTATTTTTGAATTATTAGACGTTGTTCGAAACTAAAATATTAACCTTGTTACTACACGGTGGAATTTTTGTCAGGTTTTGGCCTCAAGTCAAACCATGTTCCCAAGCGCCCAGACGGGCTGTACCAGCTTGAGAAAATGACGAGACACGTCCGACACAACAAACGTGACCTGCGTGGTAGTATCAGGAAAGCCCGTGCTTATCCCGGGCTTCCAAGTAAATTTTTTTTTTGATAACCAATTTCAAGAAAAAAAAATAGCGTATCGAGTATCATCGTCAGACTAAAGAGAATCCAACCACGAAATTCCCCCCTTTACCCTTGAGTAAAGCCATAAAATTAATAAGAAGACTTCCGATTTTTGAACCACACGAACTGCATCTGAGGCAGTCGCAACATTTTCAACAGATTCCCGTTCAGTTGCAGATTTAGTGTCTACGTTTTTTTTTGTGGTTTTGTGTTTTGTATATATATTTGTTGGCGTGATATAATTTTAGTAAATATTTATTATATTGTTTATAAGCTTAGGTTTAAGTTCTTGGTGGAAACCAACGTACGGCAAAGTGCACTTTTTTCTGTTCTGAGGGGTTGGGTTCGACCGAAACCCCCCTCGCGATTTCGTCAATTTGAAACCCCATAAGAATCCCCCAACAAAGAGCTCTCCTGTTAGCAGGACTTCTTAGGGTTAACGGTGTAAAATTTTTTTTTGACGCAAGGCGTAATGGCGTTATTTTTCAGTTAGGGGTACCGGATAACATGAACTCACAGGTTCCGTTTGTGGATCACGAGTTTTTTTAATTATTTTTTCATTTTGCTTGGTCAACCATCCTTTACAAAATTAGCAATCTGTAATTTTGGAAAAGTAGTTTATGTCAAGTGATTTTGTTTGGTATTCAAAACCTTTTTTTGCCTATTCGAAAGTGCAGATTATAAGGTAGTTAAGTTTTATTTTTGGTTGTATGATTATTTTGATTATTTTTTTTTATGGTTATGAGAAAACTACTTACGGTTTAATGTCAGATATTTATTAATACGTTTTTTTTTGTTATTATATATAAAATCCCTTAAAGGAGCTAGATATTTAAGTTGATTTTTGTTAAGTTTTTTTTTTTGTATCTTACAATTTATTTCAAAATTTAATTTAATGCATGTATTGTATTTATATAAAAATAAAACAACATTTATTCTTTAATGATTTTTAATCCAAATTTAGCATGATTAAATTAAGGTATATTTATATTTATTGATATTGAATAAAAGTTGTGAGTCACTTCAAAACAGATGAAACTTTGGAGTCGTTTGTTCTGGTCTTCACAGAAGACCATGGAGTGCTAAGGCATATCAGCTGGGTTGTGTAGGGATGGCTAAATTCCGTCGGTAGAGGAACAACTAAGCGGTTGAAATCGTGAGTTTTGGGGAATCTGAAAATATGGCCGTCTGGATTCCAGGTTGGGTGAGAAGAGGCTTTGCTGCACCAACATAAGCAGCACCCCTGGACGCGGACTTGTATGTGGTGTCGGTGAGCAGTTCAATGGCATGTTTTATGATTTTGGAAGAGGTGAGGTCTGGCTGCGGGGGTAGAATCCCCCTATATCTGGTGAGTTAAGCTGAGCGACGCGATCATGCCCTGGCCCCCGTAGCGGACATTCTTTTCAAGTTACATTTTTATTTTGTTGGCTTCATAGGGATTGAGTCGTTGAGAATATTGGTCCTATATGGTTTTCTTTCTCAATTTGTATCTAGTAGCGCTCCAGTCATCCCTCCTAACTTCTTTATCCTACCCTACAAGCATTGAGTGACCAATTCTTGATATCCAATTCCGACCACTACACATCCCTGGGATCCTACACCCCCTCCTATTGCCTCATTTCAAATGGCGCCCAAGGTTTTGTGACCTAGTAAGTCTGACACAGGATAGCTCTTAAGCCGGCCTGTCTCATTGTGACGAGGCGCTTCGATATTGCCGTGGCGACCGACAGTGCATCCGTAGTTGTTTCCATAGTTGCTATCTATGTCCGGAAAAGAGAGTCGGTATGTCTTCAGACGTAAGGCTATTACGCGTTACGTATGAAATGCGACTGATTGCTCGTGACCTAACATAGGGAGTAATTAATACGTCCCATTTCAGGTGGGGTTGTAGTCGGGCAGGGGGAATCGTATGTCTTGAACAGGATAACTCTTGAGTATGCCTGGTCAACCGCGACGAGAAGTTCACCGGCCGCATCAACATCTGGAAATTGTCAGTGTGTTTTTTTTTTTTTTTTTTTTTTTGGTGTTACAAGTAAACCACATTCAGTGGAGAGATGATTATCTCAAGATAATTATACGAAGAAGAAACTTCACTAAATTATTACTGAATGTAACGCTTTCAAAGCTGAGTTATACACTTGTTGTAAAGAAAAAAAAGTGTGATACCGAAGACAGCCGCCCGAAGCACCCCGAATCACTAAATAAAAACCAAAAACAAAACAGATACAACCATTTAAATTACAGTATTATAAATTGCCTTGGAGTTAGTTATATGTCTTATAAAAAAAATGATAATAATTTTCCTAGAATATGAAACAGTATTTATTAACTAAACTTTACTCAAACAATCTTAAGATTAGGAGAGAAATTTCAGGAAGGTATAATAAAGTTTTTATATTAATACTTATCTGAATTTATTTTTAAGGATAATTGTAGAGCGGAGTAAGTTAGTAGTAGTGTAGGACAGTAGCGAAAAAGGTTCAAAAATATAAATAAAAATTAAAGGTACAAAATTACCAATTTGTTAGCTTCACAGGTGATTTAATGAGCCTAAAAGAAAAAGATAATGTTAGAAATATTACAATCTTGGAAGATAGAGTTGTTATCCGCTCTTTACGGACGAGATATTTTCCCTATTACAAATTTCGCAAGATGTCTACAATTCGGTCACCGATAAAGAAAACCGGTACACAAGCTAGGAAACCACCAATGGTGCCAAATCCTCCTCTTCCAGGAGCGGCCAGATCCTCTAGTGGGATGTGCAGCGAACTACCAGCTATTCCACTCCCATCTACTTCAAGTGGTGCCGCACTAGCGGAGAGGCAAGGGAGAATGTGAAAGTTATTTTCAAATCCTCCTCCGGTAGTCAGAACAGGAACGGCGGCACTCCAATCAGGATTGCCACCGCTGTGCCCAAATCTTCCACCATCGAGCACGGTAAGCATTGGAGCGGTTCCAGCTGAATTGCGATACTTGATAAATTAAGCTGTTATAAAAGCCTTTGACTCGTACATAATCTCTACAAGAGGGAACGTTTCAGAAGCAGTAAGATCGGAAGTAGAAAAAGGATTCCTGGATTTTTAAAAGAGATAAATTATGCCACCCGTCCGACCCCTCCAATAGAAAAAAGGAGTTGTCAACCTACAGCTCACCGTCAAGTAGATCGGAGGCTTAGTCAACCACCAAGGATTGAAATCCCAAGGTCAGACCACCAAGTTACTGAAGAGACTACTACGGTTCCACAATTAAGAACACGACAGGATACATAGAGACAGTGGGCATGGAACGGACAACGGGACATCGAGGTTCTGTGATATTTCAGGTCAATTAAAATGCACAACTTGATTTATTTAGTTCAGTTTTATTACATTGATATTAAACATAAGTTATGTAATTATCATGAGCTAAGAAGGGGCAAACTAGAGCTATCTGTTTGAGTTACTTGATATCACTGACTGAGTTTATTCTTATTCGAGGGTACATTTATTTACTCTCAATTGAGTGTACATGTATGTACTCTCGAATGCAAGTTAGAATATATACTATGCATATACTTTATTACAATATCCCCCCAGTTTGCCTCTTCAACAGCGTACACATTTTTCAATAATTTCATTATACACCTACATACATTAACAATTCAAATTCATTAAATTCATTATCAAAATTATTTTTCAGTTGTATATACATAAAAAAAAAATTTTACAATTGTTATTTATTTATTATCCTTAAACTTGCTACGAAGTGGATATCTACAATTCTTTGAATCGACAACTTTAGGATTTGGGTGTTTCAAATTGTTAGGAAACAAACGCTTTCTTTGTTTAGATCTTACGATGCTAGAACTAGTTTTTGATGTAGAATTATTATTCATATGAGTTTTTTCAATGCTTTTGATGTTATCATCTTTCCGACGCCTATCTTCAAGTCTCTTTACACGAAGAATCAAGAAAACTTTGTGTTATAAGTACCAAGTTTGGTCTTTTTGATTACCAACGTTTACCTTTTTGGAACATCAAGTTCCACAGGAATTTTCCAAAGGTACATCGAGCAACTAAATTCTGACATAGATTTTTGCACGTCATACTTAGATGACATCATAGTTTCCGGCCGAACCAATGAAAAAAATCTGCATAATCTTCAAACTTTACTCGAACGCTTGGAACGACATGGATTGAGGTGCCAGCTCTAAAAATGCCAATTTGCTAAGAGTGAAATCAACTACTCGGGTCACATTATCGATGCCGCAGGAATACGCCCATTGGAAGCCAGAGTTACAGCGATTCGTGATTTGCCAGAACCAACAAATTTAAAAGACTTAGAGGCATTTATCGGCAAATTAAACTATAACAACCAATTTATCAAGAACTTCGCCCAAGTTGTTGCTCCACTTAATAAACTGCGTTCGTTGGATCAGACTTTTGTATGGGGAGAAGATCAAAAAAAGACTTTTAAACAGTTTAAAGATGACATTGTGAAAGTAACACGATTGGTTCATTTTTGTGAAAATTATATAATCACATTAGCTGCAGATGCATCCTCACACGGCATTGGAGCCGTAATTTCTCATGTGTGTCCAGACAAAACTGAAAGACCGATCGCCTTCAAATCCAAAACGCTTGATGAATCTCAGAGAAAATACAGCCAGATTGAAAAGGAGGCCCTTTCTATCATTTACGGAGTTAAGAAATTCCATCAGTACCTGTTTGGACGTCAATTTGAATTGATTACTGACCGCCAACCTCTGATCACAATTTTTAGTCCATCAAAAAAGCTGCCACATATGGCAATACAGCGTCTTCAACGATATGCACTCATTCTTATTGGATTTACGTATAACATACGTTATCGCCCAACAAAACAACACGGCAATGCAGACTACCTGTTGCGTTGGCCATCTGAATCGGATGACGCATTTGATGGTACCGAAGAAACTTTCCACCATGTGGATGAAATGAGCTCCACTTTAATTGATGATTTTCTTATAGATTCTTACACAATAGCTAAGGCTTCTCAGAGAGACCCAGCTCTCACAAAGGTTGTTCATTACATCCAGAGGGGATGGCCAAATGAAAAGCTAGACTCAACTTTGTCTTTATTTTCGTAGAACACTCTTTTTGAAATAATTAATGTTTTTCTCTTCCACAGTGGAAGTCCTAAACAGCTACAACCGAAAGTTTTGGCACTTCTTCATCAAGGACACTGGAACTAACCCGTATGAAGCAGATATCTCGACGGTATTGCTGGTGGCCCAGCATTTATGAGCTCATCATCGAAACTGTTTCCAGATGTGTTGCGTGTCAAAGCAATGCAAACAGCTTGCCACGAGAGTACACCAGCTAACCGATAGCTGAAGAGGTGTGGGAACGAGTCCACATCGATTTCGCTGGACCGTTTCAGAAGCAGATGTGGGTAATTGTGGTCGACACCAAGTCAAAGTTCCCCTTTGTCATGTGAATGGCGTCTACTATGTCGGAAGCCACGATTCAAGCGTTGCGATCAATTTTCGCATAAGAAGGACTTCCCAAAACCATTGTTTCCGATAATGGGACTCAGTTCACTTCGAATCAATTTCAAAAATTCTGTCGAAGCAACTTAATTAAGCCTTTCAACCCAGAATCAAACGGAGCTGCTGAGAGGATGGTGCGGACATTCAAGACCGCTCTTCGTAAAATTTTGCTGGATACACCACGGTGAGATGAAGCGCTCCTGGTTTTTCTCTCCACATATCGTTCTAGACCAGATGATTTTGGAACTTCACCAGCGGAAAAACTCCATGGAAGACAACTGTGGTGGCTACCTACAAAGATAAAATTTTATCACTAGGGATTCTCAGCATAGGCGTTGGTCAATAGATGATGTTGTAGATACTTGAGGAATTGCTGGGCACAGCACACGGTCGACACGAAATGTAGGCCACTACTAGTTCGGGTTGGTGTTTGGGCAAATGTTGCACAAGAGGGCCTTGGCCAGTGTTGTTCCATGTAGACAAAACATGTAGACTACACAATTGTCTACGTGTAGACAATTCAACGTAGGCAATTCATCATTGTCTACATGTCAAAGTAGACAATGAAGACAATCAATTTTTTCCAACTTTTTTTGTCTTTTAGATCATGAAAACAAAACAAATTTGTATTATTTTAGTCTTCCAGTCTGCATTTTGTATTTATTAAAAACAATCACTTCTATTGGGAATGCTTACTTCATAATTATACAATAAGATGTCTTATTCATACTCGTCTTCGACGTCTTCATCAAAACAATTGTACTGATTATCCTCAATTCTCACTGAATAATAAAGAACGTTCAAAAGTCAAGTGCTTTCTTTTTATGGCTGAATCACAACGACGCGTTCACCTCAGCCTCGCGTACGTTACGTCGAACAAGCTTTACGGACGCGTTGAGATGAAAGATGACATTTGAGTAAAAAAAGTATAATCGAAATTAATAATTCTAAAGAAAAAAATATTTTTTGAAGAATATTTTTATTATTTGTCTTGGAATTCAGAATGGATACAGGTGGTTTATATGTGCGGATGCTCATGAACATGCACGAGGGAGCTGTGATAACAGTAAGATTTCCAGCTGGAGTCACCGCAGCGTTCCAAATTAACCTAGATGTACATACATCAAAGTAGCGTCCTGACTCCGGAGCCCTTTACTCGCTTAAAACTAAACCTTTGTTATCTCTGGCACATACACACGGCTCACAATGTTGGACAATGTACACAGCCACTTTTATAAATTCACACCCTTTTCAGACTTATTTTTTTTTTATTTTTTTCAAATCCTTAAAATGGTTAAAACTTTGATAAAAATGCATACATATAGAGGACAAAAATACAACAAGGTAATGATCCATTGACCGAGGGATATCAAACCATTTTTTAAACTGAAAAAAATGAAATTGAAACACACAGAAACATGAATAATAATTATTTGAAACGTCAAACGCGCGCAAATGTTCAAATATTTCAACTTTTGCTTCAGCTTCGCTTCATGCTACGTGGTTTGTGTACTTACTTTTTTATATCAAAACGTAACGTTAAAGCTCAACGCCTCATTGTGAGCATTAATACATGAATTCCTATGTTTGAACTTTTGCGTTCTGTCAAAGCGAAGCTCAAAGCGTCGTTGTGAAGCAGGCATTATACTTGAAAAAACTCTTTCGATTTTAGCGGAAGAGGCTGGTAAAAGAATAAATTTTCGTTTGCCCAATTTGACAGATTTGGATGTTGTATAGAGGCCATATTCCAAAAAAAAAATTGGTTTCTTAATATATTTTTCATAAAAATCTTAAAATGTTAATTTTTCTATTAAAACAGTTCCAATCGTTAATCAACAAACGGAACAGTCAACCGCTTGACACCTGTTTATTAAAGTGCAGACTGGATCAAGAAGCTTGATATAACTGCTATATGCTACATACATATTTGTTGTTAAATTTTATTAAAATAAATCCAGGTCATCAAAGCATATTTCAACAACAAAGGACTGAATTATTAGATATTCAATTTAAATCAAACACGCACCTTTTCTAATTCGAAATAAACCATGCGACAGAACAATCAAGAATGATAGATTGGAATGGAATGTCTTCATTGTCTACATTGTCGACGTTGTCGACTTCATTGTCTACTTTGTCGACATTGTCTACGTTGTTGACGCAATTGTCTAGGTCGAACGGTAGACAATCAAAGTCGACGTGTAGAGGAACAACACTGGCCTTGGCCAGGGCATTTCCACTTTATATATCTTCCTTGTACGGATCTGGTCTTAAGGCACTTCGTTAGACTATTAACGCAAACTTAATCAAAAAAAAAAAAAAACCAGAGCAATAATTGGTGAAATATTTGTATTTCGTCGTGCCTTGCAAAAATAATGACAAACGAAAAATGAAATCAGAAATAAAAAACCACCTTGACAGGAGGGATGACAAATGGGTTTGAGAAGGAGTGATCGAATATAGGCAAACCGATAGATTGCAATCGGGAAAAATAGGTTTGAATACACAACTAAGATTATAATAGCACCTAAAAGTAGACAACGCGTTAAGGGACAGGAATAGTTTTTCAGATGCATGTTTTTGAATGTAGGTCATGTTAGTTCATTCACCTCGAAAACCAGCAAACCAGTGGATTTCCTAGTGTTGTGACTTAACGAGTGAGTAAGAAGGGGAAAAATTCTGAAATCAAGGTCTGAAGTAGGTTAGTAGACAGTGCGTGTGGTAGGTACTCTACTAGTCGAAAAGTAAAGAAAAGAAAGAAAAGACATTTTTTTAAATCTAAAATATATGTATGTGCATACAAAGTCCTGGAATAAAAGGGCGCAAGAAAAAATAAAACGTGTTAAGTACACTCCTAGAATTCTTTTGTGATACAAAGTGTAAGAAAAGTCGCGACATTGATTAACACAAAATTAGTTAGATTGGAGAAAAAAGGGTAAGTGGAGCAGCGACGATTTATTATATTATTTTTGAATTATTAGACGTTGTTCGAAACTAAAATATTAACCTTGTTACTACACGGTGGAATTTTTGTCAGGTTTTGGCCTCAAGTCAAACCATGTTCCCAAGCGCCCAGACGGGCTGTACCAGCTTGAGAAAATGACGAGACACGTCCGACACAACAAACGTGACCTGCGTGGTAGTATCAGGAAAGCCCGTGCTTATCCCGGGCTTCCAAGTAAATTTTTTTTTTGATAACCAATTTCAAGAAAAAAAAAATAGCGTATCGAGTATCATCGTCAGACTAAAGAGAATCCAACCACGAAATTCCCCCCTTTACCCTTGAGTAAAGCCATAAAATTAATAAGAAGACTTCCGATTTTTAAACCACACGAACTGCATCTGAGGCAGTCGCAACATTTTCAACAGATTCCCGTTCAGTTGCAGATTTAGTGTCTACGTTTTTTTTTTGTGGTTTTGTGTTTTGTATATATATTTGTTGGCGTGATATAATTTTAGTAAATATTTATTATATTGTTTATAAGCTTAGGTTTAAGTTCTTGGTGGAAACCAACGTACGGCAAAGTGCACTTTTTTCTGTTCTGAGGGGTTGGGTTCGACCGAAACCCCCTCGCGATTTCGTCAATTTGAAACCCCATAAGAATCCCCCAACAAAGAGCTCTCCTGTTAGCAGGACTTCTTAGGGTTAACGGTGTAAAATTTTTTTTTGACGCAAGGCGTAATGGCGTTATTTTTCAGTTAGGGGTACCGGATAACATGAACTCACAGGTTCCGTTTGTGGATCACGAGTTTTTTTTATTATTCTTTCATTTTGCTTGGTCAACCATCCTTTGCAAAATTAGCAATCTGTAATTTTGGAAAAGTAGTTTATGTCAAGTGATTTTGTTTGGTATTCAAAACCTTTTTTTGCCTATTCGAAAGTGCAGATTATAAGGTAGTTAAGTTTTATTTTTGGTTGTGTGATTATTTTGATTATTTTTTTTGATGGTTATGAGAAAACTACTTACGGTTTAATTTCAGATATTTATTAATACGTTTTTTTTTGTTATTATATATAAAATCCCTTAAAGGAGCTAGATATTTAAGTTGATTTTTGTTAAGTTTTTTTTTTTGTATCTTACAATTTATTTCAAAATTTAATTTAATGCATGTATTGTATTTATATAAAAATAAAACAACATTTATTCTTTAATGATTTTTAATCCAAATTTAGCATGATTAAATTAAGGTATATTTATATTTATTGATATTGAATAAAAGTTGTGAGTCACTTCAAAACAGATGAAACTTTGGAGTCGTTTGTTCTGGTCTTCACAGAAGACCATGGAGTGCTAAGGCATATCAGCTGGGTTGTGTAGGGATGGCTAAATTCCGTCGGTAGAGGAACAACTAAGCGGTTGAAATCGTGAGTTTTGGGGAATCTGAAAATACGGCCGTCTGGATTCCAGGTTGGGTGAGAAGAGGCTTTGCTGCACCAACATAAGCAGCACCCCTGGACGTGGACTTGTATGTGGTGTCGGTGAGCAGTTCAATGGCATGTTTTATGATTTTGGAAGAGGTGAGGTCTGGCTGCGGGGGTAGAATCCCCCTATATCTGGTGAGTTAAGCTGAGCGACGCGATCATGCCCTGGCCCCCGTAGCGGACATTCTTTTCAAGTTACATTTTTATTTTGTTGGCTTCATAGGGATTGAGTCGTTGAGAATATTGGTCCTATATGGTTTTTTTTCTCAATTTGTATCTAGTAGCGCTCCAGTCATCCCTCCTAACTTCTTTATCCTACCCTACAAGCATTGAGTGACAAATTCTTGATATCCAATTCCGACCACTACACATCCCTGGGATCCTACATCCCCTCCTATTGCCTCATTTCAAATGGCGCCCAAGGTTTTGTGACCTAGTAAGTCTGACACAGGATAGCTCTTAAGCCGGCCTGTCTCATTGTGACGAGGCGCTTCGATATTGCCGTGGCGACCGACAGTGCATCCGTAGTTGTTTCCATAGTTGCTATCTATGTCCGGAAAAGAGAGTCGGTATGTCTTCAGACGTAAGGCTATTACGCGTTACGTATGAAATGCGACTGATTGCTCGTGACCTAACATAGGGAGTAATTAATACGTCCCATTTCAGGTGGGGTTGTAGTCGGGCAGGGGGAATCGTATGTCTTGAACAGGATAACTCTTGAGTATGCCTGGTCAACCGCGACGAGAAGTTCACCGGCCGCATCAACATCTGGAAATTGTCAGTGTGTTTTTTTTTTTTTTTTTTTTTTTTTGGTGTTACAAGTAAACCACATTCAGTGGAGAGATGATTATCTCAAGATAATTATACGAAGAAGAAACTTCACTAAATTATTACTGAATGTAACGCTTTCAAAGCTGAGTTATACACTTGTTGTAAAGAAAAAAAAGTGTGATACCGAAGACAGCCGCCCGAAGCACCCCGAATCACTAAATAAAAACCAAAAACAAAACAGATACAACCATTTAAATTACAGTATTATAAATTGCCTTGGAGTTAGTTATATGTCTAATAAAAAAAATAATAATAATTTTCCTAGAATATGAAACAGTATTTATTAACTAAACTTTACTCAAACAATCTTAAGATTAGGAGAGAAATTTCAGGAAGGTATAATAAAGTTTTTATATTAATACTTATCTGAATTTATTTTTAAGGATAATTGTAGAGCGGAGTAAGTTAGTAGTAGTGTAGGACAGTAGCGAAAAAGGTTCAAAAATATAAATAAAAATTAAAGGTACAAAATTACCAATTTGTTAGCTTCACAGGTGATTTAATGAGCCTAAAAGAAAAAGATAATGTTAGAAATATTACAATCTTGGAAGATAGAGTTGTTATCCGCTCTTTACGGACGAGATATTTTCCCTATTACAAAATTCGCAAGATGTCTACAATTCGGTCACCGATAAAGAAAACCGGTACACAAGCTAGGAAACCACCAATGGTGCCAAATCCTCCTCTTCCAGGAGCGGCCAGATCCTCTAGTGGGATGTGCAGCGAACTACCAGCTATTCCACTCCCATCTACTTCAAGTGGTGCCGCACTAGCGGAGAGGCAAGGGAGAATGTGAAAGTTATTTTCAAATCCTCCTCCGGTAGTCAGAACAGGAACGGCGGCACTCCAATCAGGATTGCCACCGCTGTGCCCAAATCTTCCACCATCGAGCACGGTAAGCATTGGAGCGGTTCCAGCAGAATTGCGATACTTGATAAATTAAGCTGTTATAAAAGCCTTTGACTCGTACATAATCTCTACAAGAGGGAACGTTTCAGAAGCAGTAAGATCGGAAGTAGAAAGAGGATTCCTGGATTTTTAAAAGAGATAAATTATGCCACCCGTCCGACCCCTCCAATAGAAAAAAGGAGTTGTCAACCTACAGCTCACCGTCAAGTAGATCGGAGGCTTAGTCAACCACCAAGGATTGAAATCCCAAGGTCAGACCACCAAGTTACTGAAGAGACTACTACGGTTCCACAATTAAGAACACGACAGGATACATAGAGACAGTGGGCATGGAACGGACAACGGGACATCGAGGTTCTGTGATATTTCAGGTCAATTAAAATGCACAACTTGATTTATTTAGTTCAGTTTTATTACATTGATATTAAACATAAGTTATGTAATTATCATGAGCTAAGAAGGGGCAAACTAGAGCTATCTGTTTGAGTTACTTGATATCACTGACTGAGTTTATTCTTATTCGAGGGTACATTTATTTACTCTCAATTGAGTGTACATGTATGTACTCTCGAATGCAAGTTAGAATATATACTATGCATATACTTTATTACAATATCCCCCCAGTTTGCCTCTTCAACAGCGTACACATTTTTCAATAATTTCATTATACACCTACATACATTAACAATTCAAATTCATTAAATTCATTATCAAAATTATTTTTCAGTTGTATATACATAAAAAAAAAAAATTACAATTGTTATTTATTTATTATCCTTAAACTTGCTACGAAGTGGATATCTACAATTCTTTGAATCGACAACTTTAGGATTTGGGTGTTTCAAATTGTTAGGAAACAAACGCTTTCTTTGTTTAGATCTTACGATGCTAGAACTAGTTTTTGATGTAGAATTATTATTCATATGAGTTTTTTCAATGCTTTTGATGTTATCATCTTTCCGACGCCTATCTTCAAGTCTCTTTACACGAAGAATCAAGAAAACTTTGTGTTATAAGTACCAAGTTTGGTCTTTTTGATTACCAACGTTTACCTTTTTGGAACATCAAGTTCCACAGGAATTTTCCAAAGGTACATCGAGCAACTAAATTCTGACATAGATTTTTGCACGTCATACTTAGATGACATCATAGTTTCCGGCCGAACCAATGAAAAAAATCTGCATAATCTTCAAACTTTACTCGAACGCTTGGAACGACATGGATTGAGGTGCCAACTCTAAAAATGCCAATTTGCTAAGAGTGAAATCAACTACTCGGGTCACATTATCGATGCCGCAGGAATACGCCCATTGGAAGCCAGAGTTACAGCGATTCGTGATTTGCCAGAACCAACAAATTTAAAAGACTTAGAGGCATTTATCGGCAAATTAAACTATAACAACCAATTTATCAAGAACTTCGCCCAAGTTGTTGCTCCACTTAATAAACTGCGTTCGTTGGATCAGACTTTTGTATGGGGAGAAGATCAAAAAAAGACTTTTAAACAGTTTAAAGATGACATTGTGAAAGTAACACGATTGGTTCATTTTTGTGAAAATTATATAATCACATTAGCTGCAGATGCATCCTCACACGGCATTGGAGCCGTAATTTCTCATGTGTGTCCAGACAAAACTGAAAGACCGATCGCCTTCAAATCCAAAACGCTTGATGAATCTCAGAGAAAATACAGCCAGATTGAAAAGGAGGCCCTTTCTATCATTTACGGAGTTAAGAAATTCCATCAGTACCTGTTTGGACGTCAATTTGAATTGATTACTGACCGCCAACCTCTGATCACAATTTTTAGTCCATCAAAAAAGCTGCCACATATGGCAATACAGCGTCTTCAACGATATGCACTCATTCTTATTGGATTTACGTATAACATACGTTATCGCCCAACAAAACAACACGGCAATGCAGACTACCTGTTGCGTTGGCCATCTGAATCGGATGACGCATTTGATGGTACCGAAGAAACTTTCCACCATGTGGATGAAATGAGCTCCACTTTAATTGATGATTTTCTTATAGATTCTTACACAATAGCTAAGGCTTCTCAGAGAGACCCAGCTCTCACAAAGGTTGTTCATTACATCCAGAGGGGATGGCCAAATGAAAAGCTAGACTCAACTTTGTCTTTATTTTCGTAGAACACTCTTTTTGAAATAATTAATGTTTTTCTCTTCCACAGTGGAAGTCCTAAACAGCTACAACCGAAAGTTTTGGCACTTCTTCATCAAGGACACTGGAACTAACCCGTATGAAGCAGATATCTCGACGGTATTGCTGGTGGCCCAGCATTTATGAGCTCATCATCGAAACTGTTTCCAGATGTGTTGCGTGTCAAAGCAATGCAAACAGCTTGCCACGAGAGTACACCAGCTAACCGATAGCTGAAGAGGTGTGGGAACGAGTCCACATCGATTTCGCTGGACCGTTTCAGAAGCAGATGTGGGTAATTGTGGTCGACACCAAGTCAAAGTTCCCCTTTGTCATGTGAATGGCGTCTACTATGTCGGAAGCCACGATTCAAGCGTTGCGATCAATTTTCGCATAAGAAGGACTTCCCAAAACCATTGTTTCCGATAATGGGACTCAGTTCACTTCGAATCAATTTCAAAAATTCTGTCGAAGCAACTTAATTAAGCCTTTCAACCCAGAATCAAACGGAGCTGCTGAGAGGATGGTGCGGACATTCAAGACCGCTCTTCGTAAAATTTTGCTGGATACACCACGGTGAGATGAAGCGCTCCTGGTTTTTCTCTCCACATATCGTTCTAGACCAGATGATTTTGGAACTTCACCAGCGGAAAAACTCCATGGAAGACAACTGTGGTGGCTACCTACAAAGATAAAATTTTATCACTAGGGATTCTCAGCATAGGCGTTGGTCAATAGATGATGTTGTAGATACTTGAGGAATTGCTGGGCACAGCACACGGTCGACACGAAATGTAGGCCACTACTAGTTCGGGTTGGTGTTTGGGCAAATGTTGCACAAGAGGGCCTTGGCCAGTGTTGTTCCATGTAGACAAAACATGTAGACTACACAATTGTCTACGTGTAGACAATTCAACGTAGGCAATTCATCATTGTCTACATGTCAAAGTAGACAATGAAGACAATCAATTTTTTCCAACTTTTTTTGTCTTTTAGATCATGAAAACAAAACAAATTTGTATTATTTTAGTCTTCCAGTCTGCATTTTGTATTTATTAAAAACAATCACTTCTATTGGGAATGCTTACTTCATAATTATACAATAAGATGTCTTATTCATACTCGTCTTCGACGTCTTCATCAAAACAATTGTACTGATTATCCTCAATTCTCACTGAATAATAAAGAACGTTCAAAAGTCAAGTGCTTTCTTTTTATGGCTGAATCACAACGACGCGTTCACCTCAGCCTCGCGTACGTTACGTCGAACAAGCTTTACGGACGCGTTGAGATGAAAGATGACATTTGAGTAAAAAAAGTATAATCGAAATTAATAATTCTAAAGAAAAAAATATTTTTTGAAGAATATTTTTATTATTTGTCTTGGAATTCAGAATGGATACAGGTGGTTTATATGTGCGGATGCTCATGAACATGCACGAGGGAGCTGTGATAACAGTAAGATTTCCAGCTGGAGTCACCGCAGCGTTCCAAATTAACCTAGATGTACATACATCAAAGTAGCGTCCTGACTCCGGAGCCCTTTACTCGCTTAAAACTAAACCTTTGTTATCTCTGGCACATACACACGGCTCACAATGTTGGACAATGTACACAGCCACTTTTATAAATTCACACCCTTTTCAGACTTATTTTTTTTTTATTTTTTTCAAATCCTTAAAATGGTTAAAACTTTGATAAAAATGCATACATATAGAGGACAAAAATACAACAAGGTAATGATCCATTGACCGAGGGATATCAAACCATTTTTTAAACTGAAAAAAATGAAATTGAAACACACAGAAACATGAATAATAATTATTTGAAACGTCAAACGCGCGCAAATGTTCAAATATTTCAACTTTTGCTTCAGCTTCGCTTCATGCTACGTGGTTTGTGTACTTACTTTTTTATATCAAAACGTAACGTTAAAGCTCAACGCCTCATTGTGAGCATTAATACATGAATTCCTATGTTTGAACTTTTGCGTTCTGTCAAAGCGAAGCTCAAAGCGTCGTTGTGAAGCAGGCATTATACTTGAAAAAACTCTTTCGATTTTAGCGGAAGAGGCTGGTAAAAGAATAAATTTTCGTTTGCCCAATTTGACAGATTTGGATGTTGTATAGAGGCCATATTCCAAAAAAAAAATTGGTTTCTTAATATATTTTTCATAAAAATCTTAAAATGTTAATTTTTCTATTAAAACAGTTCCAATCGTTAATCAACAAACGGAACAGTCAACCGCTTGACACCTGTTTATTAAAGTGCAGACTGGATCAAGAAGCTTGATATAACTGCTATATGCTACATACATATTTGTTGTTAAATTTTATTAAAATAAATCCAGGTCATCAAAGCATATTTCAACAACAAAGGACTGAATTATTAGATATTCAATTTAAATCAAACACGCACCTTTTCTAATTCGAAATAAACCATGCGACAGAACAATCAAGAATGATAGATTGGAATGGAATGTCTTCATTGTCTACATTGTCGACGTTGTCGACTTCATTGTCTACTTTGTCGACATTGTCTACGTTGTTGACGCAATTGTCTAGGTCGAACGGTAGACAATCAAAGTCGACGTGTAGAGGAACAACACTGGCCTTGGCCAGGGCATTTCCACTTTATATATCTTCCTTGTACGGATCTGGTCTTAAGGCACTTCGTTAGACTATTAACGCAAACTTAATCAAAAAAAAAAAAAACCAGAGCAATAATTGGTGAAATATTTGTATTTCGTCGTGCCTTGCAAAAATAATGACAAACGAAAAATGAAATCAGAAATAAAAAACCACCTTGACAGGAGGGATGACAAATGGGTTTGAGAAGGAGTGATCGAATATAGGCAAACCGATAGATTGCAATCGGGAAAAATAGGTTTGAATACACAACTAAGATTATAATAGCACCTAAAAGTAGACAACGCGTTAAGGGACAGGAATAGTTTTTCAGATGCATGTTTTTGAATGTAGGTCATGTTAGTTCATTCACCTCGAAAACCAGCAAACCAGTGGATTTCCTAGTGTTGTGACTTAACGAGTGAGTAAGAAGGGGAAAAATTCTGAAATCAAGGTCTGAAGTAGGTTAGTAGACAGTGCGTGTGGTAGGTACTCTACTAGTCGAAAAGTAAAGAAAAGAAAGAAAAGACATTTTTTTAAATCTAAAATATATGTATGTGCATACAAAGTCCTGGAATAAAAGGGCGCAAGAAAAAATAAAACGTGTTAAGTACACTCCTAGAATTCTTTTGTGATACAAAGTGTAAGAAAAGTCGCGACATTGATTAACACAAAATTAGTTAGATTGGAGAAAAAAGGGTAAGTGGAGCAGCGACGATTTATTATATTATTTTTGAATTATTAGACGTTGTTCGAAACTAAAATATTAACCTTGTTACTACACGGTGGAATTTTTGTCAGGTTTTGGCCTCAAGTCAAACCATGTTCCCAAGCGCCCAGACGGGCTGTACCAGCTTGAGAAAATGACGAGACACGTCCGACACAACAAACGTGACCTGCGTGGTAGTATCAGGAAAGCCCGTGCTTATCCCGGGCTTCCAAGTAAATTTTTTTTTTGATAACCAATTTCAAGAAAAAAAAAAATAGCGTATCGAGTATCATCGTAAGACTAAAGAGAATCCAACCACGAAATTCCCCCCTTTACCCTTGAGTAAAGCCATAAAATTAATAAGAAGACTTCCGATTTTTGAACCACACGAACTGCATCTGAGGCAGTCGCAACATTTTCAACAGATTCCCGTTCAGTTGCAGATTTAGTGTCTACGTTTTTTTTTGTGGTTTTGTGTTTTGTATATATATTTGTTGGCGTGATATAATTTTAGTAAATATTTATTATATTGTTTATAAGCTTAGGTTTAAGTTCTTGGTGGAAACCAACGTACGGCAAAGTGCACTTTTTTCTGTTCTGAGGGGTTGGGTTCGACCGAAACCCCCTCCCGATTTCGTCAATTTGAAACCCCATAAGAATCCCCCAACAAAGAGCTCTCCTGTTAGCAGGACTTCTTAGGGTTAACGGTGTAAAATTTTTTTTTGACGCAAGGCGTAATGGCGTTATTTTTCAGTTAGGGGTACCGGATAACATGAACTCACAGGTTCCGTTTGTGGATCACGAGTTTTTTTTTATTATTCTTTCATTTTGCTTGGTCAACCATCCTTTGCAAAATTAGCAATCTGTAATTTTGGAAAAGTAGTTTATGTCAAGTGATTTTGTTTGGTATTCAAAACCTTTTTTTGCCTATTCGAAAGTGCAGATTATAAGGTAGTTAAGTTTTATTTTTGGTTGTATGATTATTTTGATTATTTTTTTTGATGGTTATGAGAAAACTACTTACGGTTTAATTTCAGATATTTATTAATACGTTTTTTTTTGTTATTATATATAAAATCCCTTAAAGGAGCTAGATATTTAAGTTGATTTTTGTTAAGTTTTTTTTTTTTGTATCTTACAATTTATTTCAAAATTTAATTTAATGCATGTATTGTATTTATATAAAAATAAAACAACATTTATTCTTTAATGATTTTTAATCCAAATTTAGCATGATTAAATAAAGGTATATTTATATTTATTGATATTGAATAAAAGTTGTGAGTCACTTCAAAACAGATGAAACTTTGGAGTCGTTTGTTCTGGTCTTCACAGAAGACCATGGAGTGCTAAGGCATATCAGCTGGGTTGTGTAGGGATGGCTAAATTCCGTCGGTAGAGGAACAACTAAGCGGTTGAAATCGTGAGTTTTGGGGAATCTGAAAATACGGCCGTCTGGATTCCAGGTTGGGTGAGAAGAGGCTTTGCTGCACCAACATAAGCAGCACCCCTGGACGTGGACTTGTATGTGGTGTCGGTGAGCAGTTCAATGGCATGTTTTATGATTTTGGAAGAGGTGAGGTCTGGCTGCGGGGGTAGAATCCCCCTATATCTGGTGAGTTAAGCTGAGCGACGCGATCATGCCCTGGCCCCCGTAGCGGACATTCTTTTCAAGTTACATTTTTATTTTGTTGGCTTCATAGGGATTGAGTCGTTGAGAATATTGGTCCTGTATGGTTTTTTTTTCTCAATTTGTATCTAGTAGCGCTCCAGTCATCCCTCCTAACTTCTTTATCCTACCCTACAAGCATTGAGTGACCAATTCCTGATATCCAATTCCGACCACTACACGTCCCTGGGATCCTACATCCCCTCCTATTGCCTCATTTCAAATGGCGCCCAAGGTTTTGTGACCTAGTAAGTCTGACACAGGATAGCTCTTAAGCCGGCCTGTCTCATTGTGACGAGGCGCTTCGATATTGCCGTGGCGACCGACAGTGCATCCTTAGTTGTTTCCATAGTTGCTATCTATGTCCGGAAAAGAGAGTCGGTATGTCTTCAGACGTAAGGCTATTACGCGTAACGTATGAAATGCGACTGATTGCTCGTGACCTAACATAGGGAGTAATTAATACGTCCCATTTCAGGTGGGGTTGTAGTCGGGCAGGGGGAATCGTATGTCTTGAACAGGATAACTCTTGAGTATGCCTGGTCAACCGCGACGAGAAGTTCTTGCACCGGCCGCATCAACATCTGGAAGTTGTCAGTGTTTTTTTTTTTTTTTGTGTTACAAGTAAACCACATTCAGTGGAGAGATGATTATCTCAAGATAATTATACGAAGAAGAAACTTCACTAAATTATTACTGAATGTAACGATTTCAAAGCTGAGTTATACACTTGTTGTAAAGAAAAAAAAGTGTGATACCGAAGACAGCCGCCCGAAGCACCCCGAATCACTAAATAAAAACCAAAAACAAAACAGATACAACCATTTAAATTACAGTATTATAAATTGCCTTGGAGTTAGTTATATGTCCAATAAAAAAAATAATAATAATTTTCCAGGAATATGAAACAGTATTTATTAACTAAACTTTACTCAAACAATCTTAAGATTAGGAGAGAAATTTCAGGAAGGTATAATAAAGTTTTTATATTAATACTTATCTGAATTTATTTTTAAGGATAATTGTAGAGCGGAGTAAGTTAGTAGTAGTATAGGACAGTAGCGAAAAAGGTTCAAAAATATAAATAAAAATTAAAGGTACAAAATTACCAATTTGTTAGCTTCACAGGTGATTTTATGAGCCTAAAAGAAAAAGATAATGATAGAAATATTAAAATCTTGGAAGATAGAGTTGTTATCCGCTCTTTACGGACGAGATATTTTCCCTATTACAAATTTCACAAGATGTCTACAATTCGGTCACCGATAAAGAAAACCGGTACACAAGCTAGGAAACCACCAATGGTGCCAAATCCTCCTCTTCCAGGAGCAGCCAGATCCTCTAGTGGGATGTGCAGCGAACTACCAGCTATTCCACTCCCATTTACTTCAAGTGGTGCCGCACTAGCGGAGAGGCAAGGGATAATGTGAAAGTTATTTTCAAATCCTCCTCCGGTAGTCGGAACAGGAACGGTGGCACTACAATCTGGATTGCCACCGCTGTGCCCAAATCTTCCACCATCGAGCACGGTAAGCATTGCGGGTGTTCAAGGAGAAATGCCGCCGCGGTTTCTGAACCCTCCACCATCAAGTAGAGAGAACGTAGTAGATAGCCAGGAAGTCAACCTTTTGCTTTTTACAAATCCTCCTCCTTCAAGGGAAGAGGGTACCTCGACTAGCGCCACGGACTCAGTACATGCCCCATCCTTCAGCTATCTCAGCAAATTAGAGCCAGCTTACCAAAACGAACCCAGAAATTGTGTTGCCGAGAATATCGCAGAGCCTTTGAGACGATAGACCGAAAAGCAGAATGAGGTTAGGTTCGAGCCCTCTACGGATGAAATTGGACAAAGGGAGGCTATTGGAGCGGTTCCAGCAGAATTGCGATACTTGATAAATTAAGCTGTTATAAAAGCCTTTGACTCGTACATAATCTCTACAAGAGGGAACGTTTCAGAAGCAGTAAGATCGGAAGTAGAAAGAGGATTCCTGGATTTTTAAAAGAGATAAATTATGCCACCCGTCCGACCCCTCCAATAGAAAAAAGGAGTTGGCAACCTACAGCTCACCGTCAAGTAGATCGGAGGCTTAGTCAACCACCAAGGATTGAAATCCCAAGGTCAGACCACCAAGTTACTGAAGAGACTACTACGGTTCCACAATTAAGAACACGACAGGATACATAGAGACAGTGGGCATGGAACGGACAACGGGACATCGAGGTTCTGTGATATTTCAGGTCAATTAAAATGCACAACTTGATTTATTTAGTTCAGTTTTATTACATTGATATTAAACATAAGTTATGTAATTATCATGAGCTAAGAAGGGGCAAACTAGAGCTATCTGTTTGAGTTACTTGATATCACTGACTGAGTTTATTCTTATTCGAGGGTACATTTATTTACTCTCAATTGAGTGTACATGTATGTACTCTCGAATGCAAGTTAGAATATATACTATGCATATACTTTATTACAATATCCCCCCAGTTTGCCTCTTCAACAGCGTACACATTTTTCAATAATTTCATTATACACCTACATACATTAACAATTCAAATTCATTAAATTCATTATCAAAATTATTTTTCAGTTGTATATACATAAAAAAAAAATTTTACAATTGTTATTTATTTATTATCCTTAAACTTGCTACGAAGTGGATATCTACAATTCTTTGAATCGACAACTTTAGGATTTGGGTGTTTCAAATTGTTAGGAAACAAACGCTTTCTTTGTTTAGATCTTACGATGCTAGAACTAGTTTTTGATGTAGAATTATTATTCATATGAGTTTTTTCAATGCTTTTGATGTTATCATCTTTCCGACGCCTATCTCCAAGTCTCTTTACACGAAGAATCAAGAAAACTTTGTGTTATAAGTACCAAGTTTGGTCTTTTTGATTACCAACGTTTACCTTTTTGGAACATCAAGTTCCACAGGAATTTTCCAAAGGTACATCGAGCAACTAAATTCTGACATAGATTTTTGCACGTCATACTTAGATGACATCATAGTTTCCGGCCGAACCAATGAAAAAAATCTGCATAATCTTCAAACTTTACTCGAACGCTTGGAACGACATGGATTGAGGTGCCAGCTCTAAAAATGCCAATTTGCTAAGAGTGAAATCAACTACTCGGGTCACATTATCGATGCCGCAGGAATACGCCCATTGGAAGCCAGAGTTACAGCGATTCGTGATTTGCCAGAACCAACAAATTTAAAAGACTTAGAGGCATTTATCGGCAAATTAAACTATAACAACCAATTTATCAAGAACTTTGCCCAAGTTGTTGCTCCACTTAATAAACTGCGTTCGTTGGATCAGACTTTTGTATGGGGAGAAGATCAAAAAAAGACTTTTAAACAGTTTAAAGATGACATTGTGAAAGTAACACGATTGGTTCATTTTTGTGAAAATTATATAATCACATTAGCTGCAGATGCATCCTCACACGGCATTGGAGCCGTAATTTCTCATGTGTGTCCAGACAAAACTGAAAGACCGATCGCCTTCAAATCCAAAACGCTTGATGAATCTCAGAGAAAATACAGCCAGATTGAAAAGGAGGCCCTTTCTATCATTTACGGAGTTAAGAAATTCCATCAGTACCTGTTTGGACGTCAATTTGAATTGATTACTGACCGCCAACCTCTGATCACAATTTTTAGTCCATCAAAAAAGCTGCCACATATGGCAATACAGCGTCTTCAACAATATGCACTCATTCTTATTGGATTTACGTATAACATACGTTATCGCCCAACAAAACAACACGGCAATGCAGACTACCTGTTGCGTTGGCCATCTGAATCGGATGACGCATTTGATGGTACCGAAGAAACTTTCCACCATGTGGATGAAATGAGCTCCACTTTAATTGATGATTTTCTTATAGATTCTTACACAATAGCTAAGGCTTCTCAGAGAGACCCAGCTCTCACAAAGGTTGTTCATTACATCCAGAGGGGATGGCCAAATGAAAAGCTAGACTCAACTTTGTCTTTATTTTCGTAGAACACTCTTTTTGAAATAATTAATGTTTTTCTCTTCCACAGTGGAAGTCCTAGAGTAGTTATACCTAAACAGCTACAACCGAAAGTTTTGGCACTTCTTCATCAAGGACACTGCGGACTAACCCGTATGAAGCAGATATCTCGACGGTATTGCTGGTGGCCCAGCATTTATGAGCACATCATCGAAACTGTTTCCAGATGTGTTGCGTGTCAAAGCAATGCAAACAGCTTGCCACGAGAGTACACCAGCTAACCGATAGCTAAAGAGGTGTGGGAACGAGTCCACATCGATTTCGCTGGACCGTTTCAGAAGCAGATGTGGGTAATTGTGGTCGACACCAAGTCAAAGTTCCCCTTTGTCGTGTGAATGGCGTCTACTATGTCGGAAGCCACGATTAAAGCGTTGCGATCAATTTTCGCATAAGAAGGACTTCCCAAAACCATTGTTTCCGATAATGGGACTCAGTTCACTTCGAATCAATTTCAAAAATTCTGTCGAAGCAACTCAATTAAGCCTTTCAACCCAGAATCAAACGGAGCTGCTGAGAGGATGGTGCGGACATTCAAGACCGCTCTTCGTAAAATTTTGCTGGATACACCACGGTGGGATGAAGCGCTCCTGGTTTTTCTCTCCACATATCGTTCTAGACCAGATGATTTTGGAACTTCACCAGCGGAAAAACTCCATGGAAGACAACTGTGGTGGCTACCTACAAAGATAAAATTTTATCACTAGGGATTCTCAGCATAGGCTTTGGTCAATAGATGATGTTGTAGATACTTGAGGAATTGCTGGGCACAGCACACGGTCGACACGAAATTTAGGCCACTACTAGTTCGGGTTGGTGTTTGGGCAAATGTTGCACAAGAGGGCCTTGGCCAGTGTTGTGCCATGTAGACAAAACATGTAGACTACACAATTGTCTACGTGTAGACACTTCAACGTAGGCAATTCATCATTGTCTACATTGACATGTACAATCAATTTTTTCCAACTTTTTTTGTCTTTTAGATCATGAAAACACAACAAATTTGTATTATTTTAGTCTTCCAGTCTGCATTTTGTATTTATTAAAAAAAATCACTTCTATTGGGAATGCTTACTTCATAATTAAACAATAAGATGTCTTATTCATACTCGTCTTCGACGTCTTCATCAAAACAATTGTACTGATTATCCTCAATTCTCACTGAATAATAAAGAACGTTCAAAAGTCAAGTGCTTTCTTTTTATACTTGAAAAAACTCTTTCGATTTTAGCGGAAGAGGCTGGTAAAAGAATAAATTTTCGTTTGCCCAATTTGACAGATTTGGATGTTGTATAGAGGCCATATTCCAAAAAAAAAATTGGTTTCTTAATATACTTTTCATACAAATCTTAAAATGTTAATTTTTCTATTAAAACAGTTCCAATCTTTAATCAACAAACGGAACAGTCAACCGCTTGACACCTGTTTATTAAAGTGCAGACTGGATCAAGAAGCTCGATATAACTGCTATATGCTACATATTTGTTGTTAAATTTTATTAAAATAAATCCAGGTCATCAAAGCATATTTCAACAACAAAGGACTGAATTATTAGATATTCAATTTAAATCAAACACGCACCTTTTCTAATTCGAAATAAACCATGCGACAGAACAATCAAGAATGATAGATTGGAATGGAATGTCTTCATTGTCTACATTGTCGAAGTTGTCGACTTAATTGTCTACATTGTCGACGTTGTCGACTTCATTGTCTACTTTGTCCACATTGTCTACGTTGTTGACCCAATTGTCTAGGCCGAACGGTAGACAATCAAAGTCGACGTGTAGAGGAACAACACTGGCCCTGGCCAGGGCATTTCCACTTTATATATCTTTCTTGTACGGATCTGGTCTTAAGGCACTTCGTTAGACTATTAACGCAAACTTAATCAAAAAAAAAACCAGAGCAATAATTGGTGAATTATTTGTATTTCGTCGTGCACGTTTGTTTGCTTTGCAAAAATAATGACAAACGAAAAATGAAATCAGAAATAAAAAACCACCTTGACAGGAGGGATGACAAATGGGTTTGAGAAGGAGTGATCGAATATAGGCAAACCGATAGATTGCAATCGGGAAAAATAGGTTTGAATACACACAACTAAGATTATAATAGCACCTAAAAGTAGACAACGCGTTAAAGGACAGGAATAGTTTTTCAGATGCATGTTTTTGAATGTAGGTCATGTTAGTTCATTCACCTCGAAAACCAGCAAACCAGTGGATTTTCTAGTGTTGTGACTTAACGAGTGAGTAAGAAGGGGAAAAATTCTGAAATCAAGGTCTGAAGTAGGTTAGTAGACAGTGCGTGTGGTAGGTACTCTACTAGTCGAAAAGTAAAGAAAAGAAAGAAAAGACATTTTTTTAAATCTAAAATATATGTATGTGCATACAAAGTCCTGGAATAAAAGGGCGCAAGAAAAAATAAAACGTGTTAAGTACACTCCTAGAATTCTTTTGTGATACAAAGTGTAAGAAAAGTCGCGACATTAATTAACACAAAATTAGTTAGATTGGAGAAAAAAGGGTAAGTGGAGCAGCGACGATTTATTATATTATTTTTGAATTATTAGACGTTGTTCGAAACTAAAATATTAACCTTGTTACTACACGGTGGAATTTTTGTCAGGTTTTGGCCTCCAGTCAAACCATGTTCCCAAGCGCCCAGACGGGCTGTACCAGCTTGAGAAAATGACGAGACACGTCCGACACAACAAACGTGACCTGCGTGGTAGTATCAGGAAAGCCCGTGCTTATCCCGGGCTTCCAAGTAAATTTTTTTTTGATAACCAATTTGAAGAAAAAAAAAATAGCGTATCGAGTATCATCGTAAGACTAAAGAGAATCCAACCACGAAATTCCCCCCTTTACCCTTGAGTAAAGCCATAAAATTAATAAGAAGACTTCCGATTTTTGAACCACACGAACTGCATCTGAGGCAGGCGCAACATTTTCAACAGATTCCCGTTCAGTTGCAGATTTAGTGTCTACGTTTTTTTTTGTGGTTTTGTGTTTTGTATATATATTTTTGGCGTGATATAATTTTAGGAAATATTTATTATATTGTTTATAAGCTTAGGTTTAAGTTCTTGGTGGAAACCAACGTACGGCCAAAGTGCACTTTTTTCTGTTCTGAGGGGTTGGGTTCGACCGAAACCCCCCTCGCGATTTCGTCAATTTGAAACCCCATAAGAATCCCCCAACAAAGAGCTCTCCTCTTAGCTGGACTTCTTAGGGTTAACGGTGTAAAGTTTTTTTTTGACGCAAGGCGTAATGGCGTTATTTTTCAGTTAGGGGTACCGGATAACATGAACTCACAGGTTCCGTTTGTGGATCACGAGTTTTTTTTATTATTCTTTCATTTTGCTTGGTCAACCATCCTTTGCAAAATTAGCAATCTGTAATTTTGGAAAAGGAGTTTATGTCAAGTGATTTTGTTTGGTATTCGAAACCTTTTTTTGCCTATTCGAAAGTGCAGATTATAAGGTAGTTAAGTTTTATTTTTGGTTGTATGATTATTTTGATTATTTTTTTTGATGGTTATGAGAAAACTACTTACGGTTTAATTTCAGATATTTATTAATACGTTTTTTTTTTTGTTATTATATATAAAATCCCTTAAAGGAGCTAGATATTTAAGTTGATTTTTGTTAAGTTTTTTTTTTGTATCTTACAATTTATTTCAAAATTTAATTTAATGCATGTATTGTATTTATATAAAAATAAAACAACATTTATTCTTTAATGATTTTTAATCCAAATTTAGCATGATTAAATTAAGGTATATTTATATTTATTTATATTGAATAAAAGTTGTGAGTCACTTCAAAACAGATGAAACTTTGGAGTCGTTTGTTCTGGTCTTCACAGAAGACCATGGAGTGCTAAGGCATATCAGCTGGGTTGTGTAGGGATGGCTAAATTCCGTCGGTAGAGGAACAACTAAGCGGTTGAAATCGTGAGTTTTGGGGAATCTGAAAAAACGGCCGTCTGGATTCCAGGTTGGGTGAGAAGAGGCTTTGCTGCACCAACATAAGCAGCACCCCTGGACGTGGACTTGTATGTGGTGTCGGTGAGCAGTTCAATGGCATGTTTTATGATTTTGGAAGAGGTGAGGTCTGGCTGCGGGGGTAGAATCCCCCTATATCTGGTGAGTTAAGCTGAGCGACGCGATCATGCCCTGCCCCCGTAGCGGACATTCTTTTCAAGTTACATTTTTATTTTGTTGGCTTCATAGGGATTGAGTCGTTGAGAATATTGGTCCTGTATGGTTTTTTTTTCTCAATTTGTATCTAGTAGCGCTCCAGTCATCCCTCCTAACTTCTTTATCCTACCCTACAAGCATTGAGTGACCAATTCCTGATATCCAATTCCGACCACTACACATCCCTGGGATCCTACATCCCCTCCTATTGCCTCATTTAAAATGGCGCCCAAGGTTTTGTGACCTAGTAAGTCTGACACAGGATAGCTCTTAAGCCGGCCTGTCTCATTGTGAAGAGGCGCTTCGATATTGCCGTGGCGACCGACAGTGCATCCGTAGTTGTTTCCATAGTTGCTATCTATGTCCGGAAAAGAGAGTAGGTATGTCTTCAGACGTAAGGCTATTACGCGTTACGTATGAAATGCGACTGATTGCTCGTGACCTAACATAGGGAGTAATTAATACGTCCCATTTCAGGTGGGGTTGTAGTCGGGCAGGGGGAATCGTATGTCTTGAACAGGATAACTCTTGAGTATGCCTGGTCAACCGCGACGAGAAGTTCACCGGCCGCATCAACATCTGGAAATTGTCAGTGTTTTTTTTTTTTTTTTTTTTTTTGGTGTTACAAGTAAACCACATTCAGTGGAGAGATGATTATCTCAAGATAATTATACGAAGAAGAAACTTCACTAAATTATTACTGAATGTAACGCTTTCAAAGCTGAGTTATACACTTGTTGTAAAGAAAAAAAAGTGTGATACCGAAGACAGCCGCCCGAAGCACACCGAATCACTAAATAAAAACCAAAAACAAAACAGATACAAGCATTTAAATTACAGTATTATAAATTGCCTTGGAGTTAGTTATATGTCTAATAAAAAAAATAATAATAATTTTCCTAGAATATGAAACAGTATTTATTAACTAAACTTTACTCAAACAATCTTAAGATTAGGAGAGAAATTTCAGGAAGGTATAATAAAGTTTTTATATTAATACTTATCTGAATTTATTTTTAAGGATAATTGTAGAGCGGAGTAAGTTAGTAGTAGTGTAGGACAGTAGCGAAAAAGGTTCAAAAATATAAATAAAAATTAAAGGTACAAAATTACCAATTTGTTAGCTTCACAGGTGATTTAATGAGCCTAAAAGAAAAAGATAATGTTAGAAATATTACAATCTTGGAAGATAGAGTTGTTATCCGCTCTTTACGGACGAGATATTTTCCCTATTACAAATTTCGCAAGATGTTTACAATTCGGTCACCGATAAAGAAAACCGGTACACAAGCTAGGAAACCACCAATGGTGCCAAATCCTCCTCTTCCAGGAGCGGCCAGATCCTCTAGTGGGATGTGCAGCGAACTACCAGCTATTCCACTCCCATCTACTTCAAGTGGTGCCGCACTAGCGGAGAGGCAAGGGAGAATGTGAAAGTTATTTTCAAATCCTCCTCCGGTAGTCAGAACAGGAACGGCGGCACCCCAATCAGGATTGCCACCGCTGTGCCCAAATCTTCCACCATCGAGCACGGTAACCATTGCGGGTGTTCAAGGAGAAATGCTGCCGCAGTTTCTGAACCCTCCACCATCAAGTAGAGAGAACGTAGTAGATAGCCAGGAAGTCAACCTTTTGCTTTTTACAAATCCTCCTCCTTCAAGGGAAGAGGGTACCTCGACTAGCGCCACGGACTCAGTACATGCCCCATCCTTCAGCTATCTCAGCAAATTAGAGCCAGCTTACCAAAACGAACCCAGAAATTGTGTTGCCGAGAACATCGCAGAGCCTTTGAGACGATAGACCGAAAAGCAGAATGAGGTTAGGTTCGAGCCCTCTACGGATGAAATTGGACAAAGGGAGGCTATTGGAGCGGTTCCAGCAGAATTGCGATACTTGATAAATTAAGCTGTTATAAAAGCCTTTGACTCGTACATAATCTCTACAAGAGGGAACGTTTCAGAAGCAGTAAGATCGGAAGTAGAAAGAGGATTCCTGGATTTTTAAAAGAGATAAATTATGCCACCCGTCCGACCCCTCCAATAGAAAAAAGGAGTTGTCAACCTACAGCTCACCGTCAAGTAGATCGGAGGCTTAGTCAACCACCAAGGATTGAAATCCCAAGGTCAGACCATCAAGTTACTGAAGAGACTACTACGGTTCAACAATTAAGAATAGAGACAGTGGGCATGGAACGGACAACGGGACATCGAGGTTCTGTGATATTTCAGGTCAATTAAAATGCACAACTTGATTTATTTAGTTCAGTTTTATTACATTGATATTAAACTTAAGTTATGTTATTATCATGAGCTAAGAAGGGGCAAACTAGAGCTATCTGTTTGAGTTACTTGATATCACTGACTGAGTTTATTCTTATTCGAGGGTACATTTATTTACTCTCAATTGAGTGTACATGTATGTACTCTCGAATGCAAGTTAGAATATATACTATGCATATACTTTATTACAATATCCCCCCAGTTTGCCTCTTCAACAGCGTAAAAATTTTTCAATAATTTCATTATTCACCTACATACATTAACAATTCAAATTCATTAAATTCATTATCAAAATTCTTTTTCAGTTGTATATATATAAAAAAAAAAAATTTACAATTGTTATTTACTTATTATCCTTAAACTTGCTACGAAGTGGATATCTACAATTCTTTGAATCGACAACTTTAGGATTTGGGTGTTTCAAATTGTTAGGAAACAAACGCTTTCTGTGTTTAGATCTTACGATGCTAGAACTAGTTTTTGATGTAGAATTATTATTCATATGAGTTTTTTCAATGCTTTTGATGTTATCATCTTTATTTAATTGTTCTTCACATTTTGTATTTTCAAAAACATTAATTTTACAACTTATATCTCTTATTGTTGTGGGAACATAATAATCGTATTCATCTCGTGTATTACAAACAATTTTGCTATCGTCTCTTTCTTTACAAGGAATTACTTGACTTACATGTCTTTTCCAAATTTTGCCTCTAACAACGACATTATAACATCTCTTTCCTAGTACTTTTATAATTTTAGCTTTTGCCCAGGAGACTTTTCCAGGTTTGAAATAGTCTCTTATAACGGGTGATTTTTTAGCTGTTTTGGTTTTGGCAACACTGGTTTTGACTGCTGACGTGTGTTTAGTACCTTGTGTCACTGTCAAACAGCTTCAGTTGGGTTTGCAATTTAACCATGGATCGTCTTACAAATGAACAACGCTTGCAAATTATTGAATTTTACTATCAAAATTCGTGCTCGGTTCGAAATGTTCATCGCGCGCTGCTTCCATTTTATGGTCGGCATTCTCGACCTTCTGAGCAGTCTATTCGGAAGATTGTGACCAAATTTCGCACCAAATTTACTTTGTTGGACATTAAACCACCAACACGTTTACGTACTGTGCGTAGTGAAGGAAATATTGCGGCCGTATCAGCTAGTGTGACAGAAGACCGCAAAATGTCGATTCGGCGCCGTTCCCAGCAGTAAGGCTTTTGTTACAGCACTACGTGGAAAATTTTGCGGAAGGATTTGGGCGTAAAGCTTTTTAAGATACAGCTGGTGCAAGAACTAAAGCCAGCCGACCTACCACAACGCCGAATTTTTGGTGAATGGGCTCTTGGAAAGCTGGCCGAGGATCCGCTTTTTTATCGAAAAATTGTGTTCAGCGATGAGGCTCATTTTTGGTTGAATGGGTACGTAAATAAGCAAAATTGCCGCATTTGGAGTGAAGATCAGCCAGAAGCATTGCAGCAGCTACCAATGCATCCCGAAAAAGCCACTGTTTGGTGCGGTTTATGGGCCGGCGGCATTATTGGGCCATATTTCTTCAAAGATGATGCGAATCGCAGCGTTACTGTCAATGGTGAACGCTACCGAGCGATGATAACAAACTTTTTTTTGCCGAAATGGAAGTTCTTGACTTGCATGAAATGTGGTTTCAACAAGACGGTGCCACATGCCACACAGCACGCGAAACAATGGCGCAATTGCGAGGCGAGTTTGGTGAACAGTTAATTTCACGTTTCGGGCCGGTCAACTGGCCGCCTAGATCGTGCGATTTGACACCATTAGACTATTTTTTGTGGGGGTATGTCAAGGCTAATGTCTATAGGGACAAGCCTGCTTCGATTGACGCACTGGAAGCCAACATCCATGCATTCATTCGTGAGATACCGGCCGATATGTGTGAAAGAGTATGCCAAAATTGGACTCAGCGGATGGGCTACCTGAGACGCAGCCGCGGTCAACATTTGCATGAAATTATCTTTAAACATTAAATTGCAAGGTTCAAACTATCGATTCAATTAAATATTTCATTCATTTTTTCGAATTTGTTGTGTTTTTTTTTTTTTTAAAGTTCTAAACCTCTTAAAAAATCACCCGTTATAAACGATGTCTCCTAGGTTGAATAATTTGTTTTGTTTTCCTTTATAATATTCCTTTTGATTTTGTTGCCTGTGAACTATCGTTGATTTAACATTGAAATTGTCTGTTTAACTTTTAGAAATAGTTAAAGGGTTAATTATATCTAATCGAGTTCTTATGTTTCTATCAAACATTAAATTTGCCATAGATTTACCAGTCGTACAATGAATTGTGAAAATAAGTGCTCTTTTCACTGCAAGCTTAATTGTTTTCACACCATTTTCTGCTTGCCCGTTTGTAGCAGGATGTCCAACTGGTGTATTTACATGTTTAATGCCATTCAGTGCTAAGAAATCTTCAAATTTCCTAGATACAAATGAAGAGCCGTGGTCTGTAACTACTTCCAAAGGCAAACCAAACCTACCAAATATGTCGCGAAGTACCCTGATTGTGTGAGTGCTCGTAATATCTTTTCCCATGTCTATACATTCTAACCATTTAGTGTGAGTATCGACGATCACCAAAAGCATGCGCTTACAAAGCGGGCCCATAAAATCCAAATGTAACCGCGACCATGGTTTTTCAGGCCATTGCCAACTTAATAAAACATTATGGGGAGGATTTGGTCTCAAAGACAAACAGTTTTCGCAAGACATAGTTATATTTTCAATGTCTTTATCCAAACCTGGCCACCATAAGACCTTGCCATACTCTTCATTTTGAAAATTCCCATATGAGTTTTATGAAGCTCATCTAACATTTGTTTTCGAAGTACTGTTGGAACTACTATTCGATATCCCCAAAAAATGCAATCTGACTCAATGCTAAGTTCATTTTTCATGACAAGAAAAGGACGTAATCTTGTATCTGTTGTAGTTTTAAGCCAACCTTTGACAATAAATTCTTTCACTTTTTTCAATAGCTCGTCCAAATTTGTGTGCTTTTTAACCGTATCAAACGTCATAGGCATCATACCCAGTTTATTTATATAATTTACATAAACTCCATCAACTTCAGGTTGCATTGGATGATTTAGCGGGTAACGTGAAAAATAGTCAGCCACGTTACTCTTTGAACTAACATATTCCATATCAAATTGGTATGCTGATAGAAAAAGAGCATATCGTTGAAGTCTAGTAATAATAGGAATACCATTTTTAGGCCCAAAAATTGAAATAAGAGGCTTATTGTCAGAAACAAGAGTAAATTTCCGGCCGAAAACGTAATGGTGAAATCGTTTAACCCCGAACAAAATCGCCAAAGCTTCACGTTCGATTTGAGAATATTTTTGTTCGCTATCTGATAACTTGCGTGATGCATAACTTATTGGTTTTTCAACACCATCATCATAAACATGGGCTAATACAGCCCCTAAGCCAACAGGGCTAATTTATTTAATACGTTAAAGGACTAACGTTAACTCTTATTACATATAATATATCTTAAAAACTAGTACCTATATAATATTCAACTTCCATTACAATAATGTATTAAAAAAGGGAAAAAAAAACATTAAATATCTAATATACATTATGGATTATTTTGAATAAAAAATATTTTTCTTAAGTTGAGTGATTTTACATTGTCATTGGTGGAATTAATTAAATTTGAATTTTGATTGTAAATATTTATTAAGAAATTTAAAGGACTATTAGCACCGTAGTTTGATCTACTATAAATGTTGGAAATTGGCAACTGCCTTCTCAAATTATACTGACTAGCTATGAAATTTAATCGACAAAGTATCAATGGGGCTGTTATGGATCCATTGATTATCCCGACAATAAAACAAAATTGTAGATATGCTCTGTGACTCGTTAGAGATGGAAGATTTATTAATTGCATACGTTGAGCGTAAGGTGGCAAGATAATTCTATTCGACCATGGTAGAAATCTTAAACAAAATCTCATAAATCTTCTTTGAACGGACTCCAATCTATTTATATGAACCGCATAATATGGTGCCCATTCAACACAACCATACTCTAAGATGGATCTTACGAATGAGACATAAAGAGTTTTTAGAACATAGGGATCACGAAATTCTCGAGCAAATCTTTTAATAAAACCGAGAGTCATGTTAGCTTTTTTAATAATATAGTCAAAATGGCCAATAAAAGTTAATTTTGAGTCCAACACTATCCCAAGGTCAATAAAGCAACACAGGTTACTAAGAGGTGACAAATCAATCGCATAATTATAGATAGGTAATCACATTTTTCTTGCGTGTAAAACACATTGTTTTACACTTGTCAATATTTAAAACTAAACCATTAATATTGCACCATTCCCAGAAACTTTGAAGGTCTTTTTGTAAGAGATCACAGTCTTCTACAGAGTTGATTGTACGAAAAATTTTTACATCATCGGCATATATAAGAGACAAAGAATTTACTAGGACGGACGGAAGATCGTTAATAAATAGTACAAATAATAACGGGCCAAGGTGGCTACCCTGAGGTACACCGGAGTTAACAGTAAAACATTTAGAACGTTCACTTTTAAAAAACAACACTATATAACCTATCTTTAAAATATGAGGATATCCACAAAACAAATCTATCGTTAAGACCCATATATTGCAATTTTCTTAAAAGAATATGGTGGTTTAGCTTGTCAAATGCTTTGCTAAAGTCAGTAAAAATACAGTGAACTTGTTGTTTTTTTTCAAACGCGTCACTACAGAATGTAGTAAACTGTAACAAATTGGTTTTAACAAACCCATGTTGGTTGTCACATAAAACGGAGGAACAGTGAAAAGACAAGATATCACAAATAATAGATTCAAACATTTTGGGTATAGCAGATAGTTTAGCAATTGGTCTATAATTTAAAATCAATTTTTTTTTACCTTTCTTATGAGTAGGAATAAGGAATGCGTTTTTCCAAAGGGTCGGAAACTTACAGCTATTTATAGACTGATTAAAAAGTAAAAATAACGGATATGACATATATATTGCACATTTTTTTAACATAAAAGCAGGAAAACCATCAGGACCAGGATTTAAGCAATTATCTAATTTTTTAATATACTCTAAGATAGTTTCCTCAGTAATAGTAAAGTTAATCGAATTAAGATGTAAAAACTCATCAACAGAGGGAATATTATTTGTAACGCAAGTACATACTTCAAAAGCACACTGAAAATATTCGGCAAACATATTTGCTATGTCCTCTGGGTTGTGACTCTCAGAATTTTGATAACACATATTATTTGGGTAACCATCAGATTTTCTTTTACAATTGACATATTTCCAGAAGTTTCGTGGGTTAGATTTAAGATCATCTTCAGTTTTAGTAATAAAGTCCGAATAAAGAAAATTATAGTAATTAATAAACTCATCTCTTAGTTTAATGTTATCATTTTGAGCCTCGACGCTCCAGAAACGATTCAACTTCACTTAAGCCTTGTTTCTTTTATTTTTAAGAGTTTTAATATGTTGATCAAACCACGGTGGAGTGTTATTTAAAGGTCTTATTTTTCGTAACGGAATGGTTTCTAAGAAACAATCAAATAAAATTTTATAAAAACGAAAGACCATTTCATCAAAACTGACATTAAAAAATAAACTATTCCAGGTAATATCTTGCAATAAACGATAGAGTTCTGAGAAATTACATTTTTTAAAATTGAATTCATGCATATTCTTACAATGATAAGTTACATTAATAATATTTAGGTTTAATGAGATAGATAATGCAGGATGATGCCGATCTTCCTCAATGAGTTTTGCACCCGAAAGTATCACAGTTCCATCCGAATTATTAAGATCAGAAAAGTATACAAGGTCTAAAATTTTACCAAATTGGTTTTTGACATTGCTTAATTGATTAAGACCAAATGAAATCATTCCATCGATAAAAGAACTTCGTTATTGCTCAACGCATTAACAGCATGATAAAATTCATGTTCCGATGATTAAGTCCATTCAAGATTTGGCAAATTAAAGTCACCAATAACAAAAAGTTCATCTGAAGGTTCAGTTTTGTCATTTATAGATTCCAAGCAATCGATAAGTTTATTCAAGACATCACTTGTAGAAGAAGGCGGGATATAGCAAACAACTACATTACATATAAATGACCAGACGGGGTTGATATTTTCACACATATTATTTCGAGGTTGGAGTCCAAAAAATCGTCGACGAGATTACAAAACAAATTATTACGAACGGCTAGTAATAATCCTCCTCCAACAGTAGCTATATTGGGGTCATTATGAACGACGAAAAATTTGAAAATTGGAATGAAATAACTCTGTGTCAGCAAAAGATGAGTTCAGCCAAGTTTCTGTCAATATAAGGACATCATGCGGAATATTATTTACATTTTTATAGACCTTGTTGGTCTTTGTCCGGAGGCCGTTTACGTTCTGGTAGTAAATCAGAAGTTTTTGTAGCTGCTTTGGTTGAGGCTGCGCATTGTCAATCGTTTTTGAAAATGGTGAGGATTATAGGCCAGAATGAGCTTGAGTTTAGGAGGTAGAAGACTGAGTCTGGCAGTTTAATTTTGAACGATGAATATTTAGAATAATTGCGATGGAGTATTTTTTCAACGACTATAGAATCCAGTGTTCCAATTTTAGATTTAATATGACATTTCACATTTTGATGGCTGGGTGCTGTATGAATAGGGTAGACCCTGATTGGTATCAACATGGCGATGCCCAGCGTTGCAACTGTCTCATACGCATCAATTGTGCTTATTTTACCTCCAAGTGGTAGCCATCGGGTACTGGTCTTGTCCACCCGTACTTGACTTGCTGAACTTATAAGCGCGAGTGTTGATAAGAGAAAAATAGCAACACTATAATTGCCCTGCCATAAAGCTCCTCTGTTTCTCTTGTTGGGTAGCAGTTTATTCTGTACGAACCCCTCAGAAAGCAAGCGAGCGCCGGATGAGCTTCCAATTAAGTGAACCAACGGCGACGCTTACCGACAATATGGTAGGCACCCCATTGAGCTACTTCGACATATTCGGAGCTCAGGTATTTGGGTCCTTTCACTACTATAAGTCAGGGTAGTGAAGTAGAGAAGTTGGCGGATGAGCCCATATAGGACCAACGGTAGCTCTCACATCCCCGTAGTGGGTTACTGACTCTGGATTTCTCCAGCTCCTTTTGTCCAAGGAGAGCAGCATAGGGCCTGGTCCCCCAGGTTGGGGGTTGTGCGTCGGGGTAACTTCCCTACCACGTAAAAAACCTCTTGTTTCGAAACAACCAGTGTTGGCAAGTAAGTTACATGAAGTAAGTTACTCGTTTAGTTACGCGTAACTAATATGAATTAGTTACGCCCAATATTTGGCGTAACTAATGTAACTAATGTAACTAAATGTAACTAACTGTAACTAAATAAAACTAACTCAAACTTAATAATAAAAAATAAAAAAAATCACATTTCATCCTGAATCCCAATCGACTATTGACAAAATTCTTTTATTAGCAAGGGCAACGGCAACCTGGCAAGGAATACATATTGAAATTACTATGTTCCTGATGACTGCTGGAACACAATGGAGCCGGAGCCGGATCCGCAATCGCATCCGTATCGCATGTCAAAATATTGAATACACACGAATTCAATGTTGTGAACACAACGAGACGGATCTGCAAACGCAGCCGTAAACGGCGACGGACGAGTTGGCCATCTTTTAATAAAAACGTGCGTATTTTTGACATTCCATAAAAAAAAAGAGCAACGTGTTAATAAAATCCTTTTAGAAATTAGGTCAGGTAATTACAAATTTATAGAAAAGAATATACATGATGCGATATAGGTGTTTTCATCTTTTATATGCATATAGCTATATGTATGTTTCTCAACGGAAATTGTAAAAAAAAGTTGAGTACGTACGACTCAATTGTGGGCACTTCTAATTAGGTAGGAACGGAATGCGATACGGTTGCGGCTGCGGTTCCGGCTGCGTTTTTCTATTGTGTTCCAGCAGTGAAAAGGAAATTTAATAAAATATTATATTCTTGGAGCATACAATAGAATTTTACTTACATTTAAAGTTTTCCCTTCTTTCTTGAGATTCCTGGACATTTCTTTGTTTATTGTGATTTATTTTTGTATGGTTAATTCAGATTTGATCTCAGATTTGGTCTCAAATTTCAGATTTGGCTCGCCCACAGGAAATCAAACGAGATCTATTTGGTTTTATTATTTTTAAATTTTTTTTTGCAGAAATATAGTTATTTAAAAATGTATTCCTTGCCAGGTTGCTGTGGCCACAGCTGGCCGCTGGCCCGACGGAAATATCAATCATCCAGCTTTGCCATAAAACGGTGTAGTCTATCGTCATTCGATCGGGTTTGTGGACGGAACTTCTAAATTTTAATTTAACATAAAATGTGAGTTTTTGTATATGAAAAATTTTATTAGTTATAGTTAGTTACATTTAGTTACAATTAGTTACATTTAGTTACATTAGTTACATAAGTTACATTAGTTACGTGTAACTAATTAAAATTTCAAAGTTACGCGTAACTATCCAACGCTGGAAACAACCAACTGCCTCGGATATGGATGACCCTACTGATGACGACCCTAGCAAACGAAACAAGGACAACGAATTTCGGTTCTGCACGTGGAATGTCCGGACCCTTAACAGACCACGTGCAGCCGAAGAATTAGTGGAAGCCCTAGATGGTGTCAAAGCCGACATCACAGCCATCCAAGAAGTGCGATGGGATGGTGAAGGCACAAGGAGGATGAAAAACTGTGACACCTACTACGGCAAGTGCTACAGGACAAGGAAACAGCGGCTATTTGGATGCGGATTTTTGATAAGAGGAAGGCTTAGGCAAGAAGTCTTGGGGTTTCGTGGCATAAGCGAACGCATTGTCACAATCCGCATTAAATCCAAATTCAGCAACATCTCGCTGATCTGCGTCCACGCCCCCACGGAGGAAAAAGATGACACGACCAAAGAAGAATTCTACGATCTTCTCGAGAAGACGTATGATGAATGCCCGAAGTACGACAATAAGTTTATTCTTGGTGACTTCAACGCCAAAATCGGAAAGGAGGGTAACTTTGGCTCGACAGTCGGAAAGCATAGCCTGCACGACAACACTTCCGGTAACAGACACAGGCTAATCGACTTTGCTGCGGGGCGAAGTGTCATCTTAGCTAGCACATACCTCCCACACCTCAATATTCACAAGGGGACCTGGTGGTCTCCTGATCAAAATACCGGCAACCAAATTGATCACATTGCGATTGATAGCAGACATGCGTCCAGTGTCATGGATGTCCGCACTTTCCGAGGGGCCAACATAGACTCGGACCAATACCTTCTTGTAGCTAAAGTGCGAATGCGGATCTTTACCAGACCGCAGAACCGAATATCCACTGTGAGAATGTTTGATGTTGCTAAGTTACAATCGCAAGAGACCGCCACAACCTTTGCCAATCATGTCTCCTCTTATCTCTTGACAAGCCCGGCGCCTGCGCCAAACCCAGAGGCCCAGTGGCAACATTGCAAAAAGGCCATCACAACTGCTGCCACGGATGTTTTGGGTTTCATTAGGCGACCACAACGAAACACCTGGTTTGATGATGAGTGCAGGCTCGCACACTTGGCCAAAGACGAAGCCTATCATGCAGTTCGGAATGCCAGAACTAGAGCTGCCAAGAGCGCTTTCCGTGCGGTGTACCAGCAAAAGAGGAAAGAGGAACATCGGCTTTTCAGAAGAAAAAAAAGAGAACTGGAAAAACGATTGGTTGATTCTATTGAGGGGTGCTACGGCAGAAGCAATGTTCGAAAGTTCTACCAAAGGGTAAAGCATTCGTCCAAGGGTTACAAAGCCCGAGCGGAAGCATGTAGAGACGAGGGTGGGAATGTCGTTGTAGATACACAGTCGGTGGTGAGAATTTGGAAAGAACACTTCTGCAGACTGTTAAACGGCGAAGACAACCAACTAATCGCTGTCAGGCAGAATGATCCATTCGATTTGGATGATGATGAACAAAATTTCCGTCCTCCCGACCAAGGAGAAGTTCGGATAGCAATATCTAAACTAAAGTCCAACAAGGCTGCTGGAGCTGATGGCCCTACGGCTGAACTCTTCAAAGCAGCGGGAGATGACTTGGTGAGGAGCATACACCAACTCATCTGTACAATCTGGTCAGATGAAAGTATGCCTGACGAATGGAACCTCAGCATTGTGTGCCCTATCCACAAGAAAGGAGATACTCTAAGCTGCGCCAACTACAGAGGTATAAGTCTCCTAAATGTCGCCTATAAAATCTTGTCGGCCATTCTGTGTGAACGTCTGAACCCTTTCGCACGTGAACTGATTGGCCCCTATCAGTGTGGTTTCAGACCCGGTAAGTCAACCGTCGACCAAATTTTCACACTTCGGCAGATTTTGGAAAAGACCCAAGAATTCCAGATCGATACTCACCACCTCTTTATCGATTTTAAAGTCGCCTATGACAGCGTAAACAGGAACGAGCTATACAGAGCCATTTCGCTTCTTGGCATCCCTGCCAAACTCGTTCGATTGTGCAGGATGACTATGGAGAACTCTCGCTGCTCCGTCAAGGTTGGTAAGAACACCACCGACTCATTTAATGTCGAGAAAGGCTTACGACAGGGTGACGCGCTGTCATGTAACCTCTTCAACATCATTCTTGAGACAATCGTACGCAACTCGCATGTCAACACCAGCGGTACGATTTTTTTTTAGATCCGTTCAATTACTTGGCTATGCTGATGATATTGACATTATTGGAAGAACGAAGCGCGCTGTCAGTGGAGCATTCGCAAGTATTGAAGTGGAAGCGGCTCGAATGGGTCTGGCTGTAAATGAAGATAAAACAAAGTATATGCTGTCCTCGGGTGAAGTAGATCATCACCGTAGGCACGGACAAAACGTCACAATGGACAGATATAACTTTGAGGTTGTCAAGGACTTTGTCTATTCGGGTTCCACTATAACCTCTCAGAACAACATCAGTGAAGAGATCAGTCGAAGAATCACTCTTGCCAATCGCTGTTTCTTCGGGCTAAGAAGGCATCTTAGTAGTAAAGCCCTCTCTCAAAGGACCAATGAGACACTATACAAGACCCTTATCATCCCAGTCCTGCTGTATGGGGCAGAAGCGTGGACACTGACACAATCGGATGAATACAGGCTGGGGTGCTTTGAGAGAAAGATTCTTCGGGTGATATTCGGGCCTGTATGTATCAATGGAGTATGGAGGAGAAGATTCAATGACGAACTGTACGGGCTATACAGCGACATTGACTTGGTTAAGAAGCTGAAAATTCAGCGGCTTAGATGGCTGGGTCATGTGGAGCGTATGGACGAAAACGCTCCTGCCCGACGAGTCTTCAATTCCAACCCGGAGGGCCGACGCAGTTCTGGAAGACCCCATCTAAGGTGGCGCGATCAAGTGGTAAACGACCTCAATCAACTTGGTGTGCGCAACTGGAGGCCACTGGCTAGGGACCGGCCTAGCTGGCGAGGATTGTTGGTTGAGGCCGTGGTCCACAATGGACTGTCTGCGCCACCTTAAGTAAGTAAGTATGACATTTCACATCAAGAGCGTTCGTAGATGGAGCAAGCTTCGAGATAAATAGAATTTTATGTCCTTCAACTATTTTTAAACCTGATTCAAAAGGTAATATGAAATTTCTTTCAGTTGTGGAAGCTGTATGAGGAAATGTGTTGACAGGAGAAGTAATCACATCTGTAGAATGCTGGTCAATCACTATCAAAGGAGGAGTTGTTGTTGAGGTAGTGTTTGAAGCAGCTAAGCAAGATGATGTTGTGTAATAACACTGATTTGATGTAAAAAGTTCTTTAGAAGCATCAAGTTGTTCTTGGCGAGGAATATTTGTAGTGGATTCATTGTATGTAGTCGCTATTAAATCCGTGGCAGGTTTCTTTGTCAGATGGCTGGTTTCAGATATATCAATATCAATTTCGTCAATTTTTCGTTTCAGGGGTACAGTATCACATGTAGTAGGACTGTTTGTTATTAAATGATCTTCATTTTGAACAACGTCTTGTAGGGATTGTTGATTGCAAGTAATATCTTCAATTTTCTTGTTTAGTTGAAGTAATTGGTTATGTAGATTTACAAGATTTTGCTTATTTTGCAGTACATCACGAACAATATTTGTATATGCAAAAGGGTCACACTCTTCACAAAAGAAATAAAAAGATTTCCTTTCTTTAAATAGTTTTATGGTGCTAAATGGAGCATTAATGCAAGCTACGTGCAAAAATTTGCGACAGTTTCCATGACAAATGATTGCATCTATGAGATAATCCGCAATATTATCACAAACAGCGCAAGAAGACATAATAATTCGATCTCTTTTTTTTTTTTTTTTTTTTTGAAGATGAGTATATACGGTGATATTTAGTTTATTAAAAGATAATGATTTTTACTTGCCAAAATTTTTTGGTTTTTAGTGTACCAGGCAAAGCTAGTTTCTCTTTAGCTAATTCACTAACCAAAGGGATATAGTAGTCGGTAATGTAGTTATAGGCAGCAAATAAAATATGATATATGATGACAGCTGGTTGACAAATGTCAAGGACCATGACATGCAGGAAATACGAAGGTTTGTTGTTATTTATATTGGCCGATAAAACAATAAATCACAATTTTTGCTTGCGGCAAATATAGCTTTCTTTTGTACTACGTTGGCAGAAGATGAATGTAGCTAGCAGCTAGTACAGTACAATTACACAAGCAGATGTAGGTAGCGAGTGTATGTAGGATATTATTAAAAAGTTAACACTGGATCTGATAAGTATTTTACTAATAAACAAAGAAAGAATGAAAAAGCAAGGCAGTTCGCGGCACGACTATCCGGTTGAACAGTTGAATGACTAGCATCTACCGTTAATTTTATTCGTGCATTGGGATCATAATGCGCAAGTATTGTTGTCGAAACCATCATTTCCTTAATTTTTTCAAATGCGCGTTTTTCTTCGTTTCCCCAACTAAATTTGACATTCTTTTTTAGAAGTTTATACAAGGGTGCACAAACTGTTGCCACATTTGCTAAAAACTTCCTATAATAGTTAAACATTCCTAAAAATGACTGCAAATCCCGCGTATTTTGTGGCTCTGGTGTCTCTAAAATTGCCTCCACCTTTTTAGGGCAAGTATGCAAGCCATTAGAATCAATCACATGACCTAAGTAACTAATTGATTTTACAAAGAAATCGCATTTTTCTTTGCTTACCTTTAAACCAGCTTCTCTGATCTTTTTAAGGGCTAATTCAAGTCGCTCTAAATGTTCAATTTTTGTCGGTGCTGTAACTAAAACATCATCCATAAAAGCTACCACACCTTTAATACCTTTCAGAAGTGAGTCGATAGTTCGTTGAAAAATTGCAGGTGCTGATGCTACACCATATACTAGTCTCGTATATCTGAACAACCCTTTTGTGGTCGATATAGTTGTCATATCTCTAGAACTTTAATCAAGAACGAGCTGTTGATAAGCCATAGAAAGTTCGATCTTTGAAAATTCTTTTCCTCCATGAAGTTCAGAGAATAGCTCTTCAATTTTAGGCAAAGGATACTGTTCTACTTGAAGTTGAGGATTTAGAGTTACCTTGTAATCTCCACAAATTCTTACTTCACCTGACTTTTTAAGAATAGGAACGATGGGTGTACCCCACTCGCTAAAAGAAGTTTGCTCAAGAATTCTTAAATCAACTAACTTGACAATTTCCTGCTCAACTTTGCTTTTAATTGCTAATGGAACCTGACGAGGCTTAAAAAATTTAGGGCATGCATTTTCCTTAAGAAATAAGTTAACTCGATTTTTGTTAAATGTGCCTAAACTTCCATCGAACACTTCGGAGTATTTAGACAACACATGCAATAAATCTGTATCCTTGGCATTAGTTTTTAGAAAATTAAATTCTTTTAAGCCTACGTTAAAAACATGCATCCAATTGCGGCCCAATAATGGTGGACCACCATTATCAATTACATAGATATCCAAAAACTCATGCTTGTTTTTCTAATTTACATCAAACTTACAGACCCCGCGTGGTTTGATTGCGCTTCCATTGTAATTTCTTAACATTAAGCTAGAAGATTGAAGTTAACACCTTGAAAACTTTTGTTGATAAAGATCAAATGAAATTGCAGAGATTGCTGCACCAGTATCAGCTTCCATTTCTATCGAATACCATTCAAAGACACATTAAAAGTTATTGGCTTAAAGTTCTCACTGGCTTTACAATAATATAAAGATAATTCATTATCATCTAAGTCACTAAAGTTATCCATAAAATTATGCTCTGCTGGAACAGTTTTTCTATTTTCTGGACACATCTTTCGGAGATGACCACGCTGTTGATATTTGCTGCAAGTGTAATTTCTGAAACGGCACTGTCGCTCTGAGTGATTTTTGTAACCGCAAACCTTGCAACCGTTACTACTTGTAAGAATTGATGACGATGACGATGCTCCACTATGTTTATTATCTGCTCTCTTGTGTACCTTAGTTCTGTTATTCACATTATTAGCTGATATGCGAAATACATTGGAATTCGAACCGTTGCTTCCTTCTGGTTCAGTTTTGACAGTAACTGTATTATTCGATTGGTATTGGTTTTTAACACATTCAATGGACTGCAAAATTTCGATGGCTTTAGTCAATGTCAAGGTTCTAGCATCTTCTAAAAATAGCTTATCCTTCTCTGGCCCCCTCTCTAGACCCATTATAAATTTATCACGTAAAACCATTTCTAGGTGTTCCTTGAAATTGCAATTTGTTGCCAATGATCTAACTCTCGCAGCCCATTGTTGAAGAGTCTCATCGATGTTTTTTACGGCTTCGTAAAATTTATATCTCTCGGAAAAACCAGATGTCGATGTATTAAAATGATTTTTGAAGACCAAAACTAAGTCATCGTATACTTTGGTGTCTGGAACATTTGGATGCGCTAAGTCCTTTAGCAATTTATACGTGTCTTCATTTAAGGAATTGATTGATAAAAAAAACTCTCTTCTTTGTAGCATCTATTATATAATTAGCGATAAAGAATTGTTCGAGTCTTGCAATATATACTGTCCAATGATTACACGTGTAATCAAATGTAGGCACTGTTCCTAGCATTATTTTTTTTTTTATATATATAGATTAGGTATAAAATTGATTACTCCTTTTAAGTAGGTTCTGAAAATCCTCGTCGCCACTGTGATATTTCAGGTCAATTAAAATGCACAACTTGATTTATTTAGTTCAGTTTTATTACATTGATATTAAACTTAAGTTATGTAATTATCATGAGCTAAGAAGGGGCAAACTAGAGCTATCTGCTTGAGTTACTTGATATCACTGACTGAGTTTATTCTTATTCGAGTGTACATTTATGTACTCTCAATTGAGTGTACATGTATGTACTCTCGAATGCAAGTGAGAATATATACTATGCATATACTTTATTACAGGTTCAATTTTTTTTTTTTTTTATATAATTTACGCGCACTCAAGGGGTTATTAATACCCTTATGATGAATTAACACAGTGCGAGCGGTTAGGGAAGTAGGATAGGAGATAAAAGGAGATATCGATGCACATTGTAAAGCATTCCACATTCTTGTTGTGCGGCTAAAAAAAGAATCTCTATACTTAACAGTACGTCCGAAGTTAGGCTCGAGTAAATTGATGGGCATTCCTAGCGATGCGAGTGTTACGGGGAAATTGTTTAAGGGGAGGAATGCATCTGGCTATTTCGCTAGAGCACTGTTTGTAGAAGTAGCGATAAAACAAGGTTAGACAAGAAACATTACGGCGATGTTCAAGAGAAACAAATGTTTCGGTAATGGTACTTTCTCCTATTAGTTTTAAGGCCCTTTTTTGGATCCTATCCAGGAGACGCAAGTGAGTGACAGGAGCACCTGCCCAGATATGCGAATTATACTCAAGCTTTGGGCGAATGTATGCCTTGTATATTGTAGCCAGATCAGAAGGGGAAAAATATTTCTTACATCGATTTAGGAAACCTAAGCATTTTACGGCATTTTTGGCGACGTCAAATATGTGATCGTTCCACAAGAGGTGGTTCGTAATACACATGCCTAGAACGCAAAGCTGTTCGGTTTCCTCAATGCTAGTGCCACTCATGGATAGTGGCATAGGGGGTAGGTTATGCTTTAACGACAGAAGACAGCATTGAGTTTTTGAAGCATTAAATTCCACACGGTTGATAATTCCCCATTGTACAATGCTGTCCAGATCGGAATTTAATGAGCTTATCATACGCTGCCGTTGCAGTTCCACGTCCGAAGAACATGGACGTGAATCTGGAAACGAATATGAGAAGCTGAGAGTACTGTCGTCAGCAAAACAATTTAGTGGATTAGAAGTAATAGACAAGAGATCATTAATAAAAATGAGAAAGAGTGTCGGAGACAGAACAGAGCCTTGGGGCACACCAGCATTTATTTTGTGGGTAGCAGACTGAAAACCGTCCAAAACAAAGCGAAATTGAACGGTCCGAAAGGTTATTTCTAATCCATCGAAGAAGGGTTTCATCGATGCCAAATGCACGCATTTTCGATAAAAGAGCCTGGTGCCAGACTCTATCAAATGCTTTTGAAATATCGAGCGCAATAATCTTACTTTCTCCAAAACGATGTAAAGATTGGTTCCACTGTTCGGTGAGATATACCATCATATCACCAGTGGATCTATTGCTACGAAAACCGTACTGCCGGTCATTAAGAAGTTTTCGTTTCTCAAGATATTTCTTGATCTGAAAATTTATCAGAGTTTCCATGACCTTGGAAAGAAGGGACGTAAGTGCAATTGGTCGGTAGTTTGAGGGAGATGAAGATACGAGTTTTTTGGAACGGGCTGGACAAATGCAGTTTTCCATCCACTCGGAAAGAGACCTGTAGAGTAGGACAGATGGAAAAGCTTACGCAGTGGTTTTGCCAGCGTGGAAGCACACCTCTTCAGAACTATTGGGGAGATACTATCCGGACCAGCGGATTTGTGTATATCGAGATCTTTTAGAACTCTTGCAACTGATCGAGTGCGAAAGGAGATTTGTCCCATAGAACCATTTACGCTCTCAAGAACAGGAGGAGTCATGTCACTCTGTGGTAGTGTCGAATTGGCTGCAAACTGCGCTGCGAATAAGTCAGCTTTTGCTTGAGAGGATACCACAGGAGTGTCATTGTTGACAAGCGTCGGAACCGAGGACGTAGTGGAGTTGCGAACGTTTTTTACAAATGACCAAAAATTCTTACTACCTTTGGGACATTGTAGTATTTTTTGCCGTAATTTTTGCTCATGTAAAAATTTGGTTCTTTGAATATGAGCATTGCAGGACTTCCTTGCTTGTTTGAACTTATTCCGGTTTTCCTCAGAAGGGTTGGCTTTATAACATCGGAAACTTACTTCTCTCACCTCGATAGCCTCTTTACAGCTCAAGTCGAACCATGAATTCTCTTTTGGTTTGATACTTTTTGTCCTATTCGGAACGAAATTTCTCATCCCGCAGAGAATAATGTTTGTAATCATTTCAGCGCTGGAGTCTACGTCACTATCGAGGAAACATAGTGACCAGTTAAAGTTACCGAAAAAATTGTTAAGACCGTCCCAGTTGGCTTTCTCGTATTGCCATACGGTTCTTCTTGGGATTTTTTCTTTAACTGGACTGTTGGAGTACGAGAAAATAGCTGTAATGATACAATGGTCTGACGTGCCTAGGGGCGATAATACATCAATAATGTATTTATCAGGATGAGATGTAAGAAACAAGTCAAGGGTGTGTGGCGTGTGGCCTGCAATGTCAGGGATTCTTGTCGGCTTGTCAATAAGCTGAGTTAAGTTGTTGACCTCAGCGAAAATCTCGGCATACCTTCCTTCGGGTGTTGTCTGGCCAGAATATCGAAGCCACGTAGAATTGTGTACATTGAAATCGCCCGTAACAACGATTTCAGTGCGAGGATAATGGGAAACAATTCTTTGGATTGAGTCCGACAGCGCATCGAATTCGTTAAAAGTCGAGACACTGTCCACACCCGGGCTTCTATAAATAAAACATATATGGGTGATGTGCTTTTGGACGGTGAATTTAAACCACATGAAATTAAAGTCAGTGTTTGAACACTGACCATATTGTGGTAGAAGCTGGTAAGCAACATCATTTCTAACGTATACAGCTAGGCCGTGATAAGCGAAGAATAATGGCACTAAGTTGTACCCGTGTAATTTTAAATTCCAACGGATCAGAATTTTCACCTATTTGGGTTTCACTCAATGCCAAAACAGCTGGCCTGTATTTTGCAGTATGAACGTATGCTGCATAAAAATTCTTTCTCAGCCCCCGAATGTTACTGTAATCAACACGAAATTTACCTACCATTATGAAAAAACAGACATTGAAAAAACCAACCCGTACGAACATCTAAATTCAATATTTTTCAAATCTCGAATTTGAACTTTTCAATAACACACTTCCATCAGTGACTGCGCCTTCATGGAAATGTGCCTTGATCCGCTCCTGGTTTAAATGTAAATATAGAATTATACGTTACGGGATAATTTTGATTAAGCAATGCATATACCTTGCAAACAAGTTTGACTCAGCATATGCAGTGCTTAAGCAAGATTTACTGTGGTGATGCTGGGGTGGAAAGAGAAGGATTTACCGCTCGCTGTTGGTGTCATGTTATTGTTTTGAATTTAATGTACAGCGATTTATTTTTGTTGTTACATATTGTGTAACACTGATAGATTATGGATTTTTCTTTATTAATTTTTTTTTTTTTTCGATTAATGGGTGAGGGAGATAACTTTAATTTGTTCACTATTTCACTAATAGGGAGTATTGGATTTATTAAACTTTTTTAACTTTTTTTTTATTTTTTTTTTTTTTTACTGATTTTTAATTTGGATTTGGGGGTAATGGGGCACAGCAACAACAACGGGCGAGTAAGCTTAGCTTCCGACGCGACCAACACAGAACGCGTGCGTTGCCGATGGGAGGCAAATCGACATTTTAAATCATTTTCAATCCACACGGAGGGATGAGAAATGCTAATGACAGGTACCAGAGTCAGCCGTACCATAACACTCGTGTCCACTACAATGGGGGTTCGAGAACGCCCATCCGGATTGACAAGTGGGGCGTGATTTTCGATGCTAAACCTCAATCGCTCCCTGTAGATGACTTCATTTTTCGAATAGAGATGCTGCAAAGCCAATACGATTGCTCATGGGGAGAAATCCTAGGGGACTTCCACCTCCTATTATCAGGCGCCGCTAGTGAATGGTATTGGCAGTACCAACGGACAAATTACCGCCGCTACTGGCCAGTCCTTAAGGATGCATTAATGCGCCAATTTCGCACCCCGAAATCAGATTTGGAGATGATACGGGACATTTGGGAACGAAAACAAGGCGCCTGGGAAACCAGTGATGACCTGTTGTTGGAATTCAGGGATCTCCCTTATATTGGAATGCATCAATATGTCCCTCCAACATGGACACTTCTTCTGGGTCGGTACCTAACTCGTGCACCGCATAGCGAGCCGGTGGACGTTGGGGCCTTGGCCCCTCTCGATCTTTAGTTGGAAACGCATGTTCAGGTTCCCTTTTATTATCGGCACTAACTCCATCTCTGGAATTTGGAGCCTCAGTAGTTGTGCACGTAGCTTAATAATCGAATCAAACAGGTCATCACTGGTTTCCCAGGCGCCTTGTGTTCGTTCCCAAATGTCCCGTATCATCTCCAAATCTGATTTCAGGTGCGATTGGCGCATTAATGCATCCTTAAGGACTGGCCAGTCGCGGCGGTAATTTGTCCGTTGGTACTGCCAGTACCATTCACTAGCGGCACCTGATAATAGGAGGTGGAAGTCACCTAGGATTTCTCCCCATGAGCAATCGTATTGGCTTTGCAGCATCTCTATTCGAAAAATGAAGTCATCTACAGGGATCGATTGAGGTTTAGCATCGAAAATCACGCCCCACTTGTCAATCCGGATGGGCGTTCTCGAACCCCCATTGGAGTGGACACGAGTGTTATGGTACGGCTGACTCTGGTACCTGTCATGAGCATTTCTCATCCTTCCGTGTGGATTGAACCTGGATGTCCCGTTGTCCATTCCATGCCCACTGTCTCTGGGCTTTCTAGAATGGGTATCCTCTCGTGGTGTTAATTGTGGAACCGTAGTAGTCTCTTCAGTAACTTGGTGGTCTGACCTTGGGATCTCAATCCTTGGTGGTTGACTAAGCATCCGATCTACTCGACGTTGAGCTGTAGGTTGACAACTCCTTTCTTCTATTGGAGGGGTCGGACGGGTGGCATAATTTATCTCTTTTAAAAAATCCAGGAATCCTCTTTCTACTTCCGATATTACTGCTTCTGAAACGTTGCCTCTCGTAGAGATTATGTACGAGTCAAAGGCTTTTATAACAGCTTAATTTATCACGGATCGCAATTCTGCTGGAACCACTCCAATAGCCTCCCTTTGTCCAATTTCATCCGTAGAGGGCTCGAACGTAACCTCAATCTGCTTTTCGGTCTATCGTCTGGTCCACTCAAAGGCTCTGCGATGTTCTCGGCAACACTATTTCTGGGTTCGTTTTGGTTAGCTGGCTCTAATCCGCTGAGAGAGCTGAAGGATGGGGCATGTACTGAGTCCGTGGCGCTAGTCGAGGTACCCTCCCCCTTGAAGGAGGAGGATTTGTAAAAAGCAAAAGGTTGACTTCCTGCCTATCTACTACGTTCTCTCTACTTGATGGTGGAGGGTTCAGAAACCGCGGCGGCATTTCTCTTTGAACACCCGCAATGCTTACCGCGCTTTATGGTGGAAGATTTGGGAACAGCGGTGGCAATCCTGATTGGAGTGCCACCGTTACTGTTCCGACTACCGGAGGAGGATTTGAAAATAACTTTCACATTCCCCCTTGCCTCTCCGCTAGGGCGGCACCACTTGAAGGAGATGGGAGTGGAATAGCTGGTGGTTCGCTGCACATCCCACTAGAGGATCTGGCCTTTCCTGGAAGAGGAGGATTTGGCACCATTGGTGGTTTCCCAGCTTGTTAATTGAAGTTTATTGAAGTTTATTGAAGTTTATTTATTTATCCAGACATAATTTACATTTAAGATTAAATCTTTTAAACATGCAAATATTCATATTATGTTGACAAAGATGGAATACAAAATTAAAATTTAATACCTAAAAATTTAAAATAAAAGAGAGAGTACAATTTCAGGAAGAGATAGAGTTGAATAAAATTGTATAAATTCATACTTAGATACAATAAAGAAATAAATGAAATAAATGAATGCTCCTTAAAAATAAGAACCACTGAAAAATCGAAATAAGTCGCTTTGGATTACATTAAAAGGTCTGGTATTGATCTTTGTTTTGATTTGATGTGGCAGAGAGTTATAGAGTATCAGTGTATGACTGAAGAACAGTCGTCTATTGATTAAAAGGTTAGATCGTGGCAACAAAATATTGAAGGTTCGTTGCGATCTATCAAAGTTAATGTTGTCATAGATGTACCTAGGACAGCGGTATTTTAGTATTTTCATCAACAAAAGGACGGATCTATAATCAAAGTAGGAGAATAAATCACATCCCAGCAGAGAAGTTCGATACTGTGAAACATGGTCGTATCTTCGCAAGTTGTATATGTAACGTATAGTAGAGTTAAATGCGACAGAAAGTTTGGTCGAATTTGCAGAATCAAGTTTTCCAAAAACTTCACAGCCATACGAAAACAAAGGTAATAATAGTGAACTGGCTAGGAGTTTTCTAGTTGCTGTAGGGGTGTAACTGCTTGAACGCCATAGGGATCGCAGACCTCCATACATCCTCCCAATTATAGAATTAATGTGGTCATTCCAAGTGAGAGTGGAGTTTAAGGTCATGCCAAGACTGCAAGCTTTTTCAACAAAGGGAACTACAACATCGTTAAGTAGTATTGGAGAAAAGTCAGTTGTTGATATTAAGCTTTTATAGATAACCATATTTAGAGATTTTCGAGGATTTAAGACCAGTGAATTGTCCCGAGCCCACTCGTGTATGGAATCTAGATCCTCGTTCATGCAGCTAATCCCATCCTAAACTAGACCCAAGGGTCTGGCAAGTGAAAGCTGTGCATCGTCCGCGTATAAATCTAGTTCGCTATGAGTAACACAATTGAACAGATCATTTACGTACATGCAGAAGAGAAGGGGGCCCAGTATAGATCCTTGCGGAACACCGGAACTAACAGGAAGAAAAGAGGACATTCTGGGACCAGAAACCACTGCCTGACTTCTTTCACTTAAATAGTTATAAATCAACTTTGCAGCTTGATCTGAAAAGCTAAAATTAGTTAAAAGTTTACGATATAAAGTTGAGTGGCTAAGTGAATCGAATGCTTTAGAAAAATCTAACATTACAAGAAGAGTGAGTTTATCATCTTCCAATGATATATGTAGGGAATTAATTTGTTTAAGAAGAGCAGTAGTGCAGTTATGCCTTGGCCGAAAACCAGATTGGTTGTCATGAAGAAGGTTATGGAGCTGCAAAAAGTCATTGATCTGTCTTAGGATTAGTTTCTCGGCTACTTTTGACAGTACTTGAAGAATGCTGATTGGGCGATATTCAGGTGGGGAGTTGCCATTTTTGGGTATAGGAATAACTTTTGCTGCTTTCCACAAAGCTGGAAAAGTTGAAGACATGATTATCGTGTTAATAACGTGTGTCAAGGGAAGAACCAAATGGTGATCCATCATTTTCACAAATTTGGGATGAATTTCGTCAACCCCTGAGGCATTAGTTTTAATACTGCGTAAGGCGATAAAAACTTCGTTTGGACTCACATACATGAACGAAAAGTTTTCGTAAAGAGGTCGGGTTGCAGCTTCTGGGGTGTTATTGATAGGATTAGGGTTGGAGGTCCGATCTGAATTCCATAGAAAAGTTCTATTGATGGTATCTGGATCGACGGTTTGACAAGTATATTTCTTTGAGTATACACCAGATTTGTTAAGATTTGACCATAGCTGCTTTGTAGGCTGCTTTGCATCGAGTAACCTATCGTAATACCTTTTCTTAGATCTGCGAACTTCATGACTAACTTGGTTTCGAATCCTTTTATAATTTTCCCAGAATGTTGAAATCCTAAATCGTTTCCAACTTAAATAAGCTTGGTTGCGGTCAGAGATTAAATTAAGAATCCTATGTGTTAGCCAAGGGATCTTCGAGTTGGGCAGTGTTTTTGTCACAAAAGGAACAAAAATGCTATGCAGGTGGGATATTGCATCATTAATAAAAGCAACTTGGTCATCCACACGGGCCATATATCTTACGGATTCCCAGCTTATGCCACTTTCTGCAACGTGGAGAGCGGGTTGGTTCACCGAATTATAATTTGAATAGGAGAAGGAATTGGTATCAGGGACTCTTGAGGATATATTGAACAAACTTGGAGAAAATTGATTAAAAAAAAAAATACTTTATTCAAGTTCGAAGTCAAAAAATATCAAGAAGAGTGGAAGATGTACTCGTAAAGTGAGTTGGTTCGTTGTTCACTCTCTTTATATCAATGGAGTCAATTTTGAGTTGAAAAGAGCTCGTAAGACAATCTGGTTCCAAGAAATTTAAATTAAAATCCCCAGCGATAACAATATCATTATAGCAAGGTGACAAATCTTCTAACACTTTAGAAATGGTCTCAATGGTACGATGTTTAGGGGCCTTATACACACAGCCAATGAGACAAATCCCATCTTCAAACTTAAGCTCACCAAACAAGAATTCGGCATTCTCATTGTCAGAAGCAACAATACGAAAATTTAAAGTTGACCTGACGTATATAGCGACACCACCTCCACGCCCCCTTGCACGGTCCGTGCGAAAAATTTTATAATTTTGGATATCCACGGAGGTATTCTGTAGCTCAGGTCTGAGCCAAGTTTCAGAAACACAAATAATATCGCAAACTGACTTAGAAAACATTTTACGAGTTTCGCCAATTTTAGGAAGCAAGCTCCCAGCGTTAAAGTGACATAAACGTAAGCCTGCATTCTGCCTAAGGAGTGTATTAATAATAACACCAGAAGTGACCGTCTCAGCCAAATGTATGCTATCCAACACCTTGTTGCCGAAAGAGAAGTTTGAAAGGAGCAAGCATGATGATAGTAAAATAGATTAATACAAGGAAAAAAAGTAAAAATAAATAAATTGTGAGGAATAATGTATGTATGTAAGAAAATAAAAGAATTAATTAAGAAAGAATAAAGAAGCTGATGTTTAGATGTAGGAAAAATAGTAAATTAGATGAATAAGTAAAAAGTAAAGTTATTGGATGTTTAATGTTGTTAAGACTCGGTGAACTTTTCCAGATCCAGAGTTGATACAATTTGTACAGCATTGCTATTTTCGGATTTTCGCACCCAGACCCGACCAGAGAGAGTGAATACAGCTACGCAATGATTCTTCTTCTTTAAACTGATGGCATCTCTCATCAGCTTGTAATTAAGCGGTGACAAACTTTCATTGATATAAATGGGCCCACATGGTATGCTGTTGTGTTGTTTGAAACCAAGGTCAGCGAGCGTCATAGACTTTGCACCCGAATCACACGCACGGCGACGTTTAATGGTGAGACGTACGGCAGATAAAAATGATATTTTGTCGGTAACATTGTACAGTTTCACAACGATTGGAGAGAACGTGGAACCACTTCTAGATGTTGTAGAGGTGCGGAAAATATTTGTTGCAGCAATAGGCCTCTTTAACGCTACAGAGTCACACAAAGTTGAGAAATAGCCATTAAGATCTTCATCGGGAACAGCAGGGACACCAGATAGGATAATGTCAGCAGCTCGGTGTGGTCTTTCAAGTAAATCTAGTCTTTGTTTGTTGTGTGCCAACTGATTGTTCACCTTATTTAGGATGTCAATTTCAGCCTGGTGGGACTGGATCGAGGCAAGAAGTTTGTTTTCAATGTCATTAATAATACCTTTAAGACCATTGATTGATGTGGAAATATTAGTATTTAAGTCCAAAGATATGCTTGTGAGCTTAGCTTCGATTTCACTGCGAAGATCGGACAGTTTCTGCTCCAAATCTCTTTTGATGTTTTGCATATTTCCCTTGGTAGAGTTGGCAGAAGGTGAAGGTGAAGGCGAACCCGTAGTATTTTTTTTCAAACGATCACTTGCCCTTTTATCTAGTGAGTTCATATTATGATAGGGAGAAAGAGATGACGATATACGCGGGAGCTAGCAGATAATTCACAAAGAAATTTGGTTGCAAAAAATTTTGTGATAACTATTTTAGCACAAAAATTAAGTTTATAATTGGGATTTTCACTTGGTATAATTAAGAATTTTATAATTTAAGAGTTTTAATACGCAATGTGTAGATATTGGGCGAAAAACTGACGGAAACTGGTAGTAAAGACCCCGATAGAAGAAACACGTGTTAATGCCAAGCAAGTGACATTTCACATTCACAATTGTGTACCGGTTTTCTTTATCGGTGACCGAATTGTAGACATCTTGCGAAATTTGTAATAGGGAAAATATCTCGTCCGTAAACAGCGGATAACAACTCTGTCTTCCAAGATTTTAATATTTCTAACATTATCTTTTTCTTTTAGGCTCATTAAATCACCTGTGAACTGTGAAGCTAACAAATTTAAAATTTTTTACCTTTAATTTTTATACCCTATTCCATAGAATGGGTATATTGTATTTGGTGTGGAGTTTGTAACATAGAGAAATAATACCGTTAGGTATAGAAAAGTATATATATTCTGACTCAGAATCAAAAGCTTAGTCGATTTAGCCATGTCCGTCCGTCCGTCCGTATGTATATTCTCTAGAGGTCGCAATTTTTGAGCTAGAAAACTGAAATTTGGTATATATAATCTTTGGTTCAAGAGTAAGGCTAAGTTCTTGAACCGGTAAAATCCGCCCACAGACACGCCCACAATCGCCATTTTTGTTGAACAACCTCAATTTAATAAAATTAAATTATGTTTTTTTGTAGAGTTACGACAAAAACATAACGCTAAAATTTTGCACACGTAAGCTTTAGGTACACTTTCTTCCAATCAAATAAAAATATTTCAGTGTGGGCGTGGCTTACGCCTATTTTTCATACAAAATCATCAATATGGTTTTTATAAAATAACAATTGTTATATTAAAGCGAAAAACATTAAATTTTGTGGGTCTTATTGGCACATAAACATCTTGTGTATGAAATCAAGAAAATTGATTTTGGGCGTGGCTGACGCCCACTTTTCATTAGAAACTATAAAAAAATTGTTTTTGTAAATAAACGGTATTTATAATTAATCCGCATGCCAAAATTTTGCGTCTCTTAATAGAAACGAGAAGGTTTGTGTATGAAAAGAAATTTTTGAATTTTGGGCGTGGCTTACGCCTACTTTTCATGAAAGAACGAAAAACGTAGCCTTAAGAATTTAAGGCATTTCCAATGTTTAATTTAAACCTTTTTCCTTCTGTTCGTTATTTGAGAAATATATCTCTACATTTTCTTTTGTAAATTTTTTCAATACGCCCACTTTTAAAGGCGTGATTTTGGTAAAATGCCTTTGTTCAGGTAAGATTGTTTAAAAACTACTCGATTCAGCTGTAGTCTTACACATATGCCTAAATACTGAAAAAAGTGCAGTTAGTGCTTCAAATTTTTAAGACACGCCCACTTTTAAGGGGCGTTTCCGTCAAAAGGCGTATAATGCATTAATTTTTTTAACGTTTTTTAACTATCGGTCGCAGTTTTGAAGTAAACAGATGAACACTTGGATTTATATTCCTTGGTTACGTAGCAGAGTGTGGTCCAATAATTGTTAAAAACACCCATAATCGCTATTTCCATTCCAAATCTAATTTTTAAAAATTTAAGTTTTGTCTTGCTTTGTTCAAATCGATCTGCAAGAATAAAATTGAATTTCACTGAGCTCATATCAATTGCCTTGGCAATAAAACGTTTTAACTTTGGGCGTGGTGCACGCCTTTTTTTATTGTGCCATCACTAATTGAACATCACACCGCATAAAATTAATGTTATTGAATTTTTTTCTGTCTGCTAAAGAAGAATTTTGTTTCTGAAACATCGGCTGTTTGCGGGAGGCAGACGCATGCACATACAAAAATATGGGGAATAGGGTATCCAACAGTTCGTTGCAAACGTACTGTAGCTCTCGCTTATGTTTATTTATATTTTTGAACCACTTTCGCTACTGTCCTACACTACTACTAACTTACTCCGCTTTACAATTATCCTTAAAAATAAATGTAGATAAGTATTAAGATAAAAACTTTATTATACCTTCCTGAAAACTCTCTCCTTATCTTAAGATTGTTTGAGTAAAGTTTAGTTAATAAATACTGTTTCATATTCTAGGAAAATTATTATTATTTTGTTTTATTAAACATATAACTAACTTCAAGGCAGATTATTCTAATCAACCTTCTTCGAGTAGTGTTATAGAAACAAAAGAATTATAAAACTGTAATTTAATTGGTTGTATCTGTTTTGTTTTTGGTTTTTATTTAGTGATTCGGGGTGCTTCGGGCGGCTGTCTTCGGTATCACACTTTTTTTTCTTTACAACAAGTGTATAACTCAGCTTTGAAGTCATTACATTCAGTAATAATTTGGTGAAGTTTCTCCTTCGTATAATTATCTTGAGATTATCATCTCTCCACTGAATGTGGTTTACTTGTAACACCCAAAAAAAAAAAAAAAAACACTGACAATTTCCAGATGTTTTTGCGGCCGGTGCAAGAACTTCTAGTCGCTGTTGACCAGGTATACTCAAGAGTTATCCTGGTCAAGACATACGATTCCCCTTGCTCCGACTACAACCCCACCTGAAATGGGACGTATTAATTACCCCCTATGTTAGGTCACGAGCAATCAGTCGCATTTCATACGTTGCACGTAATAGCCTTACGTCTGAAGACATACCGACTCTCTTTTCCGGACATAGATAGCAACTTATTGTTGTTGTTTTGTTGTGCCTCCGAAAATCCCGAGGGAATAAAAAGTTTTTTTTTTTTTTTTTTTTTTTTTTTATCAATATATTTCGGCCCTAAGTGCCATCATCGGGATCTAGAATTTAAAACAATAGAACATACAATTTATATAAAAATAATTAAATTATACAATTTAAAAGTACCTAAGATGAAATATCACAAAAGAGTTTTCTTAGACAATTTTGACAGTGACTTTGGCATCTGTCAATGAATGCCTTAAGCTACAAAGCTCCAAACAAAAATTAGCAAGTTAAAGATAATGTTAGCACTGGCTATAGAAAATAATGTGCGATGTTGGCGTGATGGTGTTTACACGATGTTCGCAGCGCTATGAGTTGTCTTTTTTCTGTCATTGGCGTGTGTGAAGTTAATTAGATTGAAGTATGTGTTTGTATAATCTTTTTTGTCCATTTTAAAATTACATACATTATCTCCAAATTTAACATTTTAGTTAACCTCGTAAACCAGTAGTTTTAATTTGTTGCGTTCAAATTTTAAAATTTTGGCATTATCAAAATTAAAAGAGTGGCCAGTTTGATGTTTGTGATTGGCTAGTGCTGCAACGTTTTTCAAATTAGCGGTGCTAGAGTCTACTTTTTTACAATCCTTGTTGAGTGTTGTTCAAGTCTTTTGTTTAATTTTTGGATTCTTTCAACAATGTAGTTTTTTGGACAGTCATTACAAGAAACACTGTAGCTGACACCTGAGTTTTGAGTCAAAGGCAGTTTATGTTTCATGTTTGCAAAGAACATATCTTTAACTTGCTAATTTTTGTTTGTAGCTTTGTAGCTTAAGGCATTCATTGACAGATGCCAAAGTCACTGTCAAAATTGTCTAAGAAAACTCTTTTGTGATATTTCATCTAAGGTACTTTTATATTGTATAGTTTAATTATTTTTATATAAATTGTATGTTCTATTGTTTAAAATTCTAGATCCTGATGATGGCACTTAGTGCCAAAATATATTGAAAAAAAAACAAAATTTTTTCCTCGGGATTTTCGGAGGCACAACAAAACAACAAATATAACATTAACCTATATCCCGGCAACACAAAATCCTAAATTAATAGATAGCAACCATGGACACAACTACGGATGTACTGTCGGTCACCACGGGAATATCGAAGCGCCTCGTCGCAATGAGACAGGCCGTCTTAAGAGCTATCCTGTGTCAGAATTACTACGTCACAAAACGTTGGGCGCCATTTGAAATGAGGCAATAGGAGGGGATAGGATCCCAGGGATGTATAGTGGTCGGAACTGGAGATCAGGAATTTGTCACTAAATGCTTATAGGGTAGGATAATGATGTTAGGAGGGATGATTGGGGCGCTACTAGATACAAATTGAGAAGAAAAACCAAACAGGACCAATATTCTCAACGTTTCAATCCCTATGAAGCCAAAAAAAAGGAACTTGAAAAGAATGTCCGCTACAAAGGGCCAGGGCATGATCGCGTCGTTCAGCTTAACTCACCGGATATAGAAGGGATTTTAACCCCGCAGCCAGATCTCACCTCTTCCAAAAACATAAAACATGCCATTGAACTGCTCACCACCACCACATACAAGTCCACGTCCAGGGGTGCGGCTGATGTTGGTTCAGCAAAGCCTCTTCTCATTCAACCTGGAATCCAGACGGCTGTATTTTCAGATTCCCCAAAACGTACGATTTCAACCGCTGAAATGTTCCTCTACCGACGGAATTCAGCCATCCTTACACACCCCAGCTGATATGCCTTAGCACTCCATGGTCTTCTGTGAAGACCAGAACAGACGACTCCAAAGTTTCATCTGTTTTGACGTGACTCACAACTTTTATTAAATATCAATAAATATAAATATACCTTAATTTAATCATGCTAAATATGGATTAAAAATCATTAAAGAATAAATGTTGTTTATTTTTATATAAATACATGCATTAAATTAAATTTTTAAATAAATTGTAACACACACAAAAAATCTTAACAAAAATCAACTTAAATACCTAGCTCCTTTGAGGGATTTTATATATAACTAGCAGACCCGGCCACGCGTTGCTGTGGCTAAGGTAGGTATGTATATATGTATATATATGTCAAATGGTAAATTTTTATTTTCGAATAATCATAAAATCGTTATAGCGGGTATAAAAATGATTGAAATTTGAATTTTCGTAAAGTAAAGAGAATCAACATTATTAATCTAACCTATGAAGTTTGTAACAAATGAGTAAATTACAAAGTTGATACTTAAAAATGTAACATTTAATTTTAGAAATGAAGTAGGTAGGGTAAATAATTCTTTATTATTAACAGTAATATTTATTATTTTGAATTATAAATATGTTTAATTCAATATTAGTTCAACACTAATTGGTGCACGATATTCTTTGTTAATCTGTTTCTAGCTAACACAAATAGATTCGATGGTTTTCCCACACGTGAGCATGCAACATAAAGTTGCCCATGGAAAAACATTAAAAATAACCGTATTCTATTATTTATCATCTGCAACCTTCTACCATCTAGAATCTTCTACCGTCTACCATCTTGTTCTATCTACCATCTGCTACTATCAAAAATCTTCTATATCATCTACCATATCCTGCCATCTTCCATCTTCAAACATCTATCATCTTCTACCATTTACGATCTTTTACACAACTACCATCTTTTACTATCAACTATCTTCTACCATCTACCTTCTTATATAATCTACCATCTCCTGCTATCTACCAACTTCCATCTTTTACTATCAACTACCTTCTACCATCTCCTACCATCTTCTACCAACTACCATCTTCTAACATCAACCATCTTCTACCATCTAGTATCTTTTACCTTCTTCCATCTAGAAGCTTCTCCCATCTACCATCTTGTTCTATACCATCCTCTTCGATTTACCATCTTCTAGCATCTACCATATCCTGCTATCTGCTATATACTGTCTTCTAACATCTACCATCTTCTACCATTTACCACCTTCTACCATTTACCATCTCCTACCATCTACCATCTTCTATTGTCTACCATCTCCAGCCATCTGCCATATACCATCTTCCACCTTCTACCATCTAGAATCTTCTGCCATCTACCATCTTCTACCATCTACCAAGTTCTACCACCAACCATCTTCTACTATTTACTTCTTTAAAAAAGTGTTTCTTTAGAAAGCTTCTTGAAGTTAAAATTTTTTAGAATACCTATACATATATATATACATATTTTCTGAAGTTAAAATTTTTTAGAATACCTACATATACTAAACATATGTATTTACATCCTTTAAATGAAATCTGTAGCTGAACATAAAGTGAACCTTCATTTTAAGTGAAGAAAAATGTTTGCTGGTATACTAAACAATAAAACAAAATCGTATTACACAAACACATACATATCTTGTTTGTGTATGTAACGATATTTCCCAGCAAACATTTTCCTTCAAAAATGAATCATTATGATTCATTTAAATGAAGAAAACCTTCAGATATGAATTCACTAACGATTCAATTCCAATCAAATCTCCTGAGAAATGGGCATTCATTTATGAATCTTTGAATATGATATATAAATGATTAGAGAAACATTCACCAAAATGAATGTATTTAAGGGTGGGTCTACCTCAGAACAGAACTTAAACGCCATGTAAATTGTGTTCTATGTGGTAGTGCGATATTCTTTTCTCTTCGTTATATTGTTTTTGGTAACTCATTTACTCTTGTTCTCTTTTCAAAATAATTTTGTGATCTTCCGCAGTCGCAGTGAACTCACAATAATTATTATTCTCAAAGCGGTGCGGTGCGGTGGTGGCGCGCACCGCCGGCTGCAGCCACAGTAGTAGAGGAGGTACAGGCAGTGGAAAGGAAAGCAGAGGGAAAAGATTATTGGCATTGGACGTTTTAGTAGGGGATACTTTTTGTGTGTGTCTTTCTGTGGGTTTCGTTGTTGTCCTTTCGCTTTGATTTAGTAATGCGATATGCGATGACAAGTTTTATTCTCTCTGTATGGAAGGGTGAAGGGATTTTTTTTCAATTTTTTTTCAAAACACAGTAGCTAATAGCTAATGCCTGATTCACAACCTCGCGTCACGACGAGACGAGAGCGTCGCGATTATCGCTGTCTTTTTTTCTCGTTCTGAAAAATCAGAACGAGAAAAAGTGACAGCGATAATCGCGACGCTCTCGTCTCGTCGTGACGCGAGGTTGTGAATCAGGCATAAATGTGGGTAATTTTTTTCTATTTTCGTTTTGTTGTTGTTTTTTTTTTCATATTTTACTTGCTGTTGCTGCCATAACAGTGACAAAAAAAATGTGAACTCGTTTGGGACTCGATCGAAATCTTGATGAAGGTCAGGACTCAGGAGTCAGGACACATAAAATGAACATGCATAGGTAGATAGGTAAACTTTACATTATATTTAATGTAGGTATATGTAGGTAGGTATGTACATTGATATCGTTGTTTTTTTTTTTAAGTTGCATGTAACAAAAGTGTGAGGTAGGTCAATATAACTATTTGACCTGTTTTAAAATTGCTTATGGGTTTATTGCAAAGGGAAAAGAATAATTTGAGTACCTAGCTATATATCTATTATTATTGAAACATTGTTACTTTTTACTTGCGATTATAGGTACTATAAGGCAAGTTATGCATTCGTCGAAAAAAAAAGTTTTGAGATAACAATCAAACATGACATTACGATGATAGTGAAGACGAAAAAAGATGGTCTAAAAATTCTGTCCGTCTGTATGTCTGTCTGTCTGTCTGTCTGTCTGTATGTATAGAGACCTACAGCCCAAACGGGTGGGCCGAATTGCTTCAAACTTGGTACCTATATAGACTTTTTTAGGTATTGTGCAGAGGGGAAATTGAAATTTTTTTCTTAGCTCAAAAAATAACGGTACCTGCCATACAACCGTTACGTTAAAGCTTGTTTTTCTCAAAAACAGCTTTAACGATTTCTATTTAAAAAAATCAGTGTTGCTTTTTAGGTACGACCAATCATATGGCTGAAAAAAAAGTTTTAAAAAATGGCTAAGAACGGTACTTTCCATAGGACCGTTTTTTTTTGCTTTCGACTAACTCGAAAACGGCTCAACCGATTCTTTCGAAATCTTACACACATAAAGGTGTAGGTAGCTCAATTTGTATTGCATACCAATATTTTTGAAAAATATTTTTTTGTATTTTTAAAAGCATTTAAAAAAAAAATTAAAAAAATTAATATTTTGAAAACTGCTTATTAAATTTTTTTCTAAAAATTTTAAATAAATGTATTTGTTTAATACCTATTAACTGGCGTTTTTTAATTTTTTCCAAATATTCATACAATCTGCAATAGAATGCTTATTCCAAAAACCCTTCTGTAGGACAATAATATAACTATGTACCAAATTTGAAGCGAATCGGTCTAGCCGTTTAGGCTGTAGGTGCCGATACAGACAGACAAACAGACAGGCAGAATTTTCGGACCCACTTTTTTCGACTTCTCTATCATCATAATTTTAAAATCAGTTATTCTAGTGAACCGCTTTCAAAATATTAACTTTCAAACTCAAAATTTTGAAAAAAATTTTTTTTTTAAAATAATTTTAAAACTAGTTTTTTTCAAAATTTTACGTCATTAAGTATTATTTTTGTTCTCAGAATTCAATGCTCCCATTAATTTTAAATCCAACACTGAAAACCGTATGGCTCTATGACTTTTTGTTGCCAAGCTATTCAAAAATAACCGAACCTACTTCTTCTACATACGATAAGAAAACACACAATGTGTATTGATATCTATGTATATGTATGTACCACCGCAACGACCAATGCTTCTCCGACCTTAGTACATATCTATTTATCGATATGACAAAGGACCTCTCCTCGCACACGATATTTAGAAAATCACTCGAATACCTATTTATGCGGACGACGACGAGTACAGCACCCGCTTATACCGGTCTATTTACGGACACTCATTCATTCATTCTCACACAGAACACCCATTCCCTCCGCACGTACCAAACGCACTGCAGATACATTGCGGTCACACACATTCCTATGCGCTACTGCGACTACATAACATATCCCGTCAATGCGCATAAGAAAAATATTTTACCATGCATGTCTATGTACCTAGTAGGTACATAGACATGCATAGAAAAATATTTTTCATATCACCCAACAGGTAGGTACTACCTACCTGTGGGTGATGACAAATCTAATTATATCAATCACCCACCTTTTACAATAATGGATGCTGTACTTTTTGAAAAGAATATAAGGAGCGAGAATGAAAAAAAAAAACAAATATTACAACAGGTACATGGTACATACGTTGAAGAGGACTACTACCGACCATCGAAATACCTTCCCATCGCTTACCTATCCTAACCACACGATTTGTGTACACAAACACAACAACTAAAAACATTTATTCATAATATAAGCAAAGTGTTACCTTTTATTAACTTTTTGAAAGGGATATTTCCTTTTTTTCAGCCCAAATATCTGGGATGCATTTTTCACCTTACGAGGCATAACTTTTTAAATGTTTTTTTTTTCACTCAGATTGGAAAAACTATGTGCGTATATTGTTTATTTGTTTTTTTTTTTAAATATGAGCAGCACTGATCAAATGTGTTTAATGTGTCACAATCACAAGACTCTTTATAGTCATACAAAATAACACCAATATTTTTTTATAACCACAAATTAAAAATCATCTATCGATTTGTCACCAAAATTGTCCGAATCATTCAAAAATACATGGAACAATGATCTTATAAGAACAGGTACAGCTGATTTTTGTGTTGGTATTCAAATTTCAAAGAAAAGGAAAAACCAAAATCAAACCAACAAAAAATCAAATAAGAAAAAATGAGAAATACTCTCTTACAAAGAGGTTGCAATAAAAGAGAATCTATGTTAACGCCATTAATTGTGGTGACAATTTCGTGAACTACATTTTCATAAGTGTGAAATTTTTGTTCAAAAAAGGTAAAAAAGATACTTTTTTAAAATAAGATAGTAAAGTGACTTCAAATGATATAATTTTTCTTTAAATTGATACAAAAAGAAAAAATTCCAAAAAAAAATAGAAAAATAATAACAAAACGATAAAAGTTTTCCCTACTTACAAAAACGAGTGAGTACGTTAACATATTAAATTGCTATTTTAAGCACATAAAAAAAAAAAAAAAAAATTAAATGTTTCTATAGCATACTTCCAAATTAAACAAATATTATTATAATTTTTTTTTTTTACCTAAATTGAAATAAATAAGCGGTTTACAAAGCGTCCCATATGAAAAATATGCTATTTTTTGTTTTGGGTCTTCCTAGACCGGTAAATTAAAAAAAAGTAAATATTTATCGATGTTCATGATAACATCTAGTTTCAATGATATTAAAAAAAATTATCTTGGTCGATTTGGTTGAACATTTTACAAACTGCGCTTGTCTAAAGAAAAAAAAGACCTCTTGGTTGACCTCAATTTTATTATATATATATATAAAAAAAAAAAACTTTGGTTTCTATAACAAATAGAACTTATTTATTCTGATTAAGAAACTGAAGCAAAAGAAAATAAAAAGTTACTTAACAGAGGAAAATTAATAGGACATAATAATTTGTGTCTAAATTTTACGAAAAATTTAAAGTTTTTATCTTTTGAAAGTATAAATATCATGATAAATAATTATTTGATGATAAGCATATCTGCTCACATTTTTTGACTAATTAATACATTTTATTTCATTAAAATATCTTTTCAAATGTAGGAGATATATTAAGTTTTATGCACGCACTACCCTACATTTACATGGGAGACCCACCCTTAAGCGCTTTTTCTTTACAATTGTGTGTTAACATTCACTTTTATTCATAAGAGTGAAGGAAATTTAGATAGATTAATTAGATTTTTGTATATTTCTTGATCACAATCATTTTTGTTCATATATGTGAATGAAAATGCAATGTAGATCTCTTTTTAATTCGATTACAATTTTGATTCTTCATTTTTGCTGAACATAAAGTGAACCTTCGTTTTTAGTGAAGAAAAATGTTTGCTGGGTTTGTACTTCAAAACAAAAAACAATACACTAATATAATCTAATTTTGACTGATAAATTTTTCAAATAATTGACACTTTTATACTCCTTATTTTTTTTTTTTTTTTTTTTTTTTTGTTGCACGCAAAGTAGGTCGTCGTAATTTTTCGTTACACTTTCCCTGATTTTCAATAAATATATCAAGATAAAAATTTCCAAAATTGGTCCACCCATTCTCTTCTTCCTTAGAAGATGCTACCAGATTTATTACCATATTAACAAAATGCACTAAAATTATTTTCGTGGTACATAGTTGTACTGAATTTTGACCAAACTTCACGGAAACCTTCGCAGTCATCCTTAGAATGTCCTACGAAAAGATTAATTACTAATTTAACAAAATGCACTACAAATGCACTAAAAATGCATTTGTGTAAGACCGCTTTATAAATTGAGAAATAAACTATCCTATCTTTTAAGTCGGATCAAACTGCACACAGTTTTCAAAATTTTATTAAAATCTGTTCATTAGTTTAGGAGTTCATTGCGGACAAACAACGTGACACTCGATTTATATATATTAGATAACAAAAAAAAAACGTGGAAATAAATATCTGAAATTAAACTGTAAGTAGTTTTCTCATAACCATACAAAAAAATAATCAAAATAATCATACAACCAAAAATAAAACTTAACTACCTTATAATCTGTACTTTCGAATCGGCAAAAAAAGATTTCAGATACCAAACAAAATCATTTATCATAAGCTCCTTTTCCAAAATTACAAATTGCTAATTTTGCAAAGGATGGTTGACAAAGAAAAATGAAAGAATAATAAAAAAAAAACCCGTTATCCACAAACGGAACCTGTGAGTTCAGGTTCTCCGGGACCCCTAACTGAGAAATAACGCCATTACGCCTTGCGTCAAAAAAAACTTTACACCGTTAACCCTAAGTAGTCCTGCTAACAGAGAGCTCTTTGTTGGGGGATTCTTATGGGGTTTCAAATTGACGAAATCGCGAGGGGGGTTCCGGTCGAACCTAACCCCTCTTGTCCTGGCAACTGTATTAGAACAGAAAAAAATGCACTTAGGCCGACCGTTGGTTTCCACTAAGAATTTAAACCTAAGCTTATAAACAAGAGTTTGTATTTGCCTCCCATCGGCAACGCACGCGTTCTGTGTTGGTCGTGTCGGAAGCTAAGCATATTCGCCCGTTGTTGTTGCTGTGCCTCGTTACCCCCAAATACAAATAAAAATAATAGCCAAAAAAAATTCTACCAAGAAAATAAAAAATTTTAATAGATGCAAAAGTCCCCATAAGTGCAATAGTGAATAAATTAAAATTATCTCTCTCACCTAAAAAAAAAAAAAAAATATTAAAAAAAAATTTCATAATATATCAGTGAATCACAATAACAACAAAAATAAACCAGTGCACATTTAATACGAAACAATAAAATGTCAACAACAGCGAGCGGTAAATCCTTCTTTTCCCATCCCATCATTTTCACAGCTAATCTATCTTAGGCAATGCATATGCTGAGACAAACTTGTTTGTAAGGTATATGCACTGCTTAATCTAAGTTAACGTTTTACGTAAAGTTCGCTATATTACACTTCAATCCAGGAGCGGTTCAAGGCATATTTCCATGAAAGCGCAGTCACTGATGGAAATGTGTTATTGAAAAGTTCAAATTGGGGATTTGAGAAAATATTGAATTTTGTTCGTATAAGTTGGTTTTGTTTTTAATTCATAACAATAATAATAACATTCGTTGGATTAGGAAGAGCTTTTATGCAAAATACGTCCATACTGCAAACAACAGGCCAGCTGTTTTGGCATTAAGTGAAACCCAAATAGGTGAAAATTCTGATCCGTTGGAATTTGACCTACACGGGTACAACTTAGTGCCATTATTCTTCGCTTATCACGGCCTAGCTGTATACGTAAGAAATGATGTTGCTTACCAGCTTCTACCGCAATATGGTCAGTGTTCAAACACTGACTTTAATTTCATTTGGTTTAAATTCAACGCTCAAAAGCACATCATCCATATATGATTTATTTATAGAAGCCCGGGTCTGGACAGTGACTCGACTTTTAACGAATTCGATGCGCTGTCGAACTCAATCCAAAATATCGTTGTTACGGGCGATTTCAATATACACAATTCTACGTGGCTTCGATATTCTGGCCAGACAACACCCGAAGGAAGGTATGCCGAGATTTTCGCTGGGGTCAACAACTTAACTCAGCTAATTGACAAGCCAACAAGAATCCCTGACATTGCAGGTCACACGCCAAACACACTTGACTTGTTTCTAACATCTCATCCTGATAAAAACACTATTGATGTATAATCGCCTCTAGGCACGTCGGACCATTGTATCATTTCAGCTTTTTTCTCGTACTCCAACAGTCCAGTTAAAGAAAAAATGGCAAGGAGAACCGTATGGCAATACGAGAAAGCCAACTGGGACGGTCTCAATAAATTCTTCGGAAACTTTAACTTGTCACTATGTTTCCTCGATAGTGACGTAGACATGAGCGCTGAAATGATTACAAACATTATTCTCTGCGGAATGAGAAATTTTGTACCGAATAGGACAAAAAGTATCAAACCAAAAGAGAATTCATGGTTCGACTTGAACTGTAAAGAAGCTATCGAGGTGAGAGAAGTTAGTTTCCGTTGTTACAAAGCCAACCCTTCTGAGCAAAACCGGAATAAACTCAAACAAGCAAGAAAGACCTGTAATGCCCATATTCAAAGAACCAAGTTTCTACATGAACAAAAATTAAGGCAAAAAATACTACAATGTCCCAAAAGTAGTAAAAATGTTTGGTCTTTTGTAAAAATCGTACGAAACTCCACTTCGTCCTCGGTTCCGACGCTAGTCGATAACGACACTCCTGTGGTATGCTCTCAAGCAAAAGCTGATTAATTTGCAGTAAAGTTCGCTGCCAATTCGACACTGCCACAGAGTGACGTGCCTCCTCCTGTTCTTGAGAGCGTAAATGGTTTTATTTGACAAATCTCCTTTCGCATTCGTTCAGTTGCAAGAGTTCTTAAAGATCTCGATATACACAAATCTGCTGGCCCAGATAGTATCTCCCTAATAGTTCTGAAGAGCTGTGCTTCCACGCTGGCAAAACCACTGCGTAAGCTTTTCCATCTGTCCTACTCTACAGGTCTCTTTCCGAGTGGATGGAAAACTGCATTTGTCCAGCCCGTTCCAAAAAAAGGCGTATCTTTATCCCCCTCAAACTACCGACCAATTGCACTTACGTCCCTTCTTTCCAAGGTCATATAAACCCAGATAAATTTTCAGATCAAGAAATATCTTGAGAAACGAAAACTTCTTAATTACCGGCAGAACGGTATTACGAACCACCTCTTGTGGAACGATCACATATTTGACGTCGCCAAAAATGCCGCAAAATGCTTAGGTTTCCTAAATCGATGTAAAAAATATTTTTCCCCTTCTGACCTGGCTACAATCTACAAGGCATACATTCGCCCAAAGCTCGAGTATAATTCTCATATCTGGGCAGGTGTTCCTGTCACTCACTTGCGTCTCCTGGATAGGATCCAAAAAAGAGCCTTAAAACTGATAGGAGAAAGAACCATTACCGAAACATTTGTTTCACTTGAACATCGCCGTAATGTTTCTTGTCTATCCTTGTTTTATCGCTACTTCCACAAACAGTGCTCCAGCGAAATAGCCAGGTGCATTCCTCCCCATAAACAATTTTCCCGTAACACTCGCATCGCTAGGAATGCCCATCAATTTACCCTCGAGCCTAACTTCGGACGTACTGTGAAGTATAGAGACTCTTTTTTTAGCCGCACAACAAGAATGAAGAATGCTTTACCCGGCTCGATTTTTCCCTCCCATTGTGATATACAGACGTTCAAAACCAATGTGCATCGATATCTCCTTTTATCTCCTATCCTACTTTCCTAACCGCTCGCACTGTGTTAATTCATGTAAAGGGTATTAATAACCCCTTGATTGCGCGTAAATTATAAAAAAAAAATATAATAAATATTTCCTAAAATTATATCACGCCAAAAAATATATATACAAAATACAAAACCACAAAAAAATAAAGTGCACGACTGGGTCGTACAAACTTCCTCTAATGTGTTCAAATGGTTTTGGGTGCTTGAGATTTTGGGAAAAAAGCGTTGAAAAAATCATATGAAATTTTATAAATCACTTTAAAATCAATACCTTAAACGTTTTTTGGAGAAAATGAAGTAAGCCATCAGGTTTCTTTTAAGTTTTTGAATTTTGAAGAAAATTTTTTTCAAAATCGTTGGACCAGTTTTTTAAAAAAACAGTTTTTTTTGAAAAACTTTTCGAAAATATATTCCAAATTTTTTTTCAGTATGCCAACTTCTAGCACTTTGTAGTTTTTATCAGAAAAATAAAATTAAAAAAATATAGATTAAACCCTTTTTGGAAAAAAACAAACGTTAAAAAAAAATTTTGAACTCAAAAATTTTTTTTTTTGGAAAAATAAACAATTTATAATATTTTGTTTATAAAAGGGCTTCTACATTAAAAATTTCATCGAAATCCGTCAAGTGGCTTACGAGAAAATCGGATTTCAAAAAACCGGTCCTGTGGGAGGTACCGTTATAAGACTTTTCCTGAAAAATCTATTCCAACCAAAACATTAAGTTTGCACAGAAAACATCATTCAGAAAGTTTTATCAAAATCGTAGGAGCCGATTTTGAGAAAATTTAATTTTTCACAAAAAATCGTATGGCAGGTACTGTTACTTTTGGAGCTAGGATGCTAATTCCAAAAACGCCTCTGTAGGACGTCATAATAATACTATGTACCAAGTTTGAAGCAAATCGGTCCAGCCGCTTAGGCTATAGGTAACTATACAGACAAACATACGGACAGACAGACAGACAGACAGAATTGTCGGACCCACTTTTTTCGACTTCTCTATCATCGTAATGTCATGTTTGATTGTTAGATTTTTTTTTTTGACGAATGCATAACTTGCCTTATAGTACCTATAATCGCAAGTAAAAAACGTATTATTATTATTATTATTATTACAATTTATTAAACTCTACATAAATGTATAGTATAATATAAAAAATTTAACAACACTATTGCTACCAGGGCTTAAGGCTTATGTATAAAATATATAAATTACAAATAGGTTTTTGGTATACATATTTACAAATAAAATAAAGTTTGCGAGGCGGTCGAGAGAGGGGTTGAAAGATCAAGACGTCTCCTGAAATTAATTTTTTACGAGACACAAAAAAAGGGCTTTGGAAAATCTTTAAGAAATACCAAAACGACACAAACCTTGTTAACTATAAAAAAGCTAACGCTATATTTAGACGACAAGTAAAAATTGCTAAGGCATCAAGTTTCCAAGAATTTACAGAGAAAATAAATCCAAACTACAGTAGCAGTAAAATCTGGTCTGACATAAAAACACTAACCAGTAGTTACCGTCCTTATGGTATAAAAGTTATCATAAAGGAATCCGGTACTCTTACAAATTGTGATGAGATCTCTGAACATTTCGCAAAAAATTGGTCCTCTTATTCTGAAGATTGAAACTTTCCTCTCGTCTTCCGCAACTCAAAAGATTCTGTATTAAATGACAACTACTTTTCTCACATCCCCAGTCAGTCTGCCAAATTATTTGAAACATCTATAAACCTTATAGAATTTGAAAGTTGTCTCCATTTAGTCAAAGGTAAAACACCTGGATACGACCGTATATCGTACCCAATGCTAATAAACGCCCCTCTAAAAGTAAAACAACGCTTAATCTCACTTTTTAATAATATTTTTGACCAAGGCAAGATTCCACAAACATGGAAAACCTCAACAATGATACCTATTCCTAAGCCTAAACAAAACACAACATCCACAAACGGTTACAGACCTATTTCGCTGCTCCCGTGTATGAGCAAATTATTGGAAAAAATTATTTCAAAAAGGCTACTCTATTTAATTGAAAGTAATAACCTTATAAATCTTCATCAAGTTGCCTTCAAACAAGGTCGAAGCACAATTGATTCCCTTCTACACATAGATGAATACGTTCACGGAAAGAATTGAAAAATCACCAATTGCGAAATATTCAGTTGCAATTTACAAAACATGTTTTTTTCGTAAATCACGGCGCTTTGATTCGAAACTGATAGAAAAATATGGCAATTTCACTTTCAATTCATCGCAAATTACAACAACTCCTAAGTTGAGATTTACAATTAAAAGTTATAATTCAAGCTTGTGCCCTTCAAAGTAAATTACAACCTTTTTGTCGCAATTTACTACTTCAAGGGAATAATTCCATTTATACTTTTTACCAATCTGGATTTGCTAAAAATTTTTCGTGATTTACAATCACTGAGTATTAAAATCAACTCAAGTGTGTCTGACGGCTACGTCGAAGGTCCGGAGTTCGATCCCTGCCTCCAACTAATAATTATCTTCTTTTTTTTTGGTACTGTCTCTTTTGAGGAAATGTAAAATCCTCGAAAAATAAATCTGGTTAATATTAAAAGTGGATCTTTGTAAGCCATTCGGATTCAGCGGGAAATGATATTCCACCAGAATATCAACGCACATACAGGAATCGTTTAGAAGTAATTAGGCCCTGGCCCCGCTTGTGTCTCCAATAATGCCTTTTTTGTAGTTCTATTATGTACGTAGGGAGTACAAGGTTGAATTTCAAATACACATTATATACAATTTCTTATCTTTATTTAAATGATCATCACAAAATATTGTACATTTGAAGTTAGACGTCCAAAATAAGACGACTATATTTTTCTCGCCAATAAAACATAATCTTAATTCAAAACACCCCTAAAATGTAACTCATATTCAGGTTGCTTCTTATTATTAATTTTGATATCCGACTTGGATGCATCACCATGGCCTAGTAGATGTGTGCTAGGTTGGTATGCAGAGGGTCTCGAGTTCGATTCCTAGAATCAGCCAGCCAAGTAAGTAAAAGTTACAGTTTTCAATAAATAATAATAAATGCTTTTCAATAAATAGAAAACGTTGCTTCTCTCTCAAAGCGATATAATTTGTTACAAATTGAGTAAAATGGGGTTGCCAATTTACGACTTTACCACCTATTTTTTTAAAAACATATTTTTGATTCAAAACAAAAAGATGGAAATCTACGACTCGCTTTTTGCAATTTACAATCGAGTAAATATAAAATTGATACAAATTTGGATCAATTTTCGATTCGCGATGGCAATGTTTTATTTCTCAGGATCGAATTATTGACCCAAAACAGTGATAATTTGCTATTTTTGAGTGTCAATATCTTCATTTCGTTCAATTTTGAAAATTGCGAACAAGGAGTCGTAATTTACAAAACCCCGAGCTAGGGTGAGAAACTGCATAAGATTTTCGTGATTTGCAGCTCATTTTTCTTGATCTGATCTAAAAATTCTTTCCGTGTTGCATCGGCTCTATCCTGCAGAAATCATGTTTCAATTGTATCGGTCGACTTTGAAAAAGCTTTCGACCGGATAGGCATCCACATAGTCCTTAAAAAATTAGTCCAATGGAAGATTGGTCCAAAGATGTACAACTACATTAAATCCTTTCTCATGCACAGAAAATTCCGTGCCAAGGTTAACAACCACCACTCAAAAATTTACACTCTTGACAATGGCATCCCTCAAGGATCCCCCCTTTCAGTCGTGTTATTTATCATAGCCTACGACGACATAAGCAACATCATAACGAGCTTCAAAAACATAAATCATACGCTATATGCTGATGATTTATATATTTTATCAAAATGCAATGATATATCCACTACAGAAAACAGGTTAAACCAAATCCTTCAAGACATCAATAATTGGTGCAAACATTCAGGAGCCTTGATCTCTCTTAATAAAAGCAAGCACTTGCACGTCTGCAGGAAAATCAAATGCTCCAAACCTGTAATTATGCTTAATAATATAGAAATCCCAAGTGTTAACAATTTAAGCATTCTAGGAATCATTTTTGACAATAAGCTTAATTTTAAGGTACATTGTTTAGCTTTAAAAAAGAAACTGGCTACCAGGCTTAATATTATTAAATATCTAGCATCAAAAAATAGTAGAATACATATAAATACCCTTATTAATGTAACCAAAGCAATTATTTTATCTAAAATAGACTACGGCCTTGTTATATATGGTACTTGTGCAAAATCCACACTTAAAATTATTCAACCAACATACCATGCAGCAATACGATGCAGTCTCAAAGCATTCAGAACCAGTCAAATAAGAAACTTACTCGCCGAAGGAAACTTTTCAACTATTGAAGACAGAAGAGACTATCTCTCATCCCGTCTCCTAACAAAAATATACCATTCACCAAGATCCATGATTCACCTCGATGCAACCAAAATTTTGAACAGAAAAAAAAACTCCTAAAGTTCCATCAGCACTTTACAGCGCGCTAAATTTTGCAAAAGGAATCGGACTCTCCCTAACTTTAAAAAAATCAATCCTCGAAAAACACCCGCCATGGCTACTAAAGTCCACCTCACTAAATACAACATTATCCCAATTCAAGAAAGAAGATACACCTAAAGAAATCTACCTTGCTATGTTCAACGAATTGATGAACAACTTCCCTAAAATCTACTGGGAGATTCTCTTCACCGATGGCTCAAAACATGAAGACAATGCCGGATATGCTGTAGTCAATTCATCTGGAGATCTTATTTTTGCCAAAAAAATTCCACCATACTTTTCAATCTTCTCCATCGAAGCACTAGCGGTTCTTAAAGCTACGGAAAACGCCTACAAAAATAAAAAAAAAACTGTAATTTGCACTGACAGCCTGTCGACAATTACAGCTATTCGAAATATAAAAAATCAATCCCCCTACATAAATAAAATTCGAGAAAACATCATCAAACTTGATAGAAACGTACAGTTAGTATGGGTGCCAAGTCATATTGGTATACTAGGAAACGAAAGCGCAGATCGAGAAGCCAAAAATGTGTCCATGAACTCCAACATCAATATTTCAAATTACCAACCTGATAAAAAGGACCTTCTTAACCTGATTAACTCCCATTGGAAACAAAAAAGAGAAGAAAAATGGGCTCAATACACCCACCACTACACCTCCATCAACCCAAAACAAACTCTAGCAATCTACCCTCCAAACTCAACGACAACACCAACCAAAAACTTTTTAAGACTAAGAATTGGACACACAAAGTTGACACATAGTTACCTGCTTAACAAGGACCCTCCACCGATATGTCATTTTTGCCAATCTAACTTCATCTTATCTATAAAACATCTAACAGTTGAATGCAATCATATCAAAAAAGTCTCAAACGAATTATTCAATAAAAATTTGTATCATCTTCTTACAGTTCCATCAGAACAAAACCTAAAAAACGTAGACACTAAATCTGGAACTGAACGGGAATCTGTTGAAAATGTTGTGACTACCTCAGATGCAGTTCGTGTGGTTCAAAAATCGGAAGTCTTCTTATTAATTGTATGGCCTTACTCAAGGTAAATTGAGGAATTTCGTGGTTGGACTCTCTTTAGTTTTACGATTATACTCGATTTTTTCTTTCTTGAAATTGCTTATCAAAAAAAATAAAATGCACGACTGGGTCGCACGTACTTGCTCTGAGGGTACAATAGTACGATAAAAACAAAGTTTACGAGCAATATGAAGAACTTATGTTTGGAAAAATTGGAAAAACCCAAAACAGTTTGGTAAAACTGGAAAACCCGATATACAGAAGTTTACGTTAAGAAACCTTTAGTATATCAAATTTAGATGTCATCTTTTGGGTGCTATAAATGATATAAATGTCCGATTATGGCCAAATTAATAAAATTGTTAAAACAAATTTCCGTTATTGTCGTTTGTAGCCAAAAACTCAAATACAGTTTTCTTCAAAACATTTTATATATATTACATACAAAGTATAATAAAAATCGGTAGAATCTTTTTTCAGTAAATTAAAAAAAATACATAATTTGGCCAAAACCTAGTGGCTTTTTGTATGGGAGCCACCATTTAAAAAGAGTAACTGACAAAAATGCAATGCCATCTGATAGAGAGTTGTAAGGAACTATACCAAACAAAGTTTGTTTCATTTCGATACAACCGTTGACAACTTATGGCCATTTGAAAAAAAGACGTTAAGATCAGATCTCCGTTATTAGCATTTTTTGCCAAAAACTAAAAACGCAGTTCTCTTAAGAACACCAAAAGAATACATTACACCAAATTTATTCAAAATCTTTAGAGCCATTTTTGAGCAAATTAGAAAAAAAGTAAAAAAGTCGGCTAAAACTGAATGGCTCGTTGTATGGGAGCTACCATTTAGAAAGGCTTCACTGAAAAATTTACAAAGCCATCCTATAGAACGCTATAAAAAACGATGCCAAACGAAGTTTTAGTCAATTCAATCAAGCCGTTGCGAACTTATGTCCATTTAAAAAAAGCCGTTTAAACCTGATTTTCGTTGCGACCATTTAAAAAAAAAAAACTAAAAACGCTATTTGGTTAGAAATATTTTAGGTAAGTTAGATTCTTAGTTTAATCAAAATCGTTAGAGCCTTTTTCGAGCAAATCCAAAATGAAAAAAACCGTTACATGAAAGGTACCAGTTTGAGCCGGGCTTAAACGAAACCAAAAAAAACCTCGACAATGGTTTTTCTTCAAACTGCTTTATACCAAGTTTTAAGGAAATCCGTCAAGCCGTTTAGGCTGTAGCATGACGTGAAAAAGCGCACATCCGCATATCCGCACAGACGCACAGACAGACCGACGGACGGTAATGACATCGTAATGTCATGTTTGATTAAAACCGATTTTTTTTTCTGCTCGAAACCAATACTTGCCCTATAGAGCAAGTAAAAAAATTACTTGAAAGCCCGGGATAGGCACGGGCTTTCCTGATACTACCACGCAGGTCACGTTTGTTGTGTCGGACGTGCCTCGTCATTTTTTTAAGCTGGTACAGCCCGTCTGGGCGCTTGGCAACGTGGTTTGAATGGAGGCCACAACCTGACAAAAATTCCACCCTGTAGTAACAAGGTTAATATTTTAGTTTCGAACAACGTCTAATAACTCAAAAATAATATAATAAATCGTCGCTGCCCCACTTACCCTTTTTTTCTCCAATCTAACTTATTTTTGTGTTAATCAATGTCGCGAATTTTCTTACACTTTGTATCACAAAAGAACTCTAGGAGTGTACTTAACACGTTTTATTTTTTCTTGCGCCCTTTTATTCCAGGACTTTATATGCACATACATATATTTTCGATTTAAAAAAATGTCTTTTCTTTCTTTTCTTTACTTTTTGACTAGCAGAGTACCTACCACTCGCACTGTCTGACTTTGAATGTCCTACTTACCTACTTCAGACCTTGATTTCAGACTTTTCCCCACTTTTCGAACACTCCTTCTCAAACCCATTTGTCATCCCTCCTGTCAAGGTTGATTTTTATTTCTGATTTCATTATTCGCTTGTCATTATTTTTGCAAAGCAAACAAACGTGCACGACGAAATACAAATATTTCACCTATTACGCTACGGTTTTTTTTTTTTTTGATTAAGTTCACGTTAATAGTCTAACGAAGTGCCTTAAGACCAGAACCGCACAAGGAAGATATATAAAGTGGAAATGCCCTGGCCAAGGCCAGTGTTGTTTCTCTACACGTCGACTTTGATTGTTTACCTTTCTACGTAGACAATTGCGTCAACAGTGTAGACAATGTCGACAATGTAGACAATGAAGTCGACAACGTCGACAATGTAGACAATGAAGACATTCCATTCAAATCTATCATTCTTGATTGTTCTGTCGCATGGTTTATTTCGAATAATAAAATCTAACAACAAATATGTAGCATATTGCAGTTATATCGAGTTTCTTGATCCAGTCTGCACTTTAATAAACAGGTGTCAAGCGGTTGACTGTTCCGTTTGTTGATTAAAGATTGGAACTGTTTTGGAGGGACATATTGATGCATTCCAACATAAGCGTAGTAGATTGGAAGTGGTCAAGCAGCGATTTCTGAATTTTGATCGTCACGGGCTAGGAAAGACGCCGCTGATGGAGCACGTCATCGACACCGGAGATGCGGTGCCGGTTAAGCAGCGCAATTACCCTGTTTTTCCAGCGGTACAAGCCATTTTGTACCAGGAATTAGACAGGATTCTGAAGCTCGGCGTTATCGGGGAGAGTGAAAGCCCTTGGTATTCGCCAGTGGTGCTTATTAAAAAGCCGGGTGCAAACAATTCCACCAAGTATCGATTTTGTTTGGATTCACGGAAAGTCAACGCGTTAAGTAAAAAGGATGCCAACCCTCTTTCTCATATCGACGGGCTTCTCAGTCGTCTACCAGACACCTACTTCATAAATAGCGTAGACCTGAAGGAAGCATTCTGGCTAATACCGTTGGAGAAGGAGAGTAGGGAGAAAACTTCGTTTGCGGTACCGGGAAGACCCTTGTACCAATTTACGGTCATGCCCTTTGGGTTGTGCAACGCAGCTCAACAGCTATGCCACCTAATGGACAAGGTCATCCCTGCACGACTCCGGGACCGTGTCTTCGTGTATTTGAATGACCTGCTCATAATAGCGCCGGATTACGAAAACCATATCGCTCTGCTGGAAGCAGTAGCAGAATGCCTAAGGAAAGCGAATCTCACCATCAACGTAAAGAAATCCAAATTCTGCTTTAAGGAGCTAAAATACTTGGGTTTCATCGTTGGTGGTGGGAATGTCAAGACCGACCCTGCTAAAGTGGAAGCCATCGTCGACTTTTCACTACCAAAAAACGCACGTCAAGTGCGAAGGCGATTCATTAAAGATTTCTTTAGCTTGACGGCTCATCTGACTGACACGCTGAGGAAAAAGAATGCGAAATTCATCATGAAGGAGGAAGCTAAAACTGCCTTCGAGAATCTGAAAAAGGCCCTCACGACAGCTCCGGTGCTCACGCACCCATATTTCTCGAAGGAGTTTTACGTTCAATGTGATGCATCAGACTCTGGAATCGGAGCAGTCCTCTTCCAGAAAAACTCGCTTGGGGAAGAGCGTCCAATCTCTTATTTCTCCCAGAAGCTAAATGTATGCCAGCGCAACTACAGTGTCACGGAGAAGGAGTGTATGGCCGCCGTAATGGCACCGACCACTCTAGCCTTAAATGGTTAATGACCATGAAAGACCTAAGTGGGAGGCTGGCAAGGTGGTCTCTAGAATTGCAATCTTATACCTTCGAAAAGGATCGCTGAACGTGGTGCCAGACACCCTTTCTCGAGGACATCTGGACGAGCTGGCGCTGGAAAAGGTTATACCGTGGCTTGACTTGGACAGTGAGGAGTTTTAATCAGAAGAATACAAGTATCTACTGGATGTAGCTCAAAATCGTCAAGAAGAACTTCCAGATCTGAAAATTGAAGACGACTACGTCTACAAGCGCACGCTACCGGTTGGGGCTAACGGTGCTCTAGTGGAGCATAATTCGTGTCTGCGGATACCGTGTGGGTTGACATAAAGCCTAATTGCGAAAGCAAATGATCCTCCTCAAGCGGCTCATGGTGGGGTGGCTAAGACACTCTACCGTCTCAGGCAGTATTTTTACTGGCCAAATATGACCGTGCAAGTAAGGCAATTCATAGGGAAATGTGAAGTCTGCAAACAGTCGAAAGCGTCAAATTATATAATGCGACCCACAATCCAGAGTAGTTTTAGTACGGATCAACCCTTTCAGAAACTTTATGTTGACTTTATAGGACCATACCCGCGTTCTAAATCAGGAAACGTCTATGTTTTTGTGGTTCTAGACCATTTTTGCAAGTTCATGTTTTTGAAACCCCTTCGTGCTGCCTTGTCTAGTAGTGTCAGAGTCTTTTTAAGGGACACATTTAATATGTTTGATGTATGTACGACAAATTATACATTCGGATAATAACAATTCGTATCCAAGGAATTTAAAATTTTTTTTTTTAATTATGGCGTGCGTTCTTTTCGGACAGCGTATTACTAGCCACAGTCCAACGATTCTGAAAGAGTAAACAAGTCCATGCTTGACGATATACGGCCTTATCTAAAACAAGATCAGCGCGATTGGGATGTGCATCTGAACGATATTGCAGGCGCGCTAAGAAGTTCGGTACATTCCACTATCGGAGTATCGCCATATTTTGCTCTTTTCGGCACAAATATGATGACATGGTAGCAGCTACAAATTAGCTCAAAAAGTAAATGCCGTGGCGGATGGTGAGCTGTTAACCTTGCTAAAGCAAGATAAGTTGCATTTAATATGCTCTCAAATAAAGGACGCTATTTTAGAAGCGAATAAAAAAACAGCGAGGAAATGCAATACCCTAGCTCGATATGTTAACTTTGAGGCAGGCCAAGAGGTCTACAAAAGGAATTTCATTCTTACCGACTCTTCGAAACGCCTAGCTATAAAACTCTGCCCAAAATAAACTAAATGCCGTATCGTCAAAAAGTATGGTAAAAGTATGTACGAGATAGAAAATTTATCGGGAAAATATATTTACGTTTATCACGCCAAGGATCTAAAGCAATGAAATAGAAAAGATTATCTTTCTTTTCTTTGACGGTTGGAAATCGAACTCTAAGCTAGCGTGAACACAAAATTTCGTTTACCAACTAGCCAGTCAAAAATACAAATGCTCTTTTTATTGAGCCGCCACACCATAATAATACTAATAATAAACTAAGCATCCGAGCCAACCGCCCACAATTTCCGCACGTTGGAGAGTATGACGAGTATCGAGTATCGTTCTTAATGTTCATCACGTCAAAAAGAATCGCGTGATCTGCGGACCTATGCGTTATTTGTTGTAAGTGATGATAGCGCCTTTCTCTGTTTGTTGCCCGAACTTTCCCATGCCCATCTTGCGTTGTTAGGTTGCATTATAAATCTTCAAATTTCAAGAACCAATTCCAAAATTTTCCGCACCGATGCATTTTCTTTTTATTTTCTATGGTAATCCTTGTCATCTGTCCGAGATTTAGCTAGAAAATATCTTTCATCTGTTCAACATACCCAAGCACGGGGAAACGATATGGGTGTGAAATCAGTATACTAAGAGACAGGGCCCGATTCAGCTTTTTCGCCGCCCTGGGCAAAAATTTAATTTGCCGCCCTTTTGCAATGAGAACATATAAGATATAAAATTGTTGGTGCATTTTTTGACCGACTTTTGAAAAATGGAGGTATTCATTCCGACCCGTAAGAATGTAATATTGTTGGAAATTTTCTTTTGGACAATCAAGCATGACATTACGATCATAGAGAAGCCGAAAAAATAGGTCGGACAATTCTGTCTGTCTGTCCGTCTGATTGTACACCCTTAACGGCTATACCGATTTGCTTTAAACTTGGTACACAGAACACAGTATTATTATAACATCTGATAGATTGATTTTTGGACCTAGCATTCAAGCTCGGAAATTAACGGTACCTACCTGCCATGTGATTTTTATTGACAAACTCATTTAGATATCTCAAAAACGGCTTATACGATTTTGTTAAAAAAAATTGAGTAAAATGTATGTTTTGGTTGGAATAAATTTGTCTGGAAAATTCTTTATAACTGTAACTCCGATAGGGCCGAATTTTGCATATCAGATTTACTCCTAAGCCACTTAAAGGATTTCGATGACATTTTTTAAGTGAAATGCCTTTTATAAACGAAATAACTTTGTTACCTACTTAAAATTTCATAAAAAATTAAAGTTTTTTTTTTTTGACTATTTCAAAAACAATTTAATATTTTTTTTAAATTTTGTCTTCCTGATAAAAAGCAATAAAAGGCGTTTATCTTTTTTAGTTCACAGCAGAGCCTGAGTTGTCAAACAAAAATAAGTTTTTCTTTTTTGCTTCAGAGACTTCAGAGCATATACTTTGTATTTCTTTTCTCCGTCAGAGTGTGTTCAGAGTGCGCTCTTCGAGCTCCAAATAAATAGATGGGGCAGACTGAGCTAAAAGCCAAACAAAATTTTAAGTGTTAAAAAAAAATGGCATAAGAAAAGGAAATAAATAGGATATTAAATTCGTTTCATTAACAGAGCGCTCTGAACACAATTAGTTCAGAGGACGTACAGAGCGAGCTCGATAAACTTGAACTTTGTTCAGGGCTCTTTACAAAATGAAAACAGAAAAACGCCTTAAGTGCTGGAAAGTGCATTCTCAAAAAAAAAAAATGTGGAAAATGTTTTCGAGAAGTTTTTTTTTTTTCTAAAAAAATCAAAACTGTTCAAGAAATCAGATGACTTAATTTTTTTCCCTCAAAAAACGTTTTAACTAGCGGTTTTTAAGTGTTTAATAAAATACTTCGACTTTATATTTTTGACGGACATATACAATACAGTCAAAATTCTTTATAGCAAACCTTCAAGGGAACAAAAAATAAAAAAATTATAAAATTCGTTATAAAGAAATGTGAAATGTGTTTTGAAACCTCGTGCTCCTTTTTATTTTCAAAGAAAATTGGTATACAAAAATTAATGAAAAAAAAATCATATCTTTTGTTTAGAAATTCAATGTTTGATTGCGCATTTGAAATTTTGTTTTTTATTTTACTATACAAATTTTCCAATTTAGAAAATACAAAATTTGCAGCATCTTCTTTAGTTTTATCACTTGTTTCAATAAAACTTCAAAAATTCTTAATGCAGTTCTCTTATCACTATATTAGGGCTTTTTCATCTCGTCTGAAGTAAACTCTTTCCAAATTGCTTGTTCTCGATTATTATTGATTATATCGCTGACCTTAGTTTTCATCGTACCAATTGTCAAAAGTACCAACGACAGCTTTGTTAAAATAACTACTGAGGATTGAACTTGTTTTACCTTCGAAACGCGACTTTGCAAACTTAAACTAAATAACTGTACATTTTTTAATACATCTATACATTCGATGGAACCTAACTAATATGGGATATTTTTTTAAGAAGAAGGTGAACAAAATGAAGTTTGCTATAGAAAGGAGAGTTCGTTATAAAGTAGTTTTACTGTACCTTATTTTCTCCCTTTATGATCTTAATTAGAAGGAAACAAGTAAACATTTTTTGAAAATACAGCTTTAATAATCCTCAATTTTCAAATTTTGCCGCCCTTGAAATTTGCCGCCCCGGGCAAATGCCCGGCGCGCCCCCCCCTAGATCGGGCCCTGCTAAGAGATACCGATTGTCTACACCCATGCCGCGCTAATGCTAAAAAAGAATAAACTTAGCCAACTAAGAAAATAGAAAGAGTTCCTCAGAGATAAAAGTCCTTAAGGGAAGAACCACAACCTATTCCCTTCAATGCATCGAAAAACCAAAATCAAGAAACGGTTGAAGATACATGTTGCTTATTAGTTAGTTGTATTTTGTACATATATTAGTTAAAGTATCATCTTTTTATTGTTTTCACAAAAGCCAGGGCCCGATCTAGGGGGGGGCGCGCCGGGCATTTGCCCAGGGCGGCAAATTCTAAGGGCGGCAAAATTTGAAAGTTGAGGATTATTAAAGCTATGTCTTTCCAAAAAATGTTTACTTGTTTCCTTCTAATTAAGATAATCATGGGAGAAATTATATAAATCAGAAAGAATTTTGATTTTTCTCACACAAGTGTGATGTGTGTGGGGAGCTGAAGTAAATGTAGACTCTCAACTGTCAAGTAACCGAAGAAACACAAAACATTTTATCCGTCATCAGAAAAATATTCATATTTCTCTACCTTCGCAGTCCCCTCATACATAAATATGTAGGTACAGTAAAATTACTTTATAACGAACTCTACTTTCTATAGCAAATTTCATTTTGTTCCCCTTCTTCTTAAAAAAAATATCCCATATTAGCTAGTTTCGAAGGTAAAACAAGTTCAATCCTCAGTTGTTTTAACAAAGCTGTCATTGGTACTTTTGACAATTGGTCCGATGAAGACTAAGGTCTATTGTCAGCGATATGATCAATAATAAAATCGAGAACAACAGCAATTTGAAAAGACTTTACTTCAGACGAGACGAAAAAGCCCTTCTATAGTGATAAGAGAACTGCATTTCAGAATTTTTGAAGTTTTATTGAAACAAGTGGTAAAACTAAACATGATGCAAATTTTTAACTTTCTAAATTAGAAGATTTTTATAATAAAATAAAAAACAAAATTTTTAATGCGCAATCAAAAATTGAATTTCTTAACAAAATATATGCATTTCTTTCACTAATTTCTTTTTTATAATAATTTTTTTTGAAAATAAAAAGGAACACGAGGTTTCAAAACACATTTCACATTTCTTTCTAACGAATTTTATAATTTTTTTATTTTTTGTTCCCTTGAAGGTTCGCTATAAGGAATTTTGACTGTATATTATGTCCGTCAAAAATATAAAGTCGAAGTATTTTATTAATCATTTAAAAAACGCTACTTAAAACGTTTTTTGGGGAAAAAAAATGAAGTAAGCCATCTGATTTCTTGAACAGTTTTGATTTAAAAAAAAAAAACTTCTCGAAAACATTTTTCCACATTTTTTTTTCTTTTTTTGAGAATGCACTTTCCAGCACCTTAGGCGTTTTTCTGTTTTCATTCAGAAAAGAGCTCTGAACAAAGTTCGAGTTTATCGAGCTTGCTCTGAACGTCCTCTGAATAAATTGTGTTCAGAGCGCTCTGAACTATTAATGAAACGAATTTAATATCCCATTAATTTCCTTTTCTTATGCCATTTTTTTAACACTTAAAATCAATTCGGCGGCCATTTTATTTGTCTTTATTTCCAGCCGCCGCGCCGCTAAAATATCGATTGAATTGGTATTGGTTGGTTTCGAAGCGTATCACTTTTGACGTTTATATTTTTGTTTGGCTTTTAGCTCATTCTGCCCCATCTATTTATTTGGAGGTCGTAGAGTATATTATATGTTGTCATTGCAAAAGGGCGGCAACATAAATGTTTGCCCAGGGCGGCGAAAAAGCTGGATCGGGCCCTGACAAAAGCTACAGAAGCGTGTTGCTTATCGATATATATACTTACTTACAAGTGAACATATATGGCAAAAAGAATGGTCTTAAAAGTAAGGAATAGCGCCCGGCTTTTGAAGCGTGAGTTCTTCCCCACGTTGTAAACATTTTAGGGTAGCCGTTGTCCAGTGGCGATTCCTGGTCTCCAATATTAGGTTGGCTACACCAAGGATCCAAAAGTAAAGCAAAAAGAAGCAAATTTACGTTTAAAAACGAATTTTTAATTTTTTTCATTTGTATGAAAAACTTTTATACTTTTTTTTTCTCAAAAACAGCTCCATAGATTTTCATAAATTTATTCTAATCAATTCAAATTCATCCAAGATATAAAATGGCGTACTTTTTTCAGCTCAAATTACTTAAAATATTTATTTAAGAATTTTGAAAAATTTATTTTTATCAAAATCTCAATCCCCTTGAGCCTAGACCACTGTCACACATTAGAGCAAGTTGGGGCTACCCAGTCGTGCATTTTATTTCTAATTTGCTCAAAAAAGGCTTGAACGATTTTTATTTAACTTTGTTAGATAGAAAAAAAAACTTCATTTTGTTAGTTTTCGGCTACAAATGATATTAACAGAAAACAGGTTCAAAGGTTTTATTAAACTGGACAACCACATTAACGAAATAGTTCGCACTTCCTAAAGTATATATCTTTCATAGCACCCACAAGATCGCACCTATGTTTTAAGGAGTAACGGTTGCTTAATTGTAGCTAGCACATATCGAACCTTTGAGTTTTAGAAAAAAAATTTAAAAATGGTTTAAGCAATTTGTATGTACTGTGTGGGCGGGATCACGACGACGTTATCCAGAGTGTCAGAATTAAGAAAGGACAACATCTATAAAAAAAAATATAGAAAGATAAAATCTACAAAAGATGGAGTCTAGAATCTAGAAAAAAAGTATTCTAGATTTTTTTTTTTTAATTTAGAGGGATTCAAAATCTAGTATTAATATTAATAATTCTAGATTTTGTCCATTCTAGATTTTGGATTTTCGAGATTAAGTATTCAGATTTTCGGTTTTCTGGATTTTCGTAATTCTAAGTATTTTTTACTTGCGATTATAGGTACCTACTATAAGGCAAGTTATGCATTCGTAAAAAAAAAAATTCTAACAATCAAACATGACATTACGATGATAGAGAAGTCGAAAAAAGTGGGTCCGACAATTCTGTCTGTCTGTATGTCTGTCTGTCTGTCCGTGTGTCTGTCTGTCTGTATAGTTACCTACAGCCTAAACGGCTAGACCGATTTGCTTCAAACTTGGTACATAGTATTATTATGACGTCCTACAGAGGGGTTTGTGGAATTAGTATCCTAGCTCCAAAAATAACGGTACCTGCCATACGATTTTTTGTGAAAAATTAAATTTTCTCATAAACGGCTCCTACGATTTTGATAAAACTTTCTGAATGATGTTTTCTGTGCAAATTTTATGTTTTGGTTGGAATACATTTTTCAAGAAAAGTCTTATAACGGTACCTCCCATAGGACCGGTTTTTTGAAATCCAATTTTCTCGTAAGCCACTTGACGGATTTCAATGAAATTTTTAATGTAGAAGCCCTTTTATAAACGAAATAATATAAATTCTTAAATTTTCCCAAAAATGTTTTTTTTGAGTTTTTAAAAAAAGTTTCAAAATTTTGTTTCAACTTTTGTTTTTTCCAAAAACGGTTTAATCTATATTTTTTTAATATAATTTTTTTGTTAAAAACTACAAAGTGCTAGAAGTTGGCATACTCAAAAAAAAATTTGGAATATATTTCCGAAAAGTTTTTCAAAAAAAACTGTTTTTTGAAAAAACTGGTCCAACGATTTTGAAATTTTTTTTTTTCAAAATTCAAAAACGTAAAAGAAACCTGATGGCTTACTTCATTTTCTCCAAAAAACGTTTTAGGTATTGATTTTATAGTGATTTATAAAATTTCATATGATTTTTTCAACGCTTTTTTCCCAAAATCTCAAGCACCCAAAACCATTTTAACACATAAGAGCAAGTTCGTACGACCCAGTCGTGCACTTTATTTTTCTAGATTTTGTTGCTCTAATTTTTTTTTCTAGATATCGTGTTAAGCCCTTTGTGTGTATTTGTTGGTAGAATTTTCTTGATTTCTAAACTGTTCTTATGTTTGGGCTTAATTCAAGTAACGGACGTCTGATGTATAGAAGCAAATTAATTCAATTACTCGTCTTCGTATAACGAAAATAACGGTAAAATCGACGTATCTTATAACACTGTCAATATGCTCGAAATGCGGGAAATAAACACTTCTTAAACAAATATTTTGAACTTAGTTGCATATTTTATACAACAAAGAGTAGTTTTTATTGCTCAAAAACCATCTATGGCACCCATAGATCAAGTAGGTATGTGCGACAAATTCGTGCATTTCATTTTAATGTAGACCCTACTTAGTACTTAATACTTTTTGCAAACCTATTTAGATTTTCCTGGCAATCTGCTTCCTTTTCTAGGTTTACATTTTCAACCCTGCGTGTGCGTTGGCTGGCTAAGTTTTATTTTGTTTTCCTTTGACTCGCCATTCGCAGTATGGCTATTATTTTGAGCATCGATTTTATGCATTAAAGGTGGAATGAAGCAGCACACGAAGGGTAAGGGGAGTTTGGATACGATTTGAATTAGAATGTGAATGCGCTATTTCCAATGCCATTTTGAATGGGAGTAAAATGTCACGAGATTGCTGCTTTCTATTTGAATGAAAAATGTTTTGTTGTAATTAGGTAAACACATGGGTTTTAAGAAAACTCAATCAGGTTTGTATTTTGTACACAAAATATTATTTCATGATACTTTTAATATGAATTGTATTTATTTATTTTTGGGTTGGCGCAGCCAACCTAGCCAACTGAGAGGAATCGCCACTGCCGTTGTCACCGCCACGGTGGTCTTCCTAGTGGAAACCGCAGATTCGGAGTTTTGTGGCGGCTACCTACAAAGATAAAATTTTATCACTAGGGATTCTCAGCATAGGTGAAGGTCAATAGGTGGTGTTGTAGATACTTGAGGAATTGCTAGGCACATCACACGGTCGACACGAAATGTAGGCCACTACTAGTTCGGGTTGGTGTTTGGGCAAATGTTGCACAAGAGGGCCTTGGCCAGGGCATTTCCACTCTATATATCTTCCTTGTGCGGATCTGGTCTTAAGGCACTTACTAAGCCTATTAACGCGAACTTAATCAAAAAAAAAACCAGAGCATAATTTGTGAAATAATTGTATTTCGTTACGCACGTTTGTTTGCTTTGGAAAAATAATGACAAATGAATAATGAAATAAAAAAAAAACCTTGACAGGAGGGATGACAAATGGGTTTGAGAAGGAGGGTTCGAATATAGGCAAACCGATAGATTGCAATCGGGGAAAAAAAGGTTTGAATATACGATTAATATTATAATAGCTCCTAAAAGTAGACAACGCGTTAAGCAACAGAAACAGTTTTTCAGATGCAGGTTTTTGAATGTAGGTCATGTTAGTTCATTCACCTCGAAAACCCGCAAACCAGTGGATTTTCTAGTGGTGTGACTTAACGGGTGAGTAAGAAAGGGAAGGGAAACGTCTAAAATAAAGGTCTGAAGTAAGTTAGTAGGACATTCAACGTCAGACAGTGCGTGTGGTAGTTACTCTACTAGTCGAAAAGTAAAAAAAGAAAGAAAAGAATGTTTTTAAATTTAAAATATATGTACGAGTATGTGCATACAAAGTCCACGAATAAAAAGGGCACAAGACAAAATAAAACGTGTAAAGTACACTCCTAGAGTTCTTTTGTGATACAAAGTGTAAGTGATTCGTAGCTCAGCACACAAAAATAGCAAAACCCAATTAGAAAATAAAAACACCATATGTTTTATAGTGGAAAAATGAACATTAAAAAACCACTTCAAACGTTTATTCTTTCCGCACTCTCCATGTCTTTCCATGGCTACAATTCGTTTGTAACTAACACTTTCGTTAGATTTATTTAACTTGTTTGAAGCTTTTCGAATTCGAAAAGCTTCTCTCTTGATACAATTCAAAATTCCTTACAATCATCGAACCCGAGAGTTGCCATCTCTCGGTGTTCGATACAGTCCCGGCGAAAACCTACGGTTTTCCACCCTTTCGCATTTTATTAATAATCTTTCCTACTAGTCTTAGCAAATATGAATTAATCTTAATCTATCTTACAATCTCAAAATCTCTACTCCGTTGGCAGGATACAGATCTTCTGCACCGGTCTTGTCAGCTGGTAAGTTGCGGTAGTCACGACTACGTTCCTCACCAGTCCGTCTTTGCTCTGAATCAACTTAGAAATACGTCCCAACGCCCATGCCGATTGCAGGAAATTCTCACTCTTCATTATGCATAGCTGTCCCTCTTTCAAACCATATTTCTCTTTCCGCCATTTCTTTCTTTCCTATAGAGTAGTCAAATACTCCTCTTTTCATCTTGTCCAAAAATGTGCAAGCATAGTCTTTCTCTCTTTCCATAGTCTTACTCCATGCGTATTTGGTAACTCGCCTGTAGCAAATGGCAGAGGGAGCACCAACGGTTCGCCAACCAGAAAATGTCCCGGCGCCAGCGCCTGCAGATCATTTGGATCGTCGCTGATGGGATTTAGCGGCCAAGAGTTCAAAATGGCCTCTATCCCTGTGAGCAATGTTAACAATTGTTCATACGTCAAAACCTTTGCTCCTATTACTCTTTTCATGTGGAATTTCATTAACTTGACTGCAGCTTCGTACATTCCACCTTGATGTGGAGCCGCAGGTGTCATGAACTTCCACTCTGTCCCCTTTCTACTCAGGAAGTCCAGGGTGTCTTTCGTATGCCAAATCTCTTTCGCTCTTTCCAACTCTTTCGCAGCACCGACAAAGGCTGTACCATTGTCGCTATAGAATCTCTCACATCTGCCTCTGCGTGCAATGAATCTTTCATAGCAGGCAATGAAGGCTACAGAACTAAGATTTGATACTACATCAATATGTATTGCTCTGGTCTTGAGACAGACAAAGACTGCTACCCAGCATTTCTGTCTTATTATCTGTTGACCAGCTCTATCTATCATCTTTATCTCGAATGGTCCAGCATAATCTACTCCAGAATGTAGAAAAGCCTTTCCTGGTGTTACTCTTTCCTCTGGCAAATCAGCCATCAATTGTGTTTCGAAGCGATGGTTGTAGCGCACACATACCAAGCACTTGTGTAGAAACATTCTCAATTCGCTCCTTAGCCTCGGAAGCCAAAATCTTTCCCGTATGTTCTGCATCATGACCTGTACAGCTCCATGCTTTGTAGCTCTATAAGCACTATCCATGATTAGCCATGCTAACCGTGAACCCTTGGGCACGATTGCTGGATGTCGTCTTTCATATTTCAGCTCTGCTCTTTCCAGTCGTCCTCCAACCCTTAGTAGTCAGGCAAACATCCGTCTTTCCTTAAATATGTAATGTCTTTCCCGAAATGTCTTTCCTGTTCTTTCCGTAATATGTACCTAATCAATTGCCTGACTCTTCTCAAGAGATGTCAGTTGAATACATGTCTTTCCAGTTCTTTCCTTCTGACGCTTGGAGCGCCTATATCTCTTTCCATACCTTCTTTCCTCTTCCTCTCGTCGCTTCGCCCTTGCTCTCAACGAATTAACATATCGAAAGATAAAGCCTATTATATTTATTGCTCTTTACAATGTGTGTGTATATTCAATCACTGATACACTCTCTCCGTCTTTCGTACGTATCGATAATGGTTCTGTGAATTCCATTATCGCAAGCACTCTCATCTCATCCCTCCCCCCATCTGCAACATTTGGCACAAAGTGTTCAGATTTCCAAGTGGATCGGGGTTGCTGTAGCCAGTCTGGTCCATACAGCCAAAGTTTGTTATCAACTAGTGCTGGAGGTTTAACCCCTCTGCTTAACAGATCGGCAGGGTTGTCTTTCGTACCTACATGCCTCCATTTTCTTACTTCGGTGTTTGTTTGTATGGATGAGACCCTGTTCGCTACAAAGGTCTTAAGGCTGCAGGGCAATTTGTTGATCCAATGCAGTGTTACTAAAGAATCTGTCCATAAGTTGTATTCCAACCTAGGAATTGTTACCGTCTTCAACGGGGCCACTCTAGTCTTTGCTACGAGAATATTCGTAGTAATCTTTCCATTCGGACATTCCGTCCTGACATAGATGACAGCGCCGTATGCTTGTAGTTCTTTCTGAACACAAGGAGATGTAATTAGCCATCGATCGATCCTAATATTCTCCAAGTGTATTATGTCTTTCCAAAAGTCTTTCCATCTTTTCTGTAGCTCTCCCGTCAATTCCTCATTCCTATCAATGTTCAATCGCCATATATCTTGGATGATGATCTTTCCTATTATCGTTGTTGGCGCTATGAATCCATTCGGATCATATAATTGCGCAATACAACCGACAATATTTCTCTTTGTCATTTGCTCTATCGCCGGTGCCTTCACTACAAAGGTGAATTGATCTCTTTCCAGGAGCCATTTAAGCCCCAAAATCGAAGTCTTTCCGTCATCTTGAAATAACACCTATGATTCCTCTTCATCATTCATGTTCTTCATTAGAAGCCTGGAATTGGACTTCCACTTTCTCAATTCAAATCCTGCACCCTTGAGTACAAGATCGATCTCTTTCGATAGCGTTGTTGCTTCTCTTATGGAATCTGCACCCGTCGTGCAGTCATCCATGTAAAAGTCTTCCATTATCGCCTTTGCTGCCTTTGGAAACTCTCTTTCCGCGTCTTTCGCGCATTGTACAAGTGCTCTTACTGCATTGTATGCTGACGAAGTCATTCCGTAGGTAACGACCGTCAGCCAATACTCTCTCAGTCTTTCCTTAGGACTCTCTCTCCAATCCCTTGCAAGTCCCATTGCTCTTTCGCCACCTTTATCATTCTGAACATCATTTTAATGTCTGCGTTTATCGCAATCTTGTGCCGACGAAAACGCATTAGAGTCTCAAATAAGTCTTTCTGTAACTTCTCTCCATTCATCGGTATTTCATTTAATGAAATACCCTTGCTTGTCTTACAGCTGGCGTCGAAAACGACCCTAAATTTCTTCGTCACACAATGATGAGGTATGTGATAGACGATCTTTCCTTGGGCTTCGCCTTCCACCGGCTTCATGTGCCCTAGTCTTTCATACTGTTGAATGCAGCCAAACGTGACGTCAAGTCAAACGCACTAGCAATGAAGCGCATGAAAAACTCTATTTATTCAACAATAAACTGCAACTCACTTCATGTGAACCAACGGCAAACCTTGAGAACGACTTGGTGCTTGATGTGACAAGGTACTCCGTCAAAGCCGATTATCTTTCTTGTCACTTGCCTTCTTGGTAGCGACAGTCTTTCCCATAATTGATGACTAACTAAGTTAGGTTGAGCCCCAGTATCCAGCAAAGCTCGGAATGGCCCAACCTTCTTTCCATCTATCCATCTATCCATCTATCCATCTATCCATCTATCCATCTATCCATCTATCCATCTATCCATCTATCCATCTATCCATCTATCCATCTATCCATCTATCCATCTATCCATCTATCCATCTATCCATCTATCCATCTATCCATCTATCCATCTATCCATCTATCCATCTATCCATCTATCCATCTATCCATCTATCCATCTATCCATCTATCCATCTATCCATCTATCCATCTATCCATCTATCCATCTATCCATCTATCCATCTATCCATCTATCCATCTATCCATCTATCCATCTATCCATCTATCCATCTATCCATCTATCCATCTATCCATCTATCCATCTATCCATCTATCCATCTATCCATCTATCCATCTATCCATCTATCCATCTGTCCATCTATCCATCTATCCATCTATCCATCTATCCATCTATCCATCTATCCATCTATCCATCTATCCATCTATCCATCTATCCATCTATCCATCTATCCATCTATCCATCTATCCATCTATCCATCTATCCATCTATCCATCTATCCATCTATCCATCTATCCATCTATCCATCTATCCATCTATCCATCTATCCATCTATCCATCTATCCATCTATCCATCTATCCATCTATCCATCTATCCATCTATCCATCTATCCATCTATCCATCTATCCATCTATCCATCTATCCATCTATCCATCTATCCATCTATCCATCTATCCATCTATCCATCTATCCATCTATCCATCTATCCATCTATCCATCTATCCATCTATCCATCTATCCATCTATCCATCTATCCATCTATCCATCTATCCATCTATCCATCTATATATCTATCCATCTATCCATCTATCCTGCGCCGTCGGCGTCAATACTAAACCTTTCCTTTCCATATCAATAAAAGAATTTGAATACGATATTTGTGTCTTTTTATTGTTTCTTTTAAAGTTGTCCCATGAGGCTAGACTGCTCTCATTGGATGCGGAATCTTGTCTTTCTCTGTACTCTGGTCTTTCTGTCTTTCCTTCCTTCTTTCCTCCAGTCTTTCCTAGCTCTTTCTCTGGTGACATGCGGGCTCTTTTTCGCGGCGGCATGTCTTGTCAATCTCTTTTCGGTTTGCTGTCTTTCGTTGATGTCTTTCGTTTGTGTTGCTCCTGCACGCGGTAGGCTGTCGCTCCTGCCCTCCGCAGATCTACCATTGGACAGAGCATGCTATTATGCATCTGCCTGCCTGGGCATCGGATGCACGGTCGCTGGTAACAATCCTTGGTGGTGTGCCCCAGCTTCAAACAATTCGGGCAAAGTCCTTTCTCTTTCACCACGTTATTTCTCGCCATGAGATTCAAAACCTGGAACTCTGGGCAGTTCCATATTGGATGATCGATTGATCTCGACAGACGTTGCATGGCATCTTCTTGACTATGTCTTTCTCATTAGGTCGGGGCTGCCTAATACCCGACTCGGTCTTTCCTAGCATCTGTCTCGACTGCTGCGATGTTGATGGCCTCTCTCCTCGTCTTTCCTCTTTTGTCTTTCGTCAAGTCTTTCCTCTGTCTGTGACAATAAAAGAAACAAAATCAAATGTAATTTGAGTTAAAATAAAAAGGAACCTGAAAAAAAAAACATACAAAAAATAGTTGTTGGCTGTGTCGTTGATTTGTTTTTGTTTTGGTCTAATACGCTAGTCGCACTGCCGTGCCTTGACTGCAAGACCTCTTTCTCTCTTTCCTATATTGGTAACTCGCACCATTGTGCTTTGAGTTCCGCTCTTTCCGTCTTTCATTTACGACAACTCGCACCATTGTGCTTTGAGTTTCGCTCTTTCCGTCTTTCATTTACGACAACTCGCACCACTGTGCTTTGAGTTTCGCTCTTTCCGTCTTTCATTTACGACAACTCGCACCACTGTGCTTTGAGTTTCGCTCTTTCCGTCTTTCACATGTAATTTTTCTCTAAAACTCAAAAATCGCAAATAACCAACCCATCAACCACTCAGCGTGTTTACTTTACTTCCCCTCCCTATGTTTCACATACACACCACATACACACATTTCTCGTCCTCCTTCCTGCTCTGAAATCACAAATCACACACAAAAAAAAATATCCTAAATCACACGCGAATAGTTGGATTGTTGGTTTTGCTCTTTTATATATTTTTACCAGCTAAAATTGTCCCTACGACACAGCACAACACTTATTATAGTAATTATTTTATTCTCTTACCGGTTTCTTAGGTCTTTCCTGTTGTTTTTGCTTTTGTCTTTCTCGTAATTTTTCACTTTAAATCTTTCCTTTACTCACTTTTCTTTCCGTTGAACTTTAATTTTACTTTCCTTCACAATATGCACTGCTTTATTTGGGGATAATTGTACGTTTTTTTATATTTGGGTTTGTTGTTTTCCCTCTTTGGGTTTTTTTTTGTGGAGGTCTCACTGAGGCTAAAATTTTTAATCTTTCGCAATCGGCGTACGACAATCGAAAAAAACGATGCTCGTTGCAATGTAAAATAAACTCCCTTATTTACTATGCCGCTTGGCATAGCTCTTTCTCTCTCTTTCCTATTTGTCTTACCCAACATGCGCGTCCGCAATTTTTGCTCATGATTATGTACGAGCACACAAAGAAAGAAAGAAAAAAAACAACAAACCACAGAAAAAAAGGTATATGCGTCGTTGGCTTAGATCCGTCGCCACAGCGCAGGTGTTCATTTTTTGTCTTTCGTTCGTTTTCACCCTTTTTCGTGCGCTTGTGTAATAAACTCGAGGGAAGGAAAAAAAGCATAGTGGACTGTATTTCTTCTTTCCTCTTTCCATATCTAACAATATTGAAATTTTGTACTTACATGTTTGTTTTTTCTTTCCAATCTATGTAGATTCTTTTCAAATTCTTTCACTAATTTCAAAAATTTTTTTTTTTTTACCGATTTCTTTCTCTTTCCGTTGACTGGGTCGCCGATCCTACTCGACATGGACCAATGATTCGTAGCTCAGCACACAAAAATAGCAAAACCCAATTAGAAAATAAAAACACCATATTTCTTATAGTGGAAAAATGAACATTAAAAAACCACTTCAAACGTTTATTCTTTCCGCACTCTCCATGTCTTTCCATGGCTACAATTCGTTTGTAACTAACACTTTCGTTAGATTTATTTAATTTGTTCGAAGCTTTTCGAATTCGAAAAGCTTCTCTCTTGATACAATTCAAAATTCTTTACAATCATCGAACCCGAGAGTTGCCATCTCTCGGTGTTCGATATAGTAAGAAAAGTCGCGACATTGATTAACACAAAAATTAGTTAGATTGGAGAAAAAAAGGGTAAGTGGAGCAGCGACGATTTATTATATTATTTTGGAGTCATTAGACGGGGTTCGAAACTAAAATATTTAACTTGTTACTAAAGGGTTTAATTTTTGTCAGGTTGTGGCCTCCAACCAAACCACGTTGCCAAGCGCCAGACGGGCTGTACCAGCTTGAGAAAATGATGAGGCACGTCCGACACAACAAACGTGACCTGCGTGGTAGTATCAGGAAAGCCCGTGCCTATCCCGGGCTTCCAAGGAAATTCTATTTTTTTTATAACCAATTTCAAGATAGAAAAAACATAGAGTACCGAGTATCATCGTAAAACTAAAGAGAGTTCAACCACGAAATTCCCCCTTTACCCTTGCGTAAGGCCAAAAAATTAATAAGAAGACTTCCAATTTTTGAACCACACGAACTGCATCTGAGGCAGTCGCAACATTTTCAACAGATTCCCGTTCAGTTCCGGATTTAGTGTCTACGTTTTTTTTTGTGGCTTTGTATTTTGTATATATATTTTTTGGCGTGATATAATTTTAGGAAATATTTATTATATTGTTTATAAGCTTAGGTTTAAGTTCTTGGTGGAAACCAACGGACGGCCAAAGTGAATTTTTTTTCTGTTCTATAAAAGTGGCCAGGACCAAGCGGGACTAGGTTCGACCGAAACCCCCCTTGCGATTTCGTTAATTTGAAACCCCATAAGAATCCTTCAACAAAGAGCTATCTGTAGGCAGGACTCCTTAGGGTTAACGGTGTAAGGTTTTTTTTTTTACGCAATTCGTAATAGCGTTGCAATTCGGTTAGGGGTACCGGAGAACCTGAACTCACAGGTTCCGTTTGTGGATCACGAGTTTTTTTTTTTTTTTTGATTATTCTTTCATCTTTCTTTGTCAACCATATTTTGCAAAATAAGCAATCTGTAATTTTGGAAAAGGAGCCTATGCCAAGTGATTTTGTTTGGTATTCGAAACTTTTTTTTTGCCGATTCGAAAGTACAGAAGATAGTAACATAAGATAGTTAAGTTTGATTTTCAGTTGTATGATTATTTTGATTATTTTTTTATGGTTATGAGAAAACTACTAACAGTTTTATTTTGTATGTTACTATTTATTGCAAAATTTTATTAAGTGCATGTATTTATATAAAAACAAAACAAAATTAATTTTTTGATGATTTTAAATCCAAATTTAGCATGATTAAAAGTTAGTTCAATTCAATCGTTTGTTAAATTCAATCGTTTGTGAAATAATCCACGGACCACTGCCTACATCCACGTTGGTTGTTAAGCAACTGAACAGTCGCCAGTGGTCATCGCTGATTTCTCCATCACCCATATTACACTAGGTCATCAAATCGTCTCTCATCGCTCGAAAACACATCATCGTCGTCTTCTGGGTCAGTTTCGTTGTCTGTCCACGGTTTAATTTTTTCGGCACTTGTGCTAAAGATTTAGGCCCATAATTTTCACTTTCTTTCTGCACGTTGCAAATTTCTGAGATGAGCGGCATTAACTCCTCTCTCCGTTGGTAGGCGGCGCCCAATTCGTCCGTTTCCATGCAGCACACCAACCGTGACAGCATGCATCTTGAAATCGTGATCCTTGCAAAAGTTTTGAAAATTGTTTGAGACAAAAGCTCCACCTTTGTCTGAAAGAATGTTGTGCGGATACCCAAACGTTTCAGGTACGACCTCCATCTTCTTCAGTACTTCTTCAGAGCCAGAACTTTTTGTAGGGAAAAGCCAGCAAAATTTTGTGAATCCATCGACGAATGCTAAAATATATCGGTAACCCTTCTTGGTGTCAATCATCGGCCCTAGGTGGGACATTAAATGTCGAAAGTGGTATCTCTCCTTAAGGAATCGGGTGCAATAAACCTTCTTCTTTTTTCGCTTTCTATCCACTAAGATGCATTTGACGCAGCTGGAATCACATCGTTCAATGCGCCGATCAAGACTAGAATTGAAGAAATCTTTCTCTTAAACTGCTTTCATCTTCTGCGCATGAAATTGACATTTTTCGTTAGCTTTTCTTATGATTGACGATCTCATGGATTCTTGAACGAGAAAAAGAATGGAATTATTAATATTCCTATAAAGTAAGACATGATAAACCACAACATTTTTATATCTACCCTCTTGAAGTGCTTCGAGATTCGCATTTAAACCTTCGTCTTGTTTGAGCATCAGCTTATTTCTTCATGAAGTCGTTATCCTCTCTAAGACACATTACAGCTATGTTGCAGCCTAACGCATCAACGTGTCTCACACTGGTTCCTGCTCGGTGTTATACCTAAAAATCGTATTCCTTAAGAAGAAGCGCCCATTTGGCCACCCTCGTCGCAAGATCGTTCTTCTTCATCCTGCTCTCGAAAGCTTTGCAATCAGTCACCACCTTGAAGCGTTGTCCAATCAGATAGATCCGAAACTTCTTTAGGGCTTGAATCACTGTTAGTACAGCTCGTAACTGGTGTACTTTTTTTCGGCATCTGTCATAGCTTTGCTCATATAATAGACTTCGTCGTCTTCGTCACTACGTTGTAACAACACCGCACCGTAACCTTCCACACTAGCATGAGTATGCCTTTCAGTGCCGATGCCATACTGAAATATCTTCAGCACTGATTTAGTGGAAAGTGCGTTCTTCAAATCTCGTAAAGTTGCTTTTGCGGAGTCGTAAATTTGGGTGTAGTGTTGGCTCGCCTATGCACGCACGCGCTCTTCGGTGGTCGGATAAGAACTGACCCACTTTCTAGTAGTGCATGCACACGAGACAACAGGTGTAGAAGAGATACATATATGGAACATTGAGAACAACTGTAACAAATACTTACGCATGTATATCATAAGATCGGGAGCATATTAAGTCATGCTACTAAAACCATGATGTAAATACACTACATCTCTTTCATGTTTTATAATTTTTTATTTTTTCTGTTACCAATGCTTTTTTATTATTATTAATATACAAAAATTCAGATTTCATTTTTTTTTTTGAACGCAGTTTTGTAATTAAACTTAACTTTAATTTACTCTTTAACTAACTAACATAACGTTTATCAAATTCATAATTTATCAATAAACATAATAAAATCTTTTAATCATTTTAATCTTTTATAGTTCTCCACTCCCCTTCTACCTTCTTTAAATGAACAATGTTTCTTCTTAATTGCTCATTTGTTTCATCATTTCTAACTATTACATCTTCTTCATTACTGTTTTCTACAGTGTGTTGAGCAGGACTAAAGTTTGGAGTAAGTTTATTTTGTTTTACAAATTTTTTTATGTACACCTTATAACCTACATTAATGTCTGAACTTTCAACTTTTCTTTTTCTATCTGTATATTCTTTTCCTTTTTCTTTATTCTCTTAATCTCTATCTCTAACCTCTGAATCGGTGATTTTTTTTATCTATAGATTCAAGTGCAGGCACTTTGTCCCTATTTAATCTATTAAAAAATAGATCTGACGGTGTTTTTCCTGTTGTTGAGTGCGGTGTACTATTGTACATCATTAAATATTCCCACAGTGATTCTCTAAGATCCTTACCTTCAATTTCCCAATTTTCAATCGTTTTAATATATCTCGGTTTTGCCTTTCAACTTCGCCGTTTTGTTGTGGCCAATATGGAATGCTGTTAAACATTCCTTACATTCTTTACAAAATGCCCTAAATTCTTCACTTATGAATTGTTTTCCATTATCTGATGTTATCGAAATAGGGAAACCGAGTGTGCTAAAAATCTCTTTCAACATCTTTATAATGTCCGAGGAAGCTATACTCTTGCAAATTTTGATTTCCTTGTATCGGCTGTAATAATCTACTACAACGAACAGGTACTCGTTATTTGGAAGTGGTCCCATGAGGTCAATGGCAATGTCAATCCATGAAGTGATTGGAAGATCACGCCTCTTTAATGGTACTGGAGGATGAGGCAAGGCAACCGTTGTACAAATTTTGCAAGTTTTAACAAAATTCTCTACCTCTTTGTCCATTTCGGGCCACCACACTTTAGTCCTGAGGCGGCTTTTCATGCCCACAATACCTGGATGACCCTCGTGAGCGGCATCCAGAACGTTTTTTCTAAGCTTTTGTGGAATCACTATTTTAGTTCCCCTAAGTAAAATGTCTTCAAAGAAACAAAGTTCGATCTCAAAAACTTTGAAAATTTTAACAGATTCATCCCAGATGTTTTTATAAACCCCTTTTTTTACTTTTTGTATTTCTTGATCTGTTGCTGAATTTTCTTTTATGTCTTTAATTGTTACTGCTTTCGGTCTTGAACTTTCAACTATCTGCTGTATATAATTATCTTTTTTGGATGACAATTCTTTTGAATACTCGCATAGACGTGAAAGTGGGTCCGCAATATTTGATTTTCCGGGTTTGTAAATTATACCTATAAGATTGAAGCCGCAAAACCCATCTTTCTATACGAGCACAAGGTTTCGACTTTGGTCCAAAAATGATCTCTAGTGGGTTATGGTCCGTTATCAAACCAAACTCTTTTCCGAAGAGGAAAATATTAAAGTGCTCTATTGCCCACACTAAAGCAAAGGCTTCTTTTTCTGTCTGACTATACCTGCGTTCACATTCTGTGAGCCGTATGCAATGATTCTTGGTCCTTTTGAGTTGATTTGCAATAAAATTGCACCAAGTCCTACTGGACTTGCATCCACAATAACTTGCGTTTTGTCCTCGACGTTATAATACCCTAACGATTTAATATTTGCAAGAATGTTTTTTAGCTCATTGAAAGCATAATTTTGTTCAGAAGTCCAAAATTCACTAAGTTTAATGTTTTTGATAGTTTTTTTCTCAAGAGTTGTTTTAAAGGCTCTGTTATGATAGCTAAACAGGGTATCCATTTTCCAATAAAGTTAATTAGACCCAAAAAACTTTGGAGTTCTTCTATTGTTTTTGGAACTCTAAACAATTTTATGCTTTCAAGATACTTTCTTAAAGGTTGTATTCCTTCAGTACTTAATTCATGTCCCAAAAACTGTATCTTACAAACTCCATAGATGCATTTATCATAATTTAAAAGTACATTGTTTTCTTTAAGGGTTTGAAAAACGATCTTAAGACGTTTGTCATGTTCGTGTTTTGAACTTCCAAATATTAATAAATCATCAATAAAGTTTGTTGCTCCTTCACACCCTAAAATAATTCTTTCCATTATTTTTTGGAAAATTTCAGGGGCGCAAGTAATGCCAAACATTAACCGCTTATACTGAAATAAACCCCTACTAGTAATAAACGTTGTTATGTACCGTGATTCAGGATGAATTTCAATTTGATGAAAAGCGTTTTTACATCAAGCCTACTGAACAGTTTGGCATTCGCAATCTTTGGCAAAAGCTGATCCATAGTCGGTAAGGGATGGTTCTCGCGTAAAATTGCTGCATTTGGCCGTCTCATGTCTACACAGATTCTGACTTCCCCATTTTCTTTAAGAATAGGTACTATAGGAGAAACCCACCGGGAAGGTTTTTCAACCTCCTCTATAATATCACCCTCTAAGAGTTCCTCTAGCTTTTTTTCAACTTTAGCTTCCAAAGGTATAGGAATTCTCCTGTATGGTTGAAAAACAGGTTTTATGGATTCATCTATTGGTATCTCAACAAGCATATTTTTGAAATTGGGAAATTGAGAACTTTTCACTTGGTTAACATCAACTCCAATTTTGAGAACCCTGAGAGCTTTTGCTGTTTTAATCCCTAACAAATTGTTTGTTCCCCCTGCAATGACATAAAATGTGGCTTTTTCTATCTCTTTCCCTATCACTTTATCTGCATCGAAACTTCCCATCACATCCAAAGGGGTGAAACTTCCGTAAGCTAATAGCGTCTTATTTGGATTCTTTATCTGATTAAGTGCCTTTACTTCTTGATTCTTTAAATATCTCCATGTAGCATCCGTTAAAAGATTTGGTTTACAACCCGAGTCAATAATCATGTTTACTTTTATCCCTCCGATATAATATTCTATAGTTGTGTCATTATCAATATGAAATACGTAGTATTCTCTTCTCTATCCTTCTTTATTTTCTTCCTGTTCCTGGACCGGGAAATTTTCTTTTTTGTGACAATTTTGTTTTGCAATGTTGACGAAAATGCCCTAAAAGCCCACAACCGAAGCATTTTGTATCTCAAGCTGGACACTTTGCGTCCTGAGAGAAGTGTTTCCTACTACCACACCGTTTACAAAACGTTTCCTTTTCCTCTTTTGGTCGAAAACTATTTAAATTTGGCTTATTTCTTATAACATTGATTTCTTGACCTAAAGACTTATCTCCGTAATTTTCAAGTTGATGTTGAACTAGCTATCTCCTGCGTATTAGCTTCTTTTATTATCGTATCTAACGTTATATCGTCACCTTCCGTTAAAATTTAGTCAACTCTTCTGACCTACACTTTTCTGCTATCTAGTCAATCAAATGGTCTTCAATTTTATCAAAACTACATTTCTCAGCCTGATTCCTTAATCTTATTAAAAACTTTTCAAATTTTTCTTCAACTTCTTGTTTCATAAGCCTTAAGATATGCCTCTCAAAAACTTTACTCTGTTTCGGGAGGAAATATTCATCAAATTTCTTAATAGCTATTTCATAGCTAAACATTATTTTCTTTAGTGGGCTCAATATTTGCGAACGGACGACTATAAAAAATTTCTTGTATTCCCAATCCGCCCAAATGCAGTAACACCGCTCTCTTCTTTGTGTGAGACTCAATACCAGCAGCTTCTAAGTATATGTTCAACGCCCGCTTCCACTTTTCCCAGGGGGCCACTGAAGAAGTTTCCCCTTCAGCAACGAAACTTTCCAATGGATGCAGACTATTCTCCATTTCTGTAGTAAGAAATGCAATTGATTATTTTGACGTGATAACGTCTAATAAAACGGTTTGGAATATATGGGCAGCACGCACAGAAAAATGTCACAGTCACAGTCGCAGTCACAGTCACAGTCACAGTCACAGTCACAGTCACAGTCACAGTCACAGTCACAGTCACAGTCACAGTCACAGTCACAGTCACAGTCACAGTCACAGTCACAGTCACAGTCACAGTCACAGTCACAGTCACAGTCACAGTCACAGTCACAGTCACAGTCACAGTCACAGTCACAGTCACAGTCACAGTCACAGTCACAGTCACAGTCACAGTCACAGTCACAGTCACAGTCACAGTCACAGTCACAGTCACAGTCACAGTCACAGTCACAGTCACAGTCACAGTCACAGTCACAGTCACAGTCACAGTCACAGTCACAGTCACAGTCACAGTCACAGTCACAGTCACAGTCACAGTCACAGTCACAGTCACAGTCACAGTCACAGTCACAGTCACAGTCACAGTCACAGTCACAGTCACAGTCACAGTCACAGTCACAGTCACAGTCACAGTCACAGTCACAGTCACAGTCACAGTCACAGTCACAGTCACAGTCACAGTCACAGTCACAGTCACAGTCACAGTCACAGTCACAGTCACAGTCACAGTCACAGTCACAGTCACAGTCACAGTCACAGTCACAGTCACAGTCACAGTCACAGTCAGAGTCACAGTCACAGTCACAGTCACAGTCACAGTCACACTCACAGTCACAGTCACAGTCACAGTCACAGTCACAGTCACAGTCACAGTCACAGTCACAGTCACGGTCACAGTCACAGTCACAGTCACAGTCACAGTCACAGTCACAGTCACACTGACGTTACCTAGCTGCTTTGATAGCCTAGAAAGTCGCTAAAGTGGGAGTGGAGGGTGTTGGGCGGTTGGTTGGTTGTCTTGGGAGTGTGTGTGGGGCAGCCGGGGGGGAGGTAGTGTCGGGAAGTGGAAAAATTGTCAAAAAAGGTGGGTGGTTGTAGCTGGTTTGGGTGGTGAGACAAAAATTGTCAAAACTAATGGGTGGTTCCTTGGTGGCTGTAGGTGGGATGGGTGTTTGGTGTTGGGGGAATTTGGTATAATTGGGGGTGGGTGGGGGGTGAATTGGCAAATATGGTGGGTGGTTGGTGGTTGAAGGTGGGTTGGGTGGTCGTCGGTTTAGGTGGTGGGGATAGTTGATTTGATTGGGGGCGATGAAAAAATTGTCAAAAAAGGTGGGTGAGTGGAAGGTGGTGGCAGGTGGGGTAGGTGGTTGGATCTGGGGGATTTGGTGTTGGGAGGGGGTGAGGGAAAAATAATTGTCAAAAATAGTTGGTGGGTGGTTGGTGGCTGTAGGTGTGATGGGTGGTTGGCGGTGTTGGGTGAATGGCAAGTTGTTGTAGGTGTTATGGGTGGCTGGATTTGGGTTGAGGGTGTAGTGAAGGGAATTGTCAAAAATAGTTGTACTGAGGAGGGGGTGGGGGTGAGGAAAAAATTGTCAAAAATTGTGGGTGAGTAGCAGGTGGTTGTAAGTGGAGTAGGTGGTTGAATTTGGTGCATGGGGGAATGGTCAAAAATAGTGGGTGGGTGATTGGTGGTATTTAGGAAGGGCTGGCTTTATTGTGTGGGAGAGGAGGAACAAATTTTCAAAAATGGTGGGCTGTTGGTTGAATGTGGGGGTGGGTGGTTGGTGTTCAAGGGGTGAAAAAAATTAAAAATATGGTGGGTGGTTGTAGGTAGGTTGGGTGGTTGGTGGTTGGAGGGATACCTATACGCATGAAGTGTTTTGTGAAATGGTTATCACGTAAAATTATCGTCCGTAAACCGACTTTACACAGACAACCATGTTTTTTTTTCGAAAAATACAAGCGCAAAATTTAAGTTTAAAGTAAAATTTTTTTTTTTTTTTTAATTTGGTTAAACTTTTTAGTAAAGTAAAATTGAAAAAAAAACAACTTAACTGCTTTGAGATTAATAAACGGTTATGTTTGCAAAAACCTGAATACCTACTAGTCTTTTTTTAAATTTTGCACTTCTATTATCAATATCCTATTTTTTCATTCTTTTCCAATTAAATGGAAATCTATTCTCTTCTTTTCCAATTGAATGGAAATCTTCTCTCTTTCTTATCTCATTTTTTTTTGACGTGATAAAGTCTAATAAATCGGTTTGGTATATATGGGTAGCACGCACAGAAAAATGTCACAGTCACAGTCACAGTCACAGTCACAGTCACAGTCACAGTCACAGTCACAGTCACAGTCACAGTCACAGTCACAGTCACAGTCACAGTCACAGTCACAGTCACAGTCACAGTCACAGTCACAGTCACAGTCACAGTCACAGTCACAGTCACAGTCACAGTCACAGTCACAGTCACAGTCACAGTCACAGTCACAGTCACAGTCACAGTCACAGTCACAGTCACAGTCACAGTCACAGTCACAGTCACAGTCACAGTCACAGTCACAGTCACAGTCACAGTCACAGTCACAGTCACAGTCACAGTCACAGTCACAGTCACAGTCACAGTCACAGTCACAGTCACAGTCACAGTCACAGTCACAGTCACAGTCACAGTCACAGTCACAGTCACAGTCACAGTCACAGTCACAGTCACAGTCACAGTCACAGTCACAGTCACAGTCACAGTCACAGTCACAGTCACAGTCACAGTCACAGTCACAGTCACAGTCACAGTCACAGTCACAGTCACAGTCACAGTCACAGTCACAGTCACAGTCACAGTCACAGTCACAGTCACAGTCACAGTCACAGTCACAGTCACAGTCACAGTCACAGTCACAGTCACAGTCACAGTCACAGTCACAGTCACAGTCACAGTCACAGTCACAGTCACAGTCACAGTCACAGTCACAGTCACAGTCACAGTCACAGTCACAGTCACAGTCACAGTCACAGTCACAGTCACAGTCACAGTCACAGTCACAGTCACAGTCACAGTCACAGTCACAGTCACAGTCACAGTCACAGTCACAGTCACAGTCACAGTCACAGTCACAGTCACAGTCACAGTCACAGTCACAGTCACAGTCACAGTCACAGTCACAGTCACAGTCACAGTCACAGTCACAGTCACAGTCACAGTCACAGTCACAGTCACAGTCACAGTCACAGTCACAGTCACAGTCACAGTCACAGTCACAGTCACAGTCACAGTCACAGTCACAGTCACAGTCACAGTCACAGTCACAGTCACAGTCACAGTCACAGTCACAGTCACAGTCACAGTCACAGTCACAGTCACAGTCACAGTCACAGTCACAGTCACAGTCACAGTCACAGTCACAGTCACAGTCACAGTCACAGTCACAGTCACAGTCACAGTCACAGTCACAGTCACAGTCACAGTCACAGTCACAGTCACAGTCACAGTCACAGTCACAGTCACAGTCACAGTCACAGTCACAGTCACAGTCACAGTCACAGTCACAGTCACAGTCACAGTCACAGTCACAGTCACAGTCACAGTCACAGTCACAGTCACAGTCACAGTCACAGTCACAGTCACAGTCACAGTCACAGTCACAGTCACAGTCACAGTCACAGTCACAGTCACAGTCACAGTCACAGTCACAGTCACAGTCACAGTCACAGTCACAGTCACAGTCACAGTCACAGTCACAGTCACAGTCACAGTCACAGTCACAGTCACAGTCACAGTCACAGTCACAGTCACAGTCACAGTCACAGTCACAGTCACAGTCACAGTCACAGTCACAGTCACAGTCACAGTCACAGTCACAGTCACAGTCACAGTCACAGTCACAGTCACAGTCACAGTCACAGTCACAGTCACAGTCACAGTCACAGTCACAGTCACAGTCACAGTCACAGTCACAGTCACAGTCACAGTCACAGTCACAGTCACAGTCACAGTCACAGTCACAGTCACAGTCACAGTCACAGTCACAGTCACAGTCACAGTCACAGTCACAGTCACAGTCACAGTCACAGTCACAGTCACAGTCACAGTCACAGTCACAGTCACAGTCACAGTCACAGTCACAGTCACAGTCACAGTCACAGTCACAGTCACAGTCACACTGACGTTACCTAGCTGCTTTGATTGCCTAGAAAGTCGTTAAAGTGGAAGTGGAGGGTGTTGGGTGGTTAGTTGGTTATGGTGGGAGTGTGTGTGGGGCTGGCGGGGGGGGGGGATTAGTGTCGGGAAGAAGAAAAATTGTCAAAAATGGTGGGTGGTTGTAGCTGGTTTGGGTGGTGAGATAAATATTGTCAAAGCTAATGGGTGGTTCCTTGGTGGCTGTAGGTGGGATGGGTGTTTGGTGTTGGGGGGATTTGGTAAGGTTGGGGGGGGGGGGGGTGAATTGTCAAATATGGTGGATGGTTGGTTGTAGGTGGGTTGATTGGTTGGAAGTTTTGGTGGTGGGGATTTTTGATTTGATGGGGTGCGATGAAAAAGTTTTCAAAAAAGGTGGGTGAGTGGAAGATGGTGGCAGGTGGGGTAGGTGGTTGGATATAGAAGGGATTTGGTGTTGGGAGGGGGTGAGGGAAAAATAATTGTCAAAAATGGTTGGTGGTTGGTTGATGGCTGTAGGTGTAATGGGTGGTTGGCGGTGTTGGGTGAGTGGCAAGTTGTTGTAGGTGTTATGGGTGGTTGGATTTGTGTTGAGGGTATAGTGAAGGGAATTGTCAAAAATAGTTGTACTGGGGAGGGGGGGGGGGTGAGGAAAAAATTGTCAAAATTGGTGGGTGGTTGGGTGTAGTTGGTGTGGGTGATTGGTAGTGGTTAGGAAGGGGGGATTTACTGTGTGGGGGAGGATAAAAAAATGTTCAAAAATGGTGGGCTGTTGGTTTGTTGATGTATATGGCGGGAGGTTGGTGTTCTAGGGGTGAAAAAAATTAAAGAATGGTGGGTGGTTGTAGGCAGGTTGGGTGGTTGGTGGTTTCAGAGATACCTAAACACATGAAGTGTTTTGTGAACTGGTTGTCACGTAAAATTATCTCTCAAAAACTCCTCCTCTCAAAAACTTTACTCTGTTTCGGGAGGAAATATTCATCAAATTTCTTAATAGCTATTTCATAGCTTAACATTATTTTCTTTAGTGGGCTCAATATTTGCGAACGGACGACTATAAAAAATTTCTTGTATTCCCAATCCGCCCAAATGCAGTTACACCGCTCTCTTCTTTGTGTGAGACTCAATACCAGCAGCTTCTTAGTATATATTCAACGCCCGCTTCCACTTTTCCCATGTTAGGGCCACTGAAGAAGTTTCCCCTTCAGCAACGAAACTTTCCAATGGATGCAGACTTTTCTCCATTTCTGTAGTAAGAAATGCAATTGATTATTTTGACGTGATAACGTCTAATAAAACGGTTTGGAATATATGGGCAGCACGCACAGAAAAATGTCACAGTCACAGTCACAGTCACAGTCACAGTCACAGTCACAGTCACAGTCACAGTCACAGTCACAGTCACAGTCACAGTCACAGTCACAGTCACAGTCACAGTCACAGTCACAGTCACAGTCACAGTCACAGTCACAGTCACAGTCACAGTCACAGTCACAGTCACAGTCACAGTCACAGTCACAGTCACAGTCACAGTCACAGTCACAGTCACAGTCACAGTCACAGTCACAGTCACAGTCACAGTCACAGTCACAGTCACAGTCACAGTCACAGTCACAGTCACAGTCACAGTCACAGTCACAGTCACAGTCACAGTCACAGTCACAGTCACAGTCACAGTCACAGTCACAGTCACAGTCACAGTCACAGTCACAGTCACAGTCACAGTCACAGTCACAGTCACAGTCACAGTCACAGTCACAGTCACAGTCACAGTCACAGTCACAGTCACAGTCACAGTCACAGTCACAGTCACAGTCACAGTCACAGTCACAGTCACAGTCACAGTCACAGTCACAGTCACAGTCACAGTCACAGTCACAGTCACAGTCACAGTCACAGTCACAGTCACAGTCACAGTCACAGTCACAGTCACAGTCACAGTCACAGTCACAGTCACAGTCACAGTCACAGTCACAGTCACAGTCACAGTCACAGTCACAGTCACAGTCACAGTCACAGTCACAGTCACAGTCACAGTCACAGTCACAGTCACAGTCACAGTCACAGTCACAGTCACAGTCACAGTCACAGTCACAGTCACAGTCACAGTCACAGTCACAGTCACAGTCACAGTCACAGTCACAGTCACAGTCACAGTCACAGTCACAGTCACAGTCACAGTCACAGTCACAGTCACAGTCACAGTCACAGTCACAGTCACAGTCACAGTCACAGTCACAGTCACAGTCACAGTCACAGTCACAGTCACAGTCACAGTCACAGTCACAGTCACAGTCACAGTCACAGTCACAGTCACAGTCACAGTCACAGTCACAGTCACAGTCACAGTCACAGTCACAGTCACAGTCACAGTCACAGTCACAGTCACAGTCACAGTCACAGTCACAGTCACAGTCACAGTCACAGTCACAGTCACAGTCACAGTCACAGTCACAGTCACAGTCACAGTCACAGTCACAGTCACAGTCACAGTCACAGTCACAGTCACAGTCACAGTCACAGTCACAGTCACAGTCACAGTCACAGTCACAGTCACAGTCACAGTCACAGTCACAGTCACAGTCACAGTCACAGTCACAGTCACAGTCACAGTCACAGTCACAGTCACAGTCACAGTCACAGTCACAGTCACAGTCACAGTCACAGTCACAGTCACAGTCACAGTCACAGTCACAGTCACAGTCACAGTCACAGTCACAGTCACAGTCACAGTCACAGTCACAGTCACAGTCACAGTCACAGTCACAGTCACAGTCACAGTCACAGTCACAGTCACAGTCACAGTCACAGTCACAGTCACAGTCACAGTCACAGTCACAGTCACAGTCACAGTCACAGTCACAGTCACAGTCACAGTCACAGTCACAGTCACAGTCACAGTCACAGTCACAGTCACAGTCACAGTCACAGTCACAGTCACAGTCACAGTCACAGTCACAGTCACAGTCACAGTCACAGTCACAGTCACAGTCACAGTCACAGTCACAGTCACAGTCACAGTCACAGTCACAGTCACAGTCACAGTCACAGTCACAGTCACAGTCACAGTCACAGTCACAGTCACAGTCACAGTCACAGTCACAGTCACAGTCACAGTCACAGTCACAGTCACAGTCACAGTCACAGTCACAGTCACAGTCACAGTCACAGTCACAGTCACAGTCACAGTCACAGTCACAGTCACAGTCACAGTCACAGTCACAGTCACAGTCACAGTCACAGTCACAGTCACAGTCACAGTCACAGTCACAGTCACAGTCACAGTCACAGTCACAGTCACAGTCACAGTCACAGTCACAGTCACAGTCACAGTCACAGTCACAGTCACAGTCACAGTCACAGTCACAGTCACAGTCACAGTCACAGTCACAGTCACAGTCACAGTCACAGTCACAGTCACAGTCACAGTCACAGTCACAGTCACAGTCACAGTCACAGTCACAGTCACAGTCACAGTCACAGTCACAGTCACAGTCACAGTCACAGTCACAGTCACAGTCACAGTCACAGTCACAGTCACAGTCACAGTCACAGTCACAGTCACAGTCACAGTCACAGTCACAGTCACAGTCACAGTCACAGTCACAGTCACAGTCACAGTCACAGTCACAGTCACAGTCACAGTCACAGTCACAGTCACAGTCACAGTCACAGTCACAGTCACAGTCACAGTCACAGTCACAGTCACAGTCACAGTCACAGTCACAGTCACAGTCACAGTCACAGTCACAGTCACAGTCACAGTCACAGTCACAGTCACAGTCACAGTCACAGTCACAGTCACAGTCACAGTCACAGTCACAGTCACAGTCACAGTCACAGTCACAGTCACAGTCACAGTCACAGTCACAGTCACAGTCACAGTCACAGTCACAGTCACAGTCACAGTCACAGTCACAGTCACAGTCACAGTCACAGTCACAGTCACAGTCACAGTCACAGTCACAGTCACAGTCACAGTCACAGTCACAGTCACAGTCACAGTCACAGTCACAGTCACAGTCACAGTCACACTGACGTTACCTAGCTGCTTTGATTGCCTAGAAAGTCGTTAAAGTGGAAGTGGAGGGTGTTGGGTGGTTAGTTGGTTATGGTAGGAGTGTGTGTGGGGCTGGCGGGGGGGGGGATTAGTGTCGGGAAGAAGAAAAATTGTCAAAAATGGTGGGTGGTTGTAGCTGGTTTGGGTGGTGAGATAAATATTGTCAAAGCTAATGGGTGGTTCCTTGGTGGCTGTAGGTGGGATGGGTGTTTGGTGTTGGGGGGATTTGGTAAGGTTGGGGGGGGGGGGGGGGGTGAATTGTCAAATATGGTGGATGGTTGGTTGTAGGTGGGTTGATTGGTTGGAAGTTTTGGTGGTGGGGATTTTTGATTTGATGGGGTGCGATGAAAAAGTTTTCAAAAAAGGTGGGTGAGTGGAAGATGGTGGCAGGTGGGGTAGGTGGTTGGATATAGAAGGGATTTGGTGTTGGGAGGGGGTGAGGGAAAAATAGTTGTCAAAAATGGTTGGTGGTTGGTTGATGGCTGTAGGTGTAATGGGTGGTTGGCGGTGTTGGGTGAGTGGCAAGTTGTTGTAGGTGTTATGGGTGGTTGGATTTGTGTTGAGGGTATAGTGAAGGGAATTGTCAAAAATAGTTGTACTGGGGAGGGGGGGGGGGTGAGGAAAAAATTGTCAAAATTGGTGGGTGGTTGGGTGTAGTTGGTGTGGGTGATTGGTAGTGGTTAGGAAGGGGGGATTTACTGTGTGGGGGAGGATAAAAAAATGTTCAAAAATGGTGGGCTGTTGGTTTGTTGATGTATATGGCGGGAGGTTGGTGTTCTAGGGGTGAAAAAAATTAAAGAATGGTGGGTGGTTGTAGGCAGGTTGGGTGGTTGGTGGTTTCAGAGATACCTAAACACATGAAGTGTTTTGTGAACTGGTTGTCACGTAAAATTATCTCTCAAAAACTCCTCCTCTCAAAAACTTTACTCTGTTTCGGGAGGAAATATTCATCAAATTTCTTAATAGCTATTTCATAGCTTAACATTATTTTCTTTAGTGGGCTCAATATTTGCGAACGGACGACTATAAAAAATTTCTTGTATTCCCAATCCGCCCAAATGCAGTTACACCGCTCTTTTCTTTGTGTGAGACTCAATACCAGCAGCTTCTTAGTATATATTCAACGCCCGCTTCCACTTTTCCCATGTTAGGGCCACTGAAGGAGTTTCCCCTTCAGCAACGAAACTTTCCAATGGATGCAGACTTTTCTCCATTTCTGTAGTAAGAAATGCAATTGATTATTTTGACGTGATAACGTCTAATAAAACGGTTTGGAATATATAGGCAGCACGCACAGAAAAATGTCACAGTCACAGTCACAGTCACAGTCACAGTCACAGTCACAGTCACAGTCACAGTCACAGTCACAGTCACAGTCACAGTCACAGTCACAGTCACAGTCACAGTCACAGTCACAGTCACAGTCACAGTCACAGTCACAGTCACAGTCACAGTCACAGTCACAGTCACAGTCACAGTCACAGTCACAGTCACAGTCACAGTCACAGTCACAGTCACAGTCACAGTCACAGTCACAGTCACAGTCACAGTCACAGTCACAGTCACAGTCACAGTCACAGTCACAGTCACAGTCACAGTCACAGTCACAGTCACAGTCACAGTCACAGTCACAGTCACAGTCACAGTCACAGTCACAGTCACAGTCACAGTCACAGTCACAGTCACAGTCACAGTCACAGTCACAGTCACAGTCACAGTCACAGTCACAGTCACAGTCACAGTCACAGTCACAGTCACAGTCACAGTCACAGTCACAGTCACAGTCACAGTCACAGTCACAGTCACAGTCACAGTCACAGTCACAGTCACAGTCACAGTCACAGTCACAGTCACAGTCACAGTCACAGTCACAGTCACAGTCACAGTCACAGTCACAGTCACAGTCACAGTCACAGTCACAGTCACAGTCACAGTCACAGTCACAGTCACAGTCACAGTCACAGTCACAGTCACAGTCACAGTCACAGTCACAGTCACAGTCACAGTCACAGTCACAGTCACAGTCACAGTCACAGTCACAGTCACAGTCACAGTCACAGTCACAGTCACAGTCACAGTCACAGTCACAGTCACAGTCACAGTCACAGTCACAGTCACAGTCACAGTCACAGTCACAGTCACAGTCACAGTCACAGTCACAGTCACAGTCACAGTCACAGTCACAGTCACAGTCACAGTCACAGTCACAGTCACAGTCACAGTCACAGTCACAGTCACAGTCACAGTCACAGTCACAGTCACAGTCACAGTCACAGTCACAGTCACAGTCACAGTCACAGTCACAGTCACAGTCACAGTCACAGTCACAGTCACAGTCACAGTCACAGTCACAGTCACAGTCACAGTCACAGTCACAGTCACAGTCACAGTCACAGTCACAGTCACAGTCACAGTCACAGTCACAGTCACAGTCACAGTCACAGTCACAGTCACAGTCACAGTCACAGTCACAGTCACAGTCACAGTCACAGTCACAGTCACAGTCACAGTCACAGTCACAGTCACAGTCACAGTCACAGTCACAGTCACAGTCACAGTCACAGTCACAGTCACAGTCACAGTCACAGTCACAGTCACAGTCACAGTCACAGTCACAGTCACAGTCACAGTCACAGTCACAGTCACAGTCACAGTCACAGTCACAGTCACAGTCACAGTCACAGTCACAGTCACAGTCACAGTCACAGTCACAGTCACAGTCACAGTCACAGTCACAGTCACAGTCACAGTCACAGTCACAGTCACAGTCACAGTCACAGTCACAGTCACAGTCACAGTCACAGTCACAGTCACAGTCACAGTCACAGTCACAGTCACAGTCACAGTCACAGTCACAGTCACAGTCACAGTCACAGTCACAGTCACAGTCACAGTCACAGTCACAGTCACAGTCACAGTCACAGTCACAGTCACAGTCACAGTCACAGTCACAGTCACAGTCACAGTCACAGTCACAGTCACAGTCACAGTCACAGTCACAGTCACAGTCACAGTCACAGTCACAGTCACAGTCACAGTCACAGTCACAGTCACAGTCACAGTCACAGTCACAGTCACAGTCACAGTCACAGTCACAGTCACAGTCACAGTCACAGTCACAGTCACAGTCACAGTCACAGTCACAGTCACAGTCACAGTCACAGTCACAGTCACAGTCACAGTCACAGTCACAGTCACAGTCACAGTCACAGTCACAGTCACAGTCACAGTCACAGTCACAGTCACAGTCACAGTCACAGTCACAGTCACAGTCACAGTCACAGTCACAGTCACAGTCACAGTCACAGTCACAGTCACAGTCACAGTCACAGTCACAGTCACAGTCACAGTCACAGTCACAGTCACAGTCACAGTCACAGTCACAGTCACAGTCACAGTCACAGTCACAGTCACAGTCACAGTCACAGTCACAGTCACAGTCACAGTCACAGTCACAGTCACAGTCACAGTCACAGTCACAGTCACAGTCACAGTCACAGTCACAGTCACAGTCACAGTCACAGTCACAGTCACAGTCACAGTCACAGTCACAGTCACAGTCACAGTCACAGTCACAGTCACAGTCACAGTCACAGTCACAGTCACAGTCACAGTCACAGTCACAGTCACAGTCACAGTCACAGTCACAGTCACAGTCACAGTCACAGTCACAGTCACAGTCACAGTCACAGTCACAGTCACAGTCACAGTCACAGTCACAGTCACAGTCACAGTCACAGTCACAGTCACAGTCACAGTCACAGTCACAGTCACAGTCACAGTCACAGTCACAGTCACAGTCACAGTCACAGTCACAGTCACAGTCACAGTCACAGTCACAGTCACAGTCACAGTCACAGTCACAGTCACAGTCACAGTCACAGTCACAGTCACAGTCACAGTCACAGTCACAGTCACAGTCACAGTCACAGTCACAGTCACAGTCACAGTCACAGTCACAGTCACAGTCACAGTCACAGTCACAGTCACAGTCACAGTCACAGTCACAGTCACAGTCACAGTCACAGTCACAGTCACAGTCACAGTCACAGTCACAGTCACAGTCACAGTCACAGTCACAGTCACAGTCACAGTCACAGTCACAGTCACAGTCACAGTCACAGTCACAGTCACAGTCACAGTCACAGTCACAGTCACAGTCACAGTCACAGTCACAGTCACAGTCACAGTCACAGTCACAGTCACAGTCACAGTCACAGTCACAGTCACAGTCACAGTCACAGTCACAGTCACAGTCACAGTCACAGTCACAGTCACACTGACGTTACCTAGCTGCTTTGATTGCCTAGAAAGTCGTTAAAGTGGAAGTGGAGGGTGTTGGGTGGTTAGTTGGTTATGGTGGGAGTGTGTGTGGGGCTGGCGGGGGGGGATTAGTGTCGGGAAGAAGAAAAATTGTCAAAAATGGTGGGTGGTTGTAGCTGGTTTGGGTGGTGAGATAAATATTGTCAAAGCTAATGGGTGGTTCCTTGGTGGCTGTAGGTGGGATGGGTGTTTGGTGTTGGGGGGATTTGGTAAGGTTGGGGGGGGGTGAATTGTCAAATATGGTGGATGGTTGGTTGTAGGTGGGTTGATTGGTTGGAAGTTTTGGTGGTGGGGATTTTTGATTTGATGGGGTGCGATGAAAAAGTTTTCAAAAAAGGTGGGTGAGTGGAAGATGGTGGCAGGTGGGGTAGGTGGTTGGATATAGAAGGGATTTGGTGTTGGGAGGGGGTGAGGGAAAAATAATTGTCAAAAATGGTTGGTGGTTGGTTGATGGCTGTAGGTGTAATGGGTGGTTGGCGGTGTTGGGTGAGTGGCAAGTTGTTGTAGGTGTTATGGGTGGTTGGATTTGTGTTGAGGGTATAGTGAAGGGAATTGTCAAAAATAGTTGTACTGGGGAGGGGGTGGGGGTGAGGAAAAAATTGTCAAAATTGGTGGGTGATTGGGTGTAGTTGGTGTGGGTGATTGGTAGTGGTTAGGAAGGGGGATTTACTGTGTGGGGGAGGATAAAAAAATGTTCGAAAATGGTGGGCTGTTGGTTTGTTGATGTATGTGGCGGGAGGTTGGTGTTCTAGGGGTGAAAAAAATTAAAGAATGGTGGGTGGTTGTAGGCAGGTTGGGTGGTTGGTGGTTTCAGAGATACCTAAACACATGAAGTGTTTTGTGAACTGGTTGTCACGTAAAATTATCTCTCAAAAACTCCTCCTCTCAAAAACTTTACTCTGTTTCGGGAGGAAATATTCATCAAATTTCTTAATAGCTATTTCATAGCTTAACATTATTTTCTTTAGTGGGCTCAATATTTGCGAACGGACGACTATAAAAAATTTCTTGTATTCCCAATCCGCCCAAATGCAGTTACACCGCTCTCTTCTTTGTGTGAGACTCAATACCAGCAGCTTCTTAGTATATGTTCAACGCCCGCTTCCACTTTTCCCATCTTAGGGCCACTGAAGAAGTTTCCCCTTCAGCAACGAAACTTTCCAATGGATGCAGACTTTTCTCCATTTCTGTAGTAAGAAATGCAATTGATTATTTTGACGTGATAACGTCTAATAAAACGGTTTGGAATATATGGGCAGCACGCACAGAAAAATGTCACAGTCACAGTCACAGTCACAGTCACAGTCACAGTCACAGTCACAGTCACAGTCACAGTCACAGTCACAGTCACAGTCACAGTCACAGTCACAGTCACAGTCACAGTCACAGTCACAGTCACAGTCACAGTCACAGTCACAGTCACAGTCACAGTCACAGTCACAGTCACAGTCACAGTCACAGTCACAGTCACAGTCACAGTCACAGTCACAGTCACAGTCACAGTCACAGTCACAGTCACAGTCACAGTCACAGTCACAGTCACAGTCACAGTCACAGTCACAGTCACAGTCACAGTCACAGTCACAGTCACAGTCACAGTCACAGTCACAGTCACAGTCACAGTCACAGTCACAGTCACAGTCACAGTCACAGTCACAGTCACAGTCACAGTCACAGTCACAGTCACAGTCACAGTCACAGTCACAGTCACAGTCACAGTCACAGTCACAGTCACAGTCACAGTCAAAGTCACAGTCACAGTCACAGTCACAGTCACAGTCACAGTCACAGTCACAGTCACAGTCACAGTCACAGTCACAGTCACAGTCACAGTCACAGTCACAGTCACAGTCACAGTCACAGTCACAGTCACAGTCACAGTCACAGTCACAGTCACAGTCACAGTCACAGTCACAGTCACAGTCACAGTCACAGTCACAGTCACAGTCACAGTCACAGTCACAGTCACAGTCACAGTCACAGTCACAGTCACAGTCACAGTCACAGTCACAGTCACAGTCACAGTCACAGTCACAGTCACAGTCACAGTCACAGTCACAGTCACAGCCACAGTCACAGTAACAGTCACAGTCACAGTCACAGTCACAGTCACAGTCACAGTCACAGTCACAGTCACAGTCACAGTCACAGTCACAGTCACAGTCACAGTCACAGTCACAGTCACAGTCACAGTCACAGTCACAGTCACAGTCACAGTCACAGTCACAGTCACAGTCACAGTCACAGTCACAGTCACAGTCACAGTCACAGTCACAGTCACAGTCACAGTCACAGTCACAGTCACACTGACGTTACCTAGCTGCTTTGATAGCCTAGAAAGTCGCTAAAGTGGGAGTGGAGGGTGTTGGGCGGTTGGTTGGTTGTCTTGGGAGTGTGTGTGGGGCAGCCGGGGGGGAGGTAGTGTCGGGAAGTGGAAAAATTGTCAAAAATGGTGGGTGGTTGTAGCTGGTTTGGGTGGTGAGACAAAAATTGTCAAAACTAATGGGTGGTTCCTTGGTGGCTGTAGGTGGGATGGGTGTTTGGTGTTGGGGGAATTTGGTATAATTGGGGGAGGGTGGGGGGTGAATTGGCAAATATGGTGGGTGGTTGGTGGTTGAAGGTGGGTTGGTTGGTCGGCGGTTTAGGTGGTGGGGATAGTTGATTTAATTGGGGGCGATGAAAAAATTGTCAAAAAAGGTGGGTGAGTGGAAGGTGGTGGCAGGTGGGGTAGGTGGTTGGATCTGGGGGATTTGGTGTTGGGAGGGGGTGAGGGAAAAATAATTGTCAAAAATGGATGGTGGTTGGTTGGTGGCTGTAGGTGTGATGGGTGGTTGGCGGTGTTGGGTGAGTGGCAAGTTGTTGTAGGTGTTATGGGTGGTTGGATTTGGGTTGAGGGTGTAGTGAAGGGAATTGTCAAAAATAGTTGTACTGGGGAGGGGGTGGGGCTGAGGAAAAAATTGTCAAAAATTGTGGGTGAGTAGCAGGTGGTTGTAAGTGGAGTAGGTGGTTGAATTTGGTGCATGGGGGAATGGTCAAAAATAGTGGGTGGGTGATTGGTGGTATTTAGGAAGGGCTTCATTTGAAGTCTCTTTTCTTTTTATCTTCCAATTGAATGGAAAACTACTTGCTCAAAATATTTTTATTTTGTTTTCAATTTAAAATTATTTTTCTGTTCCAATTTAATGGAGTCATTGCCATGTTTCACAAACTTATTTCAAGTTTTCTATTTTAATTCAATTTAATGAAATATACAGAAAACGGACTTAAATCTAATCCTAATAATTTCTGGAAGTACGTTAATTCTAAAAGAAAATGTGACGGGTACCCAGCCAACATGAGCTATATTAATTCAACTAGCCACTCACCAGAAGTCATAGCAAACATGTTCGCCGAATACTTTCAAAGTGCTTTTAAAAATAATTCTGCTAATGATCCTAACACAACTCCAAATTTTAATATTGACCAATTTCCACATCTTAATTCAATTAACTTTACTATCTCCGAAGCAATTATACTTGACTACATAGAAAAGTTAGATGAAAGTTTTAGTCCTGGTCCTGATGGCTTGCTTTCATTCATGTTAGAAAAATGTGCAATATATATGTCGTACCCATTGTTTGTGCTGCTCAACCAGTCAATAAGTGGCTCTAGGTTTCCAGATCTATGGAAAACTGCATTTCTTACTCCGATTCAAAAGAAAGGCAAGAAAAACTTAGTATCAAACTACGGACCTATCGCTAAACTATCCGTCATTCCTAAACTGTTTGAATCTATTGTCTGTGATGTATTATCTTTTCATTGCACCTCTGTTATATGTGCAAACCAACATGGTTTCGTAAAACCAAAATCTACGGTCACAAATTTATTACAATTCACACTTTCTGTATTGATTCATTCGAAAAATTTCAACAAGTAGATTGTGTTTTTACTGACTTTAGTAAGGCATTCGACAAATTGAATCATAATATACTGCTCCACAAACTACATACTATTGGACTAAATGATCGTTTTTTTTTTTGTGGATATCCTCATATCTAAAAGATAGATTACATAGTGTTGTTTTTAAAACTGAACGTTCTTAATGTTTTCGTGTCAATTCAGGTGTGCCACAGGGCAGTCAACTTGGTCCGTTATTATTTGTGTTATTTATTAATGATCTTCCTTCCGTTTTAAAAAAACTCTATGTCTTTAATTTATGCCGATGACGTGAAATTTTTTCGAAAAATTGACTCAACTGTTGATTGTGATTTTCTTCAAGACGATCTTATTAGATTTTGGAACTGGTGCAATACAAATAGTCTGTTTTTAAATATCGACAAGTGTAAAACCATGTGTTTTACACGCAAACATAATGTATTTTCTTATAATTATATTTTGAATACGTCGCACTTGTGTAACTTGTCAAGCTTTACGGACCTTGGAGTAGTGTTAGACTCAAAGCTTTCCTTAACTGATCACTACAATTACATAATTAAATAAAATGCACGACTGGGTCGCACGAACTTGCTCTAATGAGTGACAGTGGTTAAGGGGCTTGAGATTTTGATAAAAATAAAATTTTAAAAATTCTTAAATAAATACTTAAACTAATTTGAGCTGAAAAAAAAATACGCCATTTTATTTCTTGGATAAATGTGAATTTATGAGAATAAATTTATAAAAATCTGTGGAGCGGTTTTTGAGAAAAAAAAGTTTTTTTTGAAAAACTTTTTGAAAATTTTTTTTTAAGAAAAATTCAAAAACGCCAGTTAATAGGTATTCAGCAAATACACTTATTTAAATTTTTTAGAGAAAAGTTTAATAAGCAGTTTTCGAAATATTAGTTTTTTAAATTTTTTTTTTAAAAATGCTTTTAAAAATACAAACAAATATTTTTCAAAAATATTGGTATGCAATACAAATTGAGTTACCTACAGCTATATGTGTGTGAAATTTCGAAAGAATCGGCTGAGTCGTTTTCGAGTTAGTCGAAAGCAAAAAAAACGGTCCTATAGAAAGTACCTTTCTTAGTCGTTTTTTAAAACTTTTTTTTCAGCCATATGATTGGTCGTACCTAAAAAGCAACACTGATTTTTTTAAATCGAAATCGTTAGAGCCATTTTTGAGAAAAATAAGCTTTAACGTAACAGTTGTATGGCAGGTACCGTTATTTTTTGAGCTAAAAAAAAAATTTCAATTTCCCTCTGTGCAATACCTAAAAAAGTCTATTTACCAAGTTTGAAGCAATTCGGCCCATCCTTTTGTGCTGTAGGTGTCTATACATACAGACAGACAGACAGACATACAGACGGACAGAATTTTTAGACCATCTTTTTTCGTCTTCGCTATCATCGTAATGTCATATCTGATTGTTATCGCAAAACTTTTTTTTTCGACGAATGCATAACTTGCCTTATAGTACCTATAATCGCAAGTAAAAAGCTTACATGACACTTGGTTTCATTAAAAGGTTTGCTCGCGAATTTCGTGATCCTTATGTCCTAAAGACTCTTTATGTCCCTTTTGTGAGATCAATTCTGGAATATGGGTGCATCGTATGGGCCCCTTACTACGCTGTTCATATCAACAGAATAGAGAGTATTCAAAAAAGATTTTTGAGATTTTGTTTGCGTTTTCTTCCATGGTTAGATAGAATCGTTTTGCCACCTTACTCTCAAAGACTTCAACTAATAAAACTTCCATCCCTTTTAAGTCATCGTGAGTACCTACAATTCTGTTTTATTGTGCCGTGAATTAATGGATCAATTACAGCCCCATCAGTCCTTTGTCGTATTAATTTTAATTTTAGTCGTTCCAGTTTAAGAAGGCAATTGTCTGTGTTTAACATTTTCAGTAGATCCAACTACGGCACCAATACCCCTTTCAATCTCTTGATCAATATATATTTAATAAGAACTATGCCATATTAAATTCCACAAATGATAATGTTAAATCCCACCGCTTTAAAAATAGATTTGTTATCCAATATTTATAATATACTCGTAGATATAAGATTTATGTATGTATCAATTTATGAATATATTTCTTGTTTTAATTTAATTTAAGAATGTACCGTTAGTATTTAAAGAATTCAAATAAATAAATAAATAAATAAATTTATTGAATTCAACAAATTTATATTTCCTTCTCGCATCAAATAATCAAATCTATTTTGCCTTCAACCTGCAATGTTGAATGGAAAACCATTCCAAATTAAATTACAGTTTACCTGGCTCAAATGAAAACAAAAAGAAACAGAAAGTTTAGTGAGATCTTTCGGTCCATCAGTATAATTTATATTTATTAATTTTAAAGTTTTCATCTTTTGCCTTCGATATTACATTTAAGGAATGTTTAAAATTGACAATTTTGTTTTATTTAATTTAAGTAAATTAAAATTCTTTCCACTTGCGCAAGCATTCTTTCGTGTTTAAGTAGGTAACTCTTACTTAAGTGTTTTTGACTGCCGCCTTGGTTTGCTTTTTCGTATAGTTACTCGCACAATTATTGTACTTTGAGTACCTCCTGCCCAATCCACCATTCACCTTCTACCTTTTTTTTCATTTGAGCGCACGTCTGCACTCTATTATTAATTATTTCCTACCAACCATCGTGATAACTATTTACACTGTACTAGTGTCACTTTCGTTCATATTTCTGTTTTTATTTGATGGCAGCAACATCCACTGCATTAATATAGCAGTGCCTCCTTCCACCTTCGATAATCCGGAACCAAACAAACGCATACACAACATAAATACAAAATATAAATCCCGCCGAGGAAAATAAAATGCACGACTGGGTCGCACGTACTTGCTCTGTGGGTGCAATAGCACGATGAAAACAAACTTTTCGATCAATGAGAACAACTCATTTTTGAAAAATTTGGTAAAACCTAAAAAAATTTGACTGAAACTGGAAAAACCGATATACGGGAGCTAACGTTAAGAAACCTTTAATATTTAAAATTAAGACGTTATCTTTTGGGTGTAATAAATGATACAAATGTCCACTCATGGCCAAATTAATAATACTGTTAAAAGCAATTTCCACTATTATCATGTATAGTCAAAAACTAAAAATGCAGTTTTGTTTGAAGTATTATATGTATGTTACATACAAAGTGTCATACAAATCGGGGGAGCCTTTTTTTGAGTAAATTAGAAAAAATGAAAAAATTGGCCATAATCTAGTCGCTCTTTGTATATTAGCCACCATTTAAAAAAGAGGAACTAAAAAAAAATCATTGCCATCTGATAGGAAGCTGTAAGGAACTATACCAAACAAAGTTAATTTGAATTCGATACAACTGTTGACAACTTATGGCCATTTGGAAAAAAGACGTTAAGATCAGATCTCCGTTATTAGCATTTTTTGCCAAAAACTAAAAACGCAGTTCTCTTAAGAACACTAAAAGAATATATTACACCAAATTTAATTAAAATCGTTAGAGCCATTTTTGAGGAAATTAGAAAAAACCTAAAAAAGTTGCCTAAAACTGAACAGCTCGTTGTATGGGAGCTACCATTTAGAAAGGTTTCACTGAAAAATTTAGAAAGCCATCCTATAGAACGCTATAAAAAACGATGCCAAACCAAACTTGAGTCAATTCAATCAAGCTGTTGCGAACTTATGACCATTTGAAAAAAAGCCGTTTAAACCTGACTTTCGTTACGACTATTTGAGCCAAAAACAAAAAACGCAGTTTTGTTAGAAATGCTTAAAGTTAGCTAAATTTTAAGTTTAATCAAAATCTTTGGAGCCGTTTTCGAGAAAATCCAAATTGAAAAAAACCCATACTTGAAAGGTACAAGTTTGAGCCGGGCTAATACGAAATAAAAAAAATCTCGACAATCGTTTTTCTTGAAACTGCTATATATCAAGTTTGAAGAAAATCCGTCAAGCCGTTTAGGTTGTAGCACGACGTGAAAAAGCGCACAGACGCACATACGCACATCCGCACATACGCACATCCGCACAGACAGACCGACGGACGGTATGGCGAAAACCACTTTTTTGGGCTTCTCTATCATCGTAATGTCATGTGTGATTAAAACCTCGATTTTTTTTTCTGCACGAAACCAATACTTGCCCTATAGAGCAGGTAAAAAAGAAGGGTAAAAAACCGTCGCGCATCGTACGAGTAATAAAAATACTATTTGCCACATACTTATAATAAACCAAAATTGTAATTAAAATACTTTCTAACGCGCAACGGCAGCATAAATTATTTAAACCATAAACATTATAACAAAAGACCAGCAGTGGACCATATCCTCACCTTAAAAAAGTGTTTTTTTAAATATTTATTATAAGATTCTAATTTGTTGTGTTTTGTTGTTTTTTTTTTTATATTTCTTGCACCCATACGGATCGTTCTCTGACAAAATCGCGATTCGCGACTAGAATGAGTTACACTCATGAAAATAAAATGCACGACTGGGTCGCACGTACTTGCTCTTTGGGTGCAATAGTACGATGAAAACAAACTTTTCGATCAATGAGAACAACTCATTTTTGAAAAATTTGGTAAAACCTAAAAAAATTTGACTGAAACTGGGAAAACCGATATACGGAAGCTAACGTTAAGAAACCTTTAATATTTAAAATTAAGACGTTATTTTTTGGGTGTTATAAATGATACAAATGTCCACTTATGGCCAAATTAATAATACTGTTAAAAGCTATTTCCACTATTATCATGTATAGCCAAAAACTAAAAATGCAGTTTTGTTTAGTATTCTATGTATGTTACATACAAAGTTTCATAAAAATCGGGGGAGCCTTTTTTGAGTAAATTAGAAAAAATGAAAAAATTGGCCAAAATCTAGTGGCTGTTTGTATAGGAGCCACCATTTAAAAAAGAGAAACTGAAAAAAAATCAACGCCATCTGATAGGAAGCTGTAAGGATCTATACCAAACAAAGTTTGTTTGAATTCGATACAACCGTTGACAACTTATGGCCATTTGAAAAAAAGACGTTAAGATCAGATCTCCGTTATTAGCATTTTTTGGCAAAAAACTAAAAACGCAGTTCTCTTAAGAACACTAAAAGAATATATTACACCAAATTTAATCAAAATCGTTAGAGCTATTTTTGAGCAAATTAGAAAAAACCTAAAAAAGTTGGCTAAAACTGAACGGCTCGTTGTATGGGAGCGACCATTTAGAAAGGCTTCACTGAAAAATTTACAAAGCCATCCTATAGAACGCTACAAAAAACGATGCCAATCGAAGTTTGAGTCAATTCAATCAAGCTGTTGCGAACTTATGGCCATTTTTTGAAAAAAAGCCGTTAAGAGCAGATCTCCGTTATTTGCACTTTTAGCGAAAAACTAAAAACGCAGTTCTCTTAAAAACACTAAAAAAATATAACATACAAATTTTAATCAAAATCGTTAGAGCCATTTTCGAGCAAATTAGAAAAAAATAAAAAAAGTTGGCTAAAACTCAATGGCTCGTTGTATGGAAGCCACCGTTTAGAAGGGTTTCAGGGAAAAATTTATGAAACCATCCTATAGAAAACGATGAAAAACTATGTCAAACGAAATTTGAGTCGATTCAATCAAGCCGTTGTGAACTTATGGCTATTTGAACAAAAGCCGTTAAAACCTGGTTTTCGTTACGACCATTTGAGCCAAAAACAAAAAAAGCAGTTTTGTTAGAAATGCTTAAAGTTAGCCAAATTTTAAGTTTAATCAAAATCGTTAGAGCCGTTTTCCAGAAAATCCAAATTGAAAAAAACCGTTACTTGAAAGGTACAAGTTTGAGCCGGACTAAGACGAAATAAAAAAAATTTCGACAACCGTTTTTCTTGAAACTGCTATATATCAAGTTTGAAGGAAATCCGTCGAGCCGTTTAGACTGTAGCATGACGTGAAAAAGCGCACAGACGCACATACGCACATCCGCACATACGCACATCCGCACAGATAGACCGACGGACGGTATGGCGAAAACCACTTTTTTGGGCTTCTCTATCATCGTAATGTCATGTTTGATTAAAACCTCGATTTTTTACTTGCTCTATAGGGCAAGTATTGGTTTCGTGCAGAAAAAAAAAGTTTAGGTTTTAATCAAACATGACATTACGATGATATAGAAGCCCAAAAAAGTGGTTTTCGCCATACCGTCCGTCGGTCTGTCTGTGCGTCTGTGCGGATGTGCGGATGTGCGGATGTGCGCTTTTTCACGTCATGCTACAGCCTTAACGGTCAGACGGATTTTCTTCAAACTTGGTTTATAGCAGTTTGAAGAAAAACCATTGTCGAGGTTTTTTTTATTTTGTTTTAGCCCGGCTCAAACTGGTACCTTTCAAGTAACGGTTTTTTTCAATTTGGATTTTCTCGAAAACGGCTCTATCGAATTTGATTAAATTTATAATTTAGCTTACTTTAAGCATTTCTAACAAAACTGCGTTTTTTGTTTTTGCCTCAAATGGTCGTAACGAAAATCAGGTTTTAATGGCTTTTTTTCAAATAGCCATAAGTTCACAACGGCTTGATTGAATCAACTAAAACTTTGTTTGACACAGTTTTTAATAGTGTTCTATAGGATGATTTAGTAAATTTTTCACTGAAGCCTTTCTAAACGGTGGCTTCCATACAACGAGCCGTTGAGTTTTAGCCAATTTTTTTTGGTTTTTTCTAATTTTCTCCAAAATGGCTCTAACGATTTTAATTAAACTTTGTGTGTTATATTCTTTTAGTGTTTTTAAGAGAACTGCGTTTTTAGTTTTTGGCTAAAAATGCAAAGAACGGAGATCTGCTCTTAACGGCTTTTTTTCAAATGGCCATAAGTTGTCAACGGTTGCATCGACTTCACTCAAACTTTGTTTCGTATAGTTCTTTATAGCTTCCTATCAGATGGCATTGATTTTTTTTCAGTTTCTCTTTTTTAAATGGTGGCTCCTATACAAAGAACCACTAGATTTTGGCCAATTTTTTCATTTTTTCTAATTTACTCAAAAAAACTCCCCCGATTTTTATGAAACTTTGTATGTAACATACATAGAATACTTCAAACAAAACTGCATTTTCAGTTTTTGGCTATACATGATAATAGCGGAAATTGCTTTTAACAGTATTATTAATTAGGCCATAACCCATAAGTGGACATTTGTATCATTTATAACACCCAAAAGATAACGTCTTAATTTTAAATATTAAAGGTTTCTTAACGTTACCTCCCGTATATCGAGTTTTCCAGTTTTAGCCAATTTTTTTTGGTTTTTACCAAATTTTTCAAAAATGAATTGTTTTTATTGATCGAAAAGTTTGTTTTCATCGTACTATTGCACCAACAGAGCAAGTACGTGCGACCCAGTCGTGCATTTTATTTTTTCTGCACGAAACCAATACTTGCCCTATAGAGCAAGTAAAAAAGAAACAAGAACCACAGCTGCAGCTATGAATTGCATATGGATTGGATGTGTGTGATTATTGTTTTCATTTTATTACGTATCTCATGTCTCATCGCCATAAAGGGCGATATATATTTCGTTCTTTCTTATATAAACTGTATTATATGTATACATGTAGTCGTGCGACAAGTGTTAAGAGGAACTTTCTCAATTGTTCTTTTCTTGTGTTGTTGTTTTTTTAAATGTCGCTCGGAGACAACAAGGAAAAAAATGCATATATATGTATTTTTCGATCTTTCGTTGAACTAGTTTGTACCGTATAGGTACATAATATCTTTTGCGCCATCGTTTATGAAAAAAAAGAAAAAAAAACGTTTCTTCGTGTATGCATATATAGATGCATGATATATAAATTGGGTGTTGTCTGTCATAAATTAGGCAGGATTAGAGTACGGACCTTTGAAGTGAACAGTCGTATTTGTGCGCGAAATATTAATTTTGAAGTGAGTGAAAGAAAACAAAAACAAAAACCTACCTTACAGGTAGACCAAAACAGACAATAAATAAAAAGTAGTGTATAACAGCACTTAAAAACTGCTACCATTTAAATGGGTCAACAGAAGAAGGTGTGGACAGCAAAAGCAGCCTTGTTAAAGACCATCGAACGGGAGGTTTTGCACCTGCAAAAACTTTATGGTGACGAGGCAGCAAATGACGTCGCTTCAAGACTGGGCTACGATGTAGCGCAGCTCTTGAAGGCATTCGTCACTTCTGAGTCGGATGAAAGTGACATCGAGGAAATGGAGCCCAACATCCAGGAGGAAATTGCAAAGGAAGTGGCTGTCATCGCCAGTGAAGGCACAGAGACCGAGGCTGAGCAGGAGCAAAGCAAACGGGCTAAGCTGGACGTGGAGATGATGGAGACCGGTTTTTCAACGGTCACCAAAAAACCAAGAGAAAAAATGCTTTGGCATGAAACATTGTAGCAACGACATCGAAAGCAGCAGCATCAGCAGCTACAACACCAGCAGCAAAAACACCAGCGGCAGGACAGCTAAGAAGCACTTGCTTGTGCGAGAGCACAAGCCAAAGAAAATGAACCTGTTTTTTGTTTTTGCATTTTAAGATGACCGAGAACAAGGTCGAGTACACAATTGTGAACGTCAACAAAACCAAGACGGTTGTAAAAACAGAGGCAAAAGAGGACCATGGAGCCGTTCGGAAATACCTGCAGGACCAGAAGGTCCAGCACCACACATACACCGCCAAGGGAAGACCGGAAGTGCATGCTTCTTCTGAAGAGGATCCACTTCTCGCACCAGCCAGAGGACATTTTGGAGGACCTGGAAACCAGCGGATTTCAGGTGGTGAAGGTTTCTCCCTAAAAAAGTAAGAGGGACAAGTCGGCGGTGTTCAACGCTTTTGTGGTGGAATTCCAAAAGGAAACGGACCTAATCAATGTTGGCCGCATTAGGTATGAGAAAATCCGGCCTGAAGACCTCACCCAATGCAGGAACTGCCACGTGAGCATCAACTGCTTCCTGCCATATTGCTGTGTTAAATGCAGCAACGAACACGAAAGGGGACAGTGTAAGAGGACCGATCAGACCTTGGGAAAGCCATACTGCGTCTAATGTAAGACGGAGGGACACCCAACAAGTTACGCAGGATGCCCCTATAAGAAAATGTCATGGCGGAAAAAAAAGAGAAGCAGGCTGTAAGGACTGCCAGGAAAGTAACACCACACTACTTGAAAGCAGATTACATAAATGGTAAGAAATATTCCGATAATTTTAAAACAATAAATTCAAATATAAATCAAACAAATATAACTCCCAACGCTCCCAAGCCCCAACCCAAAAATCAACCTCAACAACACGCCGTTCCTCAACTTGAGAAACAAGCCCCAAAACCCCAACAGAAACCTTCTGCTTATTGTGGCATTGAAACCACTACAAGCTCCTTTCTCGGCAACTCCGAAAAATTCTTCTATCTAACGAAAATTTCTGACTTTCTGACTCTTTATGAGGCATGTCCGACAGAAACTGGCAAGAAACACGTCATGTTTCTTGACTTTTGTTTTAAAATATGTCTAGGACAATAAATAATTTTAACGTTATAGAGTATAACGTTAATTCCTTAATATCACTACCTAAACGGATAGCCTTCGAACATTTCTTAACGCGAAACAAACCCGACGCCGTTCTGCTTTCAGAAACTAAACTTAGTTCGAGGCATCGGCTTAACTTCGAAAAGTACACCCTCTTCCGCATGGAAGAATGGCACAGCCATTTTGCTAAGATCCAAATTTCAATGCCAAAAGGTTATTGTGGCTAAGTTACTTTTGAAGTGACTTGTGTAGTCATAGCACTTGAGAATAACGAGAACATCGCTTTGTTCAAGTTCAAGTCGTGCATTTGCCGAGAACAGACGTATTTCTTAAGGTATCGTGGGGTGCGCACTTCTAATTTTACATTATCTGTTCAAATCATAAATGAACTCTCAAAAAATGTTGTGTTCTTTTTGTAAACTCAAGATAGATGAAAGTGATGAGACGAAAATTGTTTGTTGTGATTGCAATATGATTTTTCATGGTCCATGTGTTCAAGTTGCAGTGGCAGATATTGAATATATGTCTGCAAACGGCAAATCATTTCGATGTGAAAAGTGTATCACGACGTTGTCTTACTTTACAAAAACAACCCCTACCCTAACACCAGTTAACCTGCATTGGCAAACACATACGACTAAAATCACTCAAAAAACAATAACAACAACAGCCAACACAGCTTCCGAAAACCTAATTCAATTGCATTCATGCGATAAAGCACCTGTCAACACTCAACATACTGGAGCAGCAGCTCGATCATCATCGGTCAATAGTTCAATAACCTTACAATTATTACTTTACGAAGAAATTTTAAGCCTAAAAAAAAATCAATACTGAATTTCTTTCCACAATGCAACAGCTAAAAGAGGAAAACAAAACATTGCGTACTTTGGTGGCGAATTTGGAGAGTAAGGTGAATTGGAGGGATCAAAACCAGTTGGAGAATGTCATTGAGATTGTTGGTATTCCTGATCTAAATAGCGCTAATATGGAAGAAAGAGCAAACACTATTTTCGACAATGCATTGAATATTTCTGTATCCACCAACGAAGTCGTTAAATGCTACGTCAAACGCATTAACAAGCAAAGACATTCTAACTCCAACTCTGGCGCTTATGATAATATTTTATGTATTCATCTATCTTTAAGAGGCCTTTCCCTATATTTGATGAAAATTCTTAAAAATGACTATATGGTTTGCAGTTTTGTGAAGTCATTTGAGCTTGTTTTAAAAAAATTTAAACGGCAAATGTAAGTACTATTTATTATCTTTAGAACTATATGAGCAGTCAAGCAGAAAATTATGGAGGCCAAACGTAATGCAAGAAAGAAGCTGAATTCAAATTTATTTGATGTATCTTTATTAATGATTCTTTCACTAAATATACTAGAACTTTATTTATGGCAGCAAAAAAAGTAAAAATTGAGAAAAAATTTAAATACTTATGGTTTCGTAACTCAAATATATTTATGAGAAAGGCAGAAGGTAGTGAAGTTATTGTTATAAGATCAATTGACGATTTAACTCCCTTCCAAGGGCATTAGCATGAACAACGATTTCGATCTTTTACACGATAACCTCACTACTCGAACCATAAGATGTAATTATGATAGTGCTCTAAAATGTAATTCTGATAACAAATCGTTTTTTATAACTCATCAAAATATTCACAGTATGCGTCAAAATTTCGATTCATTGGTTGCAAATCTGGAAGCCTTTGTTACCTTGCCGGAAATTATTTTTGTATCCGAAATCTGGATATTTTCTTATGAAACTAAAGACTAGAATATTCCGGGTTATAATTTTTACGCGAATACAAATGACAGGTATTCTGCTGGTGGAGTAGGAGTTTTTGTGAGAAGTATGTATGAATGTGATGTTCAAAATTTTAGTTTGAATAGTGCGGATGTCATTGAGGTCTGCTGCAGGATACAAGATGAAATCTATACTTTTATTTGTGTTTACAGACTTCACGCTTTACCACCCTATTCCTTTATTGATGATATTTCTACCTTTTTGGCTCACAAATCTTCAAAAAATCTTGTTATTTTAGGCGATTTTAATATAGATATTCTAGAAACCTGTTCTATCTCCGATTCCTATCAAGCACTTATGGCAGAAAGCGGTCTTGCTTCCTTCGTCAACGAAGTCACAAGGCCAAGCTCGGGAACTTGTCTAGACTATGTATTTGCTCGTTTCGAAAATATTCCTACTAATGTTCTTGCTGGCATTAATTTCGATCTGCGTATATCCGATCACTGCATGACAGGAATTTTTCTCGAAAATATAAAATGTAATAATCCTAGAGCTACCAAACCTTTTCAATCCATGGTCACCAAGGTTAACTATTACGTTTTAAACAACAGATTGCGTTTTGAAAATTGGGAAAGGGTCTTGGTTGAAGAAGATGCTTCCAAAGCTTATGATATTTCCCTAATGTTATTGAAATATCACATAAGATTATCTAGCTCAACTATAACACTGAAGAAATCTGAAAGTGGTCTTAAGCCTTGGATAAATCAACCTCTTATCAAAAAAAAATTAAAATCAAAAACAAATTACGGAAAAAATGGTTGAAACACCATTTAAATTCAAATTTGAAAATGCGATACAAACGATTATGCAAAAATGTTATTGAGGAAATCAAAAAAAGCAAAAAACAACTACTACCACTCAAAAATAAATACAGCCAAAGGTAACATAAAGAAAGAGTGGCAAGTCATAAATTTTATTTTAAACCGACACACTTCAAACTTCGAACCAATTGTGCTACAAAACGGTAGTGATGTTATCTCGAACCCCGAAAATATCGCCAACGAATTCAGCAACTTTTTTGCTTCAATTGGACAAAATTCTTTTTCAAATAGCTCATCCATATTTTGCAATTGTTGTTCAGAGCTTGATAACCAATTTTGCTATAGAAACAGTTTCTTTTTTGAACCAATCACCGGACTTGAAGTGTTAAAAACTATCAACTCTTTGAATAATTCTTATTCCCATGGTAGAGATGAGATTTCAAATACGCTTTTAAAAAACGTTGGACCTAACTAAGTAGATATTTTATCTCATCTTTCTAATTTGAGCATTGGCTCTGGAAAATTTCCAGATGAATTAAAAGCTGCTGTAGTTATTCCTCTGTTCAAAAAAGGTAGAAGAAGGGATAAATCTAAATATAGACCTATTTCCCTGCTACCCTCAATTTCAAAAATTTTTGGGAAGCTTGTAAAAACAAGAATGCTAGTTTATCTTGACAAAATAAAGTTTTTTAGCCCTTTGCAGTTTGGTTTTAGAGCTGGACTTTCCACTGAAGATGCACTTTTGGAATTTAGTAGCTTTTTGCAAAGTGGTCTGGATGGTAGTAAAAATTGTGCTGGACTCTTTGTAGATATAACTAAAGCCTTCGATATGGTGAACCTAAACATTTTATTAGAGAAACTGAATAAGGTTGGTTTTCGTGGGTGTATGTTCAGATGGTTCGAGTCTTATCTACAAAACAGAATACAGTGTGTACAAATTCAGTCGAGCTTTAGTTCCCCTAAAATAAATAAATTAGGAGTTCCTCAAGGTTCCGTACTTGGTCCTATTTTATTCCTTATATATATAAATTCTTTGTTTTTGCTTCCTTTCAAAGGCGCAATCAGGGCTTTCGCAGACGACCTTGGTATTGCATATTGCTCACCCAATCCTCTAAATCAAATTTCCGATATAAACAATAATGTTTACCTACTGAGATATTGGTTTGCAAAGCATGAGCTTATAGTTAGTAATAAAACAAAATTAAAGTTCTTCAATCTTACTCGCAAAATATCCCATAATTTTACATTCACACAATTGTTCCAATCATAGCTTACTCTATAGTATGTGTAACACTCTGAGTGCGCAATCATTTTATGGAAATGTTGACTGCAGCAATGATTGCTTTATAATTGAAAGTGTAGAAGATTTTAGATACCTCGGCGTTACTCTTGATCAAAATTTAAACTGGACCAAACATATATCACTTTTAAAAAACTATCTTCTTTCTACCAGTCGCTGTTTTTACCACTTAAGAAAGCATTGCTCTTTGAATTTATTGAAAATGGTTTACTTTGGAATTTTCCACTCAAAATTGCAATACGGAATTATGTTGTTGATGTGGTGCGTATGCCAACAAACTACAACAACTTACCGTTATCCAAAAATCGGCTGTACGTAACGTATGTAAAAACTATCGCCTAGCACACTCAATGGAGTTGTTTCGAACTTTGCATGTTCTACCTGTTCGTCATTTATATTATTATAAAGTTTTGAAAGGTTTTTTTAAGCGAGCCGGTTATTTGCAAAGTCCGATTTCTGATATAAGGACCCTTAGAAGCAATTCCTCTTTCTCAGTACATAAACCTTCTTTTCACAAAACAAGCTATAGAAACTCTTACTCCATTGTGTCTTGCAAACTTTTTAATACGCTCCCTTTAGAATTACGTATGATAAGAAATTTGGTTGTGTTTTTAAAAAAAAGTAAAAGTATGGCTGCTTGATTTGGATCACCTTGCAATTAAAGTTTTGCTTCGCTTCGCTTTCTAATTAAACGAATTAAAATAAAAAACGATTTGTGTTCTGAAAAATTTGTGTTCTGAAAAAATTTTGTTTTCTTTCTTTATTGTATAACATAGCCTCTTCCTTCCTTCATTTTTTGTAAACTTTCTCTTTCTTAAATTTAATTTCCTTTATAATTTGGATTGAATATTTATATGTATTTTTCTTTTGTTCACCCCACACAAAATAAAAATCGATGTGTCATCACCTCTATTTAAATAATATAAGATGGCACTAACTATTCTTATTATAATTTTTTTATAGTATATTTGTAAGTACATAATTATAGAATCTTTGTAAATTTTAAACTGAAAATTATAAGAATAAAGAATATTGAAATTGAAAATTGAAATTTTGATTTCTCTGTATAATCAGTGCGCTGCACCCAAAATGATTTAAAACATGACCTTCATGTGCTTCACGCATTTTGTCAAAATTATACCCAATTCATAATTGGAGGTGATTTCAACGCACGCCACCATATATGGATGGATATATCCACAACACCACAACTCCCCAAGGCATGGCCATTTCTGACTGGCTATGTGCCAATTCCCACAACCACTCTTTTGAGATAGTGTCTCAACTTATTCCGACATTTCCCAGAGCTCCTTCAACCCTTGACCTCTTCATCTGCTCCCCTAATCTTATTTGTAGAATTCCTACAATTCTCAATTTCACCTGTGCAGCAATCGTATCTGACTCAGACCATCTTGCTGTCAAACTTTTCATTCGCCTTAGAACAAATCTAAATGTTCTTGCTGTACCCCAGCAAGAATTCCTTCATTGCAAAAAAATCAACTGGGGCGTCTTTGAAACTTCCTTAACGGATAAATTAAGAAATAATATTCCCAATTCATCGACTAACCTGAGTATTTCAACAATCGATTCGGCAATCGATATGCTTGAGTGCTCAATTACAGATATAATTGGTGAGCAAGTGCGCCCCTTTACTATCCCCTCTAAATACAAAAAAAAATACCAGATCATATACAAAATATGTATAAACAAAGACAAAAACTTCGAAAAATTCTACAGAGAATTTTTCACCGAACTCTTAATACTCAATTAAATGAGTACCAGAGTGTACTTTCCCAATTAAAGTGCCTCAACACCCTCATTGACCAAAATACAAAAAAAGTCATTGATTCCCAATTGAGGAAAAGACTTAACGTCATAAAACCTGGCCCGGACACTTTTAAGCAAATTAACCAAATTGTGGGAAAGAAATCTATACTTGGCCAACTGCAATACAATGAAAACTTCATCACTTCAGATTTGGAAAAATCGAATGGTTTTGCAGACGTTTATGAAAGCAATTTCAAACCTAATCTACCATTTCACCTACTTGACTTTTTGACAAATGTCAATACTGAGGTCTTGGAAATAATTTCCCAACACTCAGTTCAACTTACCACCTTTTCGGTTCAAAGAAGAGCCGATGGAATCTTCGCCAACCCGATAGAGCTTCACGGCTCAATTCAATACGGCAACTCCAAAAAATCTTCAGGACCCGACAATGTTTCAAACTTTGTCATTAAAAAACTCCCACAAATTGCAATTATTATCCTCACAATTATTCTGAATAATTGTATCAATAACAGCTTTTTCCCAAGAAAATGGAAATTAGCTGAAATCTTTCCCATTCCAAAAAGATCTAGTGCAAATAGCATAACTGAACTTAGGCCAATTTCCCTCCTCTCGAATCTCAGCAAACTGCTTAAAATGCTGATACTTTTCAAATTACGCTCACTGTTCTCCTCAATTGGTATAGTGCAGCATAACCAGTTCGGTTTCAAAGCCTCCCATTCTACCTTCGACCCCTTGTTGAAGCTTTACGCTGATACAACGCTCGCCCTTAACAAAAAAAGAAACTGAAAAGTTTAAGACCAGATTCCGCTTAAGACTGACTGACTTTATTCTCATTACATTTCACACACTTAAGCTAATGTAAATTGGTACAGTTAAATGAGAGAGCGAGAGTAAACGTCTTCATACATATCACTCTCTCCCCCTTAAATAAAGTACCTATCTTACTTACAACTAAAATAACTTATGCTAAAAATAAACAGGATATATTTTATAAATATATACATATATAGGTACATATAAATATATGCATAGGTATATCACTACCATAATAAAAATTGTCAAATAATTTTTTATAATTCATTTATAACATTCATTATTTAAATAATTAAAGTAAAACTATTTCTTTGCATTTTTTGCTTTATATACGGTTTGATCTACGAACCAAAAAATCTGCAAATTCCGTATCGGAAGATCTTTTCCTTTTCCTAGGTGGTTTAACAAAAGAGTTATTTGACCTTGTACTTAAAACAAGATTGCTAGGCGAGAAATCTAATGTTTTTAAATTTTTCATCCGTCTTAATTGATTTATATGTGCTGTACGTTTGTACCCATCAATATTTACTAAATACATTACATTTCCAACTCTATCTACCACAATACCTGGTACCCATTTGTAAGAAATGCCAATTTTTTGTTTATAATAAATGTAATCTCCTTGCCTAAATGTAGGAATACCTCGGGAAACTGCTGTGTTAGTGTGTTTGTAGGCTTTTTCTGTATGTTGTATATTTTCTTTTAATTAAGGTTAACATCATCTATGAGTGTTTTAGTTTTATATTTAAAAATCATATCATTTGGAGATATTAAATTAGTGCTTCCTGGAGTTGTACGATATTTGAGTAAAAATCGATCGACTGACTTTTGTAAAGGTTCTATTTTGTCGGAGTTTTTATCGATTAACATTTTCTTTAAAGCATTTTAAGCTGTTTGCACTGCTCTTTCAGCCAAGCCATTAGACTGAGGATGATAGGCAGGGCTTTTAAGGCATTTAATGTTATTGGATTCACAGAACTTTAAAAATGCTTCTGAATTGTACGGGGGACCATTATCCGTCACTAGAGTTTTTGGTAATCCATAATACGAAAATATGGTCCTGAGAGTCTTTATTAAACAATCTGCCTTCGTGCTTCGCATTTGTTTTACATCGATCCACTTGCTATAGCTGTCGACAAGGATTACAAATTGCTTTTCTTTAAAATAGAAAAAATCCACATGAATCCTTTCAAAAAAAGATGTTGACTCTGGCCAAGGCCTTTTATAAGTTGAACAAGACTTGTTGTTGGAAACCGAGCATACCTCACAGCTGCTTACATAATCTTCAATGTCAGCTTCCATGCCCTCCCACCAAAAATACTGACGTGCTAAAATCTTCGTTCGGACAATGCCTACATGAGATTCGTGTAAGAGTTCTAAGATCTTGGGAACCAAAACGTAAGGAATAATAAGTCTATTTACATAATAAAGGCATCCATTTTCAAAATTTATTTCATTTCGCCTACCGAAATACCTTTTAAGGTGAATTGGTGCCTTTCTGGGCCACCCCCATTTACTTAAATTCTTCACTTCCTGTAGTATTGGATCATTTCCAGTTTCTTGCTCAACAACTTCGATATTAACGTTTTCTTTCAAATATGGCTGCAAGCTGTTAATAGAAAAATTATTTAATCCTGTCGGACTAGGAAGAGGCAATCTTGACATAGCATCTGCATTTGTCATCAATATACCCTTGCGATACTTTAAGGTATACTGGTACATACTTAGGAATATAGCCCATCTTTGTATTCTAGCAGCTGCAACAGGGGGTAAAGACTTGGTAGGACTAAAAATGTCCTTAAGTGATTGAGCGTCAGAGTAAATCGTAAATTTTTTCCCATATATATATTTATGGATCTTTTTTACACTAAACACAATCGCTAAAGCTTCTCGTTGAAGCTGTGAATAATTTTGTTCTGCGGCACTAAGAGTACTCGACACAAACAAAACCGGACGATCGACCCCATCAATCACATGCGATAGAATTCCTCCGACTCCATATGGACTGGCATCGCAGTGAAGTACAATCTCTTTTGTTGGATCGTAATGTATCAGCATGTTATTTTCTAGTAAGAGTTCCTTACTCCGCATAAAAGCCAAATTACAATCATCGGACCAAGTAAACTTAACATTTTTCTTTGTAAGGTCATATAACACACTTAATTTAGATGATTGGGAATGAATTTGGAGTAATAGTTAAGAAGACCCAAATATGATCTTAATTGATCCACATCTGAAGGAATTGGTGCATTTTTAATTGCTTCTACCTTTTCGGGATTTGGTTTTATTCCCTCCTTGCAAATCACGTGACCCAGATATTGAATTTCTTCTTTGATAAATTGGCATTTTTTTAAATTTACCGTAACATTATATTTAGCTAACCTTTCCAAAACCGATTCTAAAATTTCTAAACATTCCCTAAAATCCTTACCACCAATCAAGATATCATCTATAAACACTTTTGTTTTCCGTATACCCTTTAACATTTCGTCTATAGTGGCTTGAAAAATTGCAGGTGCAGACTTAACACCAAAAATTAGTCTCCGATGCCTGAATAACCCTTTATGGGTGTTTATAGTTAAAAGTTCTTGGCAATCCTTTTCAACTTCCAGCTGTTGAAATGCACCTTGAAGATCAAGTACGCAAAAACATTCACAACCCGATAAATCGGCAAAAATATCCTCAGGCTTATTTAACGGATAGTGATCGTCCTTCACGTATTTGTTTATTGATACTTTACAGTCGGAACAGATTCTTATACCCCCATCGGTTTTTTTTACCACCACAATTGGCGAGGCCCACTTACTGTGGCGTACGGGATAAATAATACCTTCAGAGACCAATCTGTCCAACTCTTCCTCTACAACATCTTTCATACCATAAGGTAAGCTATATGGTTTACAAAATATGGGAGTGCTATTATCCTCGCAGACAATACTAGCTTTAAATTGTTTAATTGGTGATGTTTTTCTCTCAGACACGTTTTTATATTTCTCTAATAGAGATGTTAATGCAGTCGATGATTTTTGCGGCAAACGAACTACCATCTTATTGACAAAATTGTTTCTCCATCCTACGAAAAGTTTGTCTATCCACGAGCGCCCCAAAAGAGGCGTGAAATATTTCTGGCTGTTTATAACCGTCAAGTCTAACATAACATCCGTATCTTGCTGGTTTTTTGTTTTTACTAAAACCGAAAAGTGCCCAATAATATCGACCTGCCCTCCAGAAATCAAGTGTAATCTTTGGTCTAGTGTTTGTATCTCGTGACCTTTAAAATACTTATTATATGTGGCTTTGTGTACAACCGATGTACATGCACCTGTATCAACTTCAAAACTCAACAGTTTCCCGTCACAAAACAAATCTACATGTAAAGGCATATTCCCTATTTTAAAAGAACTAACACCATTTATATACATTTCATAGTTTTTATTACTGGTTTCGAGTTTAAGATTGTTAATACAATTATTAAATTCATCTGAATTATCATCATCTGATTCTGAGCTTGCGTCCAAGTGACGTATATTATAATAGAAAGGTCTTTTACCTTTGACAAATTTAGAATTTTTCTTCTTTAAATAATCTTGTGTTACAAAGCAATCTCTGGCTATATGCCCAAATTTGTTACAACAATAACATTTAATATTTATATTTCTACCACCACCACGATAACTAGAATAATTACTGTGTTGATTGAAGTTAGGTTCCTGCTGCTGCCTTTGATAACCTGCTTGTCTACTCTGAGAATTCACCTCCCTGCTCCGTTGCTGCTGTTGTCGCTGATGTTGTTCTTGTCGATTTTCTGGTCTGCTCTCTTTCTTTTGGCTCATAAAGCCTTTTCTTGTGCTGAAAGTACTGTTCACCATATGACTAGAGGTGGCTGTCACTCCCATGACAGTAAGCTTTTGTTGGATCATCTCCATATTAAGTGCCGTTTCACAGCACTTTTCAAATGATTCTGGTGTCGTATCAATTAACTTGGACTGTATTTTTTTGCTGTGTATTCCCATCATGAAACGGCCTTTAAGAGCATCATCCAAAAAGGTTTTATAATCACATGAATCGGCAAAGGTCTTAAGCACTACTATATAGTCGGACAAGGTTTCATCACTCATTTGATTTCGATTTAAAAATTTAAATCTTTCGGCGGTCACATTTTTCTTCGGAGAAAAATGTGCCGTAAGCAATTTTTCGATTTCGTCGAAGCTTTGATCTTCTGGTTTTTTGGCGCCACCAGAGTTTTGATTACTTTGTAAAGCTCTGCGCCCCCAACCCCGATCGTGAATGATATTTTGCTTGCACTGTCCTCAATTTTATTTAATTTTAACAAATGCTTCATGCGTTCGATACATGATAGAAAATCATCTCCTATGTTGAAATATTCAATTCTTCCAACAAAATTTGTCATTTTCACTTCTGTTTTTATCGTTTCTGTTTTTAGAATTAAACTTCCTTTTTTGTCTATTGTTTCACTGTCACCAATTGTTGCCATTAACTGTGTGTGTTCTTTTTTTTTTTTACTTTTTTTTATTTTTTCCTTATTTTCTTTATTTTCCTCGTCGACAATGAAATGTTTAAGACCAGATTCCGCTTAAGACTGAGACTGACTGACTTTATTCTCATTACATTTCACACACTTAAGCTAATGTAAATTGGTACAGTTAAATGAGAGAGCGAGATAAAACGTCTTCATACATATCAGAAGCAAACGTAGCTTGTTTGCTTGATATCCAAAAGGCATTTGATACAGTTTGGATATAAGGTCTTGTTTTCAAGTTGAAGTCCCTTCACTTGCCAAACCATCCAAACCATTCATAGTTTCCCTACAAACCGAAGGTTTTACGTTCGAGTAGGGAATACTTAATCCCACAGAATGAATATTTTGGCGGGAATAGCCCAAAGCTCACGCCTTGGCCCCGACCAATTCAATCTCTATACCCATGACCAACCAACAAACGTGCCCCAGACAAAGACTCTTCTATTTGCTGATGACTCCATCACCTACAGTACGTCCTTAAGCCCAGCCATAGCCCTTCGCAGAGTAAGGCAACACATTTTCCTTCTCTGGGATTATTACCTCAAATGGGTAATCAAGAGTAATCCTGCCAAAACAGAATTAATCTGCTTCAGTAATCCTTTGCATAATGGTTTGGCAACCAGATGTAACAACCTCTCCCTGACTCTTCCAGATAACACTGTTATCACACCCAAACAAAATGTTAAATACCTTGGCGTTAACTTCTTCGAAAGGTTCAAATTTAACAACCATGCAACTCTCACCCTTCGCAAAGCAAATTGTGCTTCATATCTTTTAAGACCTCTTATGAAAGTAAGAGGAGGACTCCAAACGACGACGAAACTTCTGCTTTACAAGCAACTAATTCGGCCTATTATAACTTATTGTTTTCCTATTTGGTACACAATAAGTCCGACACATATGAAAAAAGCGCAGATATTTGAGCGAAAGGCTTTTCGCTGTTGCACATCACTTCACCGCAAGCCGAACTCTTTTCGCTATGATAGCAACGAAGAGCTCCATGAAGCCGCGAAAATTGTCCCGATAGACAAATACATATACCACCTTTGCACAAAAATGATACTAAAAATCCTATCCCATCCCAGCCCTCTTATTAATTTAATTACAGGTTACCCAGCCACAGAAGCCGATATCTCCAGGTGCTATCCATTATGGACCCATCTTTTGGAATATCAGCGAGCGACAGCTTCGGGAGCTTCTATGTAACTGCAGGACAGCAGTACAATTGAGGATGAAGCAGCCAGATGACCACGACGACCTTAAAAATTGACAAGGAAGATCAACACCCAACCCCATCATCATCAAACCACCCAACGACCGTCAGCACCGCTCACGCTGACGTAAAATCACCATTAATTTTAGAAAAACTGTTATTGTTTATTAAAAATTTATAAATTTAATAACTCCAAATAACAAAGCAGAGCCTCTTCAGTGCTCGCAGATATTTAAACATTTTTAGCCTTAAGCAAAAAAAAAATGATTTGTATATAAACTTTGACATGTAAATTTACTATGAGCAAATAAAAAAATATTGTAAATAAGGCAGACGCACTTCCCTGTTTGCTACGTTGTAACTTGTCACGTAGGCAAACGAAATCTTCTGGTCATGAACCGTTCTTGGAATTGAAATAAGATTTCCTTCCATGTACGCATATAGATGAATGATATGTGTATAATTAATTGTTTTTTATATAGGCATACGAAATTATGCTGCAGTTGACCTTCACTTTGTACGTGGAAATTTATCCCACGTATAATGAATTGAAAATTTTTACCGTCCTCTTGCGCTGTGGTACTTTTTTTTTTTTTTTTTTAACGGCACACGCGCTCAAGGGGTTTGTTATAGCCCTTTTAATGATAAGTCACAGCGCGAGCGATAGGAAGTTAGGGAGAAAGGGAAAGGAGGTGTCGATGAACATTGATCTTGAATGTTTGAAGATCAAAATGGCAAGGGAAAATTGTGCCAGGCAATTCATTCCACATTCGTGTTGTACGGCTAAAAAAAGAATCCCTATATTTCACGGTACGTCCGAAATTGGGCTCAAGTGTAAACTGATGAGCGTTCCTAGCAAGACGAGTATTACGGGGGAAATGTTTAAGGGGTGGAACACAACTGGCTACCTCGAGTGAGCATTTTTTGTAAAAGAATCTGTAAAATAAGGAAAGACATGAAACAATTCGACGATGTTCTAGGGATGGAAATGTTTCCATAATGCTTCTCTCTCCTATCGATTTTAACGCTTTTTTCTGAACTCTGTCGAGCAGGTGAAGAAAAGTTTGAGAAGCACCTGCCCAGAGATGGGAGTTATACTCGAGTTTAGGGCGAATAAACGCTTTGTAAATTGTAGCCAGATCAGAAGGGGTGAAAAACTTCTATTAAGAAAGCCTAAGCATCTTGCAGCATTCTTGGCAATCTCAAGTATATGATCATTCCAACGAAGATTGTCACTGATACACATACCGAGTACTGATAGCTTTTCGGCCTCCTCGATGCAAGTACCATTCATGGATAATGGCATAGGGGGTATGTTAAGCTTCAACGACAAAAGACAGCATTGAGTTTTCGACGCATTAAACTCCACACGATTTATAGAACCCCAATGCACAATGCTGTTTAAATCGGAGTTTAACGAGCTTATCATACGATTTCGTTGTAATAACACGTCCGAAGGCGAAGGCCGTGAATTATCAAACGTATACGAAAAGCTGAGGGTTGAGTCGTTAGCAAAACAATTTAATGGATTAGAAGTCACAGACAAGAGATCATTTATAAATAAAATGCACGACTGGGTCGCACGAACTTGCTCTTATGTTCAATAAATTGCGTAGTGGCTGCATATATGGATATTAAAAAAAATTAAATAATTTCGAAGATTCTTTTATTTTTTTAATTAGTTTAAGAGTTTTCTCGGAAAAACTAAGTATGCAATAAAATTTCAAAGCTATACGTCAATCTAGGAAAAAAAAATATTGAAAATCGTTGGACCAGTTTTTTTTTTAAAAGGTTATTTTTGAAAAACTTTTTCAAAAAATATTTTGAAATTTATTTGAGTATGCAAATATATGGCAATCTGTAGTTTACATTTGAAAAATAATTTAAAAAAAAATCAATGTACCCGTTTTCAACATATTTCGAAAACCACAAATTTTTTTGAAAAAATTATAAAAAATCAAAAAAAAAAGTTTTTGAAAATTTTTAAATGTCATATTAATAAATATATGAATGACTTCCTGTGGCCAAAATTTTATTGAAATCGAATGTTTAGTTTACGAGAAAATTTGATTTGAAAATACTGGTTCTATGAGAGGTACCGTTATTGGACAAATTTTGAAAAAAAATTTCAAACCAAAAGATAGATTGTCTTGCAAAAATAGCATTCTGAAAGTTTTATCAAAATCGTTAGAGCCGTTTTTGAGAAAATCAATTTTTGTCTTCAAGATTGTATGGCAGGTGCCGTTATTTTTGGACCTAGAGCAAAAATAAAAAATATGTTCCGAGGGACGGCCAAATAAATCCTAAATACCAAATTTGAAGCAAATCGGCCCACCCGTTCAGCCTCCAGAGGCGCGAACAGACATACAGACAGACAGACAGACAGACAGACAGACAGACGGACGGAATTCCCAGACCCACTTTTTTCGACTTCTCCATCATCGTAATGTCATGTGTGATTGTTATCTCAAATTTTTTTTTCTGCACGAATCCATAACTTGCCTTATAGTACCTATAATCGCAAGTAAAATGAGAAAGAGAGTCGGAGACAGAACGGAGCCCTGGGGCACACCAGCATTTATTTTGTGGAGATCAGACTTGAAACCGTCTAATACAACTTGTATTGATCGGTCCAGAAGATAGCTTCTAATCCAACGAATAAGAGTATCATCGATACCAAATGCACGCATTTTCGATAAAAGAGCTTCATGCCAAACTCTAGCAAATGCCTTTGAAATATCAAGCGCAATAATCTTGCTTTCGCCAAAGCGATGCACAGATTTGTTCCACTGTTCGGTGAGATATGCCATCAGATCACCAGTATAACGATTGCTGCGAAAGCCGTATTGCCGGTCATTTAAAAGCTCCGATCTTCGAGATATTTCTTCAGCTGACGATTTATCAGCGTTTCCATGACCTTGGAAAGAAGGGACGTAAGTGCAATTGGTCGGTAGGAGGAGGGGGAGGAGGAGTCACCTTTTTTTGGGACGGGCTGGACAAATACTGTTTTCCATCTACTAGGAAAGATTCCTGAACGATAGGAGCGATGAAAAAGCTTACGCAGTGGTTTTGCCAGAGATGAAGAACACTTCTTCAGAAGAATAGGGGGTATACCATCCGGGCCAGCGGATTTGTGTATATCAAGATCTTGAAGTACTCTTGCTACTGTACGAGTGCGGAAAAATATCTGTCCCATAGAAGAGTTAACGTTCTCAAGTACAGGAGGGGCGATGTTGCTTGCAGGCAACGTAGAACTTGCAGCAAAATGAGCTGCGAGCATATTCGCCTTCTCTGAAAAGCTGACAATTGGTTTATCGTCGACGATGAGTGTTGGAACTGATGATGACGTTGAGTTCTTGACGTTTTTTACAAATGACCAGAAGTTTTTGCTGCCTTTGGGACATTGCAGAATTTTTTGCCGTAACTTCTGGTCATGTAAGAATTTCGTTTTGTGTATAACGGAGTTGCACGAGTTCCTAACTTGTTTGTGTTTCTTCCGATTTTCCTCAGTTGGGTTGGCTTTATAGGATCGGAAGCTTACTTCTTTCAACCTGATAGCTTCTTTACACTCTTCGGTAAACCAAGACTTTTCTTTTGGTTTGATACATTTTGTTCTGTGAGGGACAAAAGTTCTCATTCCAAGAAAAATCACTTCTGTAATCATTTCAGCACTGGCATCAATGTCATTATCGAGGAAGCATAATGACCAGTTAAAGTTGCGAAAAAAATTATTCAGACCGTCCCAGTTGGCTTTCTCGTATTGCCAAACGGTCCTAGTGGGAATTTTTTCTTTAACTGGATGGTTGGAGATCGAGAAATTAGCTGAAATGACACAGTGGTCCGAGGTGCCAAATGGAGAAGTTACTTTAATAGTATATTTATCAGGGTGGGAAGTAAGGAACAAGTCAAGAGTATGGGCATCCGGTATACGAGTAGGCTCATCGACAAGCTGGGTAAGATGGTTATACTCAGCAAAGATCTCGGTATACCTTCCTTCGAGTGTTGTCTGGCCAGAATACCGGAGCCAACTTGAATTGTGTACATTGAAGTCGCCCGTAATCACGACTTCAGTGTGAGGACAATGGGAAACAATTCGGGAAATTGAATCTGACAAAACATCTAACTCATCACAAGTAGACATGCTGTCAAGATTCGGACTCCTGTAAAGAAAACGGTAATGAATGATATGCTTGCGGACAGTGAATTTGAGCCACAGGAAATTAAAATTCGTATTAGAACAATGCCCACATTGGGGAAGGCTCTGGCAAGCAATATCATTCCTAACATAAACGACAAGACCATGGTGGGAAAAAAGTAATGGCACTAAGTTATATCCAAACAAACAAAATTCTGATAAATCAGTATTCTGTCCAACCTGGGTTTCACTTAATGCCAAAACAGCTGGCCTGTATTGCACAGTATGGGCGTACACAGAAAAGAAATTCTTTCTTAGCCCACGAACATTTGAATATACAACACAAAAATCACTTACCATTTTGAAAAACTAAACACAAAAGATTCAACTTTGACGAAACTAATTTCACCCGTGCAGTATAGGCCCATATTAATTCCAATTATAAACAAACTGTCCTAGGTGTTATGCCCATAAAACAATTTGCAAACGGGAATTAATATAGACAAAAGACACGAAAGAAATATACATCAAATGCTGCTCACTTATCCAATGCAAAACCTCTTGCGATAAGCCTCACAAGAGGCTTGCATTGCATAAAAAAGCAACATTTATGGGTGGCGCGGGTGGAGAGGATGGGTATTGTTGGTTGTTGGATGCTGTGCTGCGAATGCGAGCAAGGTTTGGTGTATTTTTTTTTTCTTTTTCTTTTTTTTGACACTGGTTTATTTAATTATTTGTAATTTTGGGTATTTTAATGGGCTGGGCTAATTTTTTTTTTGCACTATGTTATATGAATATGGGGATTTAGTGGTTTATTTTGATTTTGTTTGATTAATTTTTGGGGGGGGGGGACACGCGCACAATTAGCAAGGCAACCGCACACGACAATCGACCGCCCACGACGAGTACTTTATCGACTCTTAAAGGCTACCTTAATATTCCCTTTATTTCCATTATCCTGCTGTGGAACAGGGAGCTCCGTTCGTTTTCCTCCAGCACAAGTACACATTTTTTCACCGTACGCTTCTTTACACTCTTCGGTAAACCAAGACTTTTCTTTTGGTTTGATACATTTTGTTCTGTGAGGGACAAAAGTTCTCATTCCAAGAAAAATCACTTCTGTAATCATTTCAGCACTGGCATCAATGTCATTATCGAGGAAGCATAATGACCAGTTAAAGTTGCGAAAAAAATTATTCAGACCGTCCCAGTTGGCTTTCTCGTATTGCCAAACGGTCCTAGTGGGAATTTTTTCTTTAACTGGATGGTTGGAGATCGAGAAATTAGCTGAAATGACACAGTGGTCCGAGGTGCCAAATGGAGAAGTTACTTTAATAGTATATTTATCAGGGTGGGAAGTAAGGAACAAGTCAAGAGTATGGGCATCCGGTATACGAGTAGGCTCATCGACAAGCTGGGTAAGATGGTTATACTCAGCAAAGATCTCGGTATACCTTCCTTCGAGTGTTGTCTGGCCAGAATACCGGAGCCAACTTGAATTGTGTACATTGAAGTCGCCCGTAATCACGACTTCAGTGTGAGGACAATGGGAAACAATTCGGGAAATTGAATCTGACAAAACATCTAACTCATCACAAGTAGACATGCTGTCAAGATTCGGACTCCTGTAAAGAAAACGGTAATGAATGATATGCTTGCGGACAGTGAATTTGAGCCACAGGAAATTAAAATTCGTATTAGAACAATGCCCACATTGGGGAAGGCTCTGGCAAGCAATATCATTCCTAACATAAACGACAAGACCATGGTGGGAAAAAAGTAATGGCACTAAGTTATATCCAAACAAACAAAATTCTGATAAATCAGTATTCTGTCCAACCTGGGTTTCACTTAATGCCAAAACAGCTGGCCTGTATTGCACAGTATGGGCGTACACAGAAAAGAAATTCTTTCTTAGCCCACGAACATTTGAATATACAACACAAAAATCACTTACCATTTTGAAAAACTAAACACAAAAGATTCAACTTTGACGAAACTAATTTCACCCGTGCAGTATAGGCCCATATTAATTCCAATTATAAACAAACTGTCCTAGGTGTTATGCCCATAAAACAATTTGCAAACGGGAATTAATATAGACAAAAGACACGAAAGAAATATACATCAAATGCTGCTCACTTATCCAATGCAAAACCTCTTGCGATAAGCCTCACAAGAGGCTTGCATTGCATAAAAAAGCAACATTTATGGGTGGCGCGGGTGGAGAGGATGGGTATTGTTGGTTGTTGGATGCTGTGCTGCGAATGCGAGCAAGGTTTGGTGTATTTTTTTTTTTCTTTTTCTTTTCCTTTTTCTTTTTTTTGACACTGGTTTATTTAATTATTTGTAATTTTGGGTATTTTAATGGGCTGGGCTAATTTTTTTTTTGCACTATGTTATATGAATATGGGGATTTAGTGGTTTATTTTGATTTTGTTTGATTAATTTTTTGGGGGGGGGGGGACACGCGCACAATTAGCAAGGCAACCGCACACGACAATCGACCGCCCACGACGAGTACTTTATCGACTCTTAAAGGCTACCTTAATATTCCCTTTATTTCCATTATCCTGCTGTGGAACAGGGAGCTCCGTTCGTTTTCCTCCAGCACAAGTACACATTTTTTCACCGTACGATTTTTTTTTCTAATAAATTCCCGTCGTATCTTCCCGACACACACTGGTACCATAAGACTGTAAAAACCATCTCCAATATTAAAATATATGAAATAAAACACAAGAATTTAGAGTGGAAAAATTGTATAAAAAACCACTATTCGCGCTTTATTATTTCTTGGCCAAAATCCAGCTTAAGACTCACTCTCGATCGTGCTTTGTTGCGGTAAATGTTAACACAACAAATTTTATCAACCCGATTCCCCTTTGATATATTTTTATTCATTGCACAAGCTAGATCTTCTAGAGAGAGAACCATCTACTCTTCGCTCATCTACAATTTAAATGAATTAAATTATTTCAAAAAAGACTACTCAAGAAAAGTTATCGGAGTTATTTTCAAGGTTAGAGGAGAGTTGCTTAGACTCAATTATATTCCGCATAGAAATGACTTAGCGGAAATCTGCACTTTATGCAACATGCGTGTTCGGGAGAATATCTTTCATTTTATTGGAATATGTCCTATATTGATGGAGCTGAGGAGATTTTTCTTTGGAATAAATTGTTTGCAAGAAGAAGAAGTAAAAACGTTTCTTAATGGCAAAGACTGGATGCGGCTGTATGAACACACCACAGAAGCGATGTCATATAGGAACAACATCATAAATGAAATTTTTTAAGATGCAAGAAATCACAATCTAATATTTTTGTTTTAACTAAACTAAAAGTCCATGCTAAATAACCTCTATTTGTTTTAACTAAACTAAGAACGTTTTTTCAATAATTATTACCTAAATATAATTTTTTTAAATTTGCAAAAAAAAAAAATCTTGTGTAATAAATTATTTAATGTACTTTTTACTTAAAAAAAAAAAAAAAAAAAAAAAAAAAAAAAGAACTTTATTATCTAAATATTGTCACTCGGGCTGACGGCAGAAATGCCAAGCCTTTAATTATTTAAATATGTAGCTAATATGTAAGCAAACTGTCAATTATGAATGAATAAAATCTATCTATCTATCTATCTATCTATTTTTATTCACAGTCCACTTCCTGTTGCGGCTCCAAAATGCTTTAAAGAGTGCAGTAGAAACCTGGACCATCACTCAGAGGACTGCTCTTTAAGTATTTTGGAAGAGTAACTAATCTAGCTTCCATCAAAAGTGTAAGACAGGATGTCCATACTAATTTACGAAAGGCGGAAGAGCCACTTAGTCAGCGAGTTTTCGACAGAAGGTCGAAAAAGCAGCGAAAGGCATGAAGAATGGTTGTATCACTGCTCTCGGTCGCACCTCTCAGCCTATATGGGCGGGATACTGCTGGATGACCGAGACAAGAACACCACGACGCAAAAAATCTAAAGAGGATCGCCTATGGTTGTGGTGAAATGAACAAGCCAAGTCTCCATTTTGAGGACGACTCAATTTTGGATTTTAACAAAACAAAAAGAAATGTTTGGAGAAAGATAAAAGAGAAGGGAAAAATTATAGAAGATTAAGCGAAATTTGGAAGAAAACTTGGAGAATAAAAAGGAAAATCGATTGAGGAAATCGAGAGATGGAATCGGAAAAGCCTTGAAAAGAATATCTTTGTTCGGAAATTTTGGAAAAGCTAAGTATTTCTGTGTCTAGTTGTGTCCAGAAATATTTGTAGCTTGTCAATTGTGTAGTTAATTTCGTTTGATTCGTTTTGTTTGTGACCCAGTGAAGGGCAAACAAATTTATATTAGAATAGGCCTTCGGTGTTGTTGGTCTTCTCCCAAGATAAGGTCTCGTTACCCTTTTTGCACCTTTTATTACGAGTACCTTTGTGATCTTCCTTTGTGTCTGCGTGATACAAATCATTTAGTTTAGTTTATTTTAGTTTAGTTTATTTATTTGTTCATTCGATGCCTATACACAGTAAGAATATAATTCTTATAAATTAGTGATAAGCTTAATTAACTAACAAAATAATATTGAGATAAAAGCTATGCAGCGAATTTTTATTTTTTTCTTTATAATATTAACTAAATTTTTACGGTAAAACTCATATTGCGAGAGATTATAGTTATTGTAACTAATAATGGTAATGAAAATTATAGATAGAAAATTAAATTTTACTTTAGCTATACTTTTACAATACATCTCATCGACGGGGTCTCCTGTATGACAAATGAATATAAAAGATATGTTAACAAATCAGAGTATACTTTGGTTGTGAAAGTAGGTTCTGAGCTCTCGACAAAACTGTGTTTCGTCAACGACTCTTCTTATTTGCCTTGGTAAGAGATTCCACTGGCGAACGGCACTAACGAAAAATTGACGTTCAGAGGTTAGGCATGAATATCGAGGGTGTAAAAGTATTCGGGATCTGCTTGAGGAGCCAAATCTAATCCTGTTATACAGACTACAAGGCTGCTGCGTATGAATAATGTTAAATAATAAGGTGAGGGATCTATAACGAAGTAGGTGATCGAATGAAAAATTATAAACTTGTACAGAAAAACTTGATATACGATCAAAACGACGAAGGCCAAATATGTAACGAGCTGTATTGTTGAAGGCGACGTTCAACTTTCTCCTACTAACAGCATCACAGTTATAATAAACTTCGCATCCGTACGTTAGTATAGGCACAACAAGTGTTTTTGCCAACATTAAGCGGGTTTTTAAGGGCGTGTAGTACTGCGAGGACCACAGCATACGAAGCACGCCGTAAACTTTACCCACAGTGGCATTGATGTGCGTGTCCCAAGTGAGTGTTCTGTTGAAGAGCATGCCCAGGTTTGTTGCTGATGGTGTGAAAGCGATCGGTAGGCCATTTAGATAAATATTGGGAAAATAGTCCAGGTTCAGAAGCTTTTTACTTATAACGATGCATTTTGACTTAAGGGGATTGAGGAAAAGACCGTTACAATCAGACCAATAGGAAATATCTTCAAGATCTCTATTTATGGCATATGCACAATCCTCGATTAGCCCAAGAGGACAACTTTTGTAAAGCTGAACATCATCCGCATACATTTGAATGGAAGATCTTGTGACCTTTCCAGGAAGTTCATTAATATACAATGAGAAGAGAAGAGGTCCTAGAATAGATCCCTGGGGGACTCCGCGAGTTGTGGGAAGGAAATTTGATAACTTATTATTAACTGAGACCGCTTGTTTTCTGTTCTGCAAATAAGATGACATCAAGCGTACCGCAGAAGAAGATAAGCCATACATTGTTGAGAGTTTACGGCATAAATTATAGTGGTCAACTGTGTCGAAGGCTTTGGAAAAATCCAAGAGCACTAAGAAAGTAACACGATCATCGTCCAGAGCTAGTCTTATATCTTCAACAACGTTAATGATAGCAGTGGTACAACTGTGCTGCTGGCGAAAGCCATACTGCTTAGAAGAAAGGATATTTTGATTTCTAAGATAGACATTAAGTTGCTTTTGCACGACTCTCTCGAATACTTTAGACAGATATGGGAGAACGGAAATTGGTCTATAATCATTTTGATTGCGGCTTTTGGGGATGGGTAAAATTTTAGCTAATTTCCATTTAGTTGGAAATATTCCTGTCATTAAAATAGTGTTGAATGTGTGGGTAATATAAGGCAAAATTAGAGGCAGGATAGACTTGACGAACACGGGATGTATATTGTCGATGCCAACTGCATTGGATTTAACAGAAATTAAGCTTTCAACAACATCATAACAATCTACACAGCTGAGTTCAAAAATATTGTCAGAGGTGGGTCCATCGAAGAGATTCGTTGTATCAGAGGAGAGGTTTGGAAGGGTAGGAAATGGGAGAGCGACAAAGTTTTGATTCAGCAAATCCAAATCAATATTCTCATCACACTTTGTATTTTGTTTACCTATACCCATTTCTCTAAGGCTCTTCCACAATTGACGTCCATTTACTGATGTACCTAATTTGCTATTATAAAAACGAGTCTTAGCAGTTCTTATTTTACAGACCACTTGGTTGCGGAGAACACGATAATTTTGAAAAAGAGTTTCTAATCCATAACGTTTCCACTCATTATATGCCTGGTCCCTAAGAAGAATGAGGCGGCGAATTTCATAAGAAAACCAAGGACGTTGACCATGTTTAATTATTCTGGATCTAATCGGAACATAACTGTTAAACAGACTTGAAATGTTAGTATTGAGAAACTCAATTTGATCGTCGACAGAGGTCATGTAAAAAATACTTTCCCATTCTATATTTAGAGTATTTGCTTCTAAACGTAAATAATCAACTCTTTTAAAATCTCTGAACTCGAAAGCGGATACGGAACTATTAATTTAAAAGTCAAAAGTCATATAAATGAGGTCATGTTTGGAAAAGCCAGGTGCTGACAACTGATCATATAGCAAAACATCGCTTATTTCATTTACGAAGAAAACATCAAGAAGTGTTTGCGATCCTCTGACGAAATGAGTTGCTCTTATTGTGTTGATCGGATACAAATGAAAATTTCTCATTTCTTCAGTAAGCGATGTTTCAACAAGAAGATTGCTATTTAAGTCCCCACAGATAATAATTTTTGAGGGAGGCAGTGAGATTGTTTCTAAGAGTGTAAATAATGGGGTTACATCCAAGTCGCAATGAGGTCTATATACAGCACCTATAAGCAGCGAACTATCATCAGCAAGAATATCAAGAAATAAATAATCCATCCCACTACTCTCATCCGACTTGCAATTTAATTTGCATGTTATTCCGTTGCGAACATAGATCGCAGCTCCCCCTCCTCGACGCCCATGTCTATCGGCACGAAAAAGCCTATAACCGCCCAAGCAATAAGTTTCATCATTATTTTCATCTGTAAACCAGGTTTCACTAACGCAGATAATATCACATTTAGAGCCCTCAAACACATCCCGAAACTCGTCAATCTTACGATATAAGCTTTGTGCATTTAAATGACACACCTGCAGGCCTTCAACCTGATTACTTAAAATTTTAACCATTAATGGCAAAATTCCATCGGCCTCACCAACCAAGGTAACACCATCAGTATTTTCCATCGCTATAGTACTGTAACAGAAAATTATGTTCTTAAAGATGATGGTATCAAAAAAAAAAAAAAAAGATATATTAGTCGCAAAGATCACTACTTTCAAATGCAAAGATATCTTAATCAAAATCGAATGAAGGACCGAATTAAATAGAAACAAAAGGTAATTTTAATGTAGGCAGAGATGTACTGTATTACAAAGTTATATTATAAAGGATAAAGAGAATTAAAGAAGATCGAAAAGAAAGAACAATATTTGTATGGGTCTAAAAAGTTGTATATAGTTTATAAGTTAATTTTTAAGATTATTTAGCATAAATTATTAAGAAAAAAGAAAAAGGAGATATACCTATATAGGAGTGAAAAATAAATAAAATATATTGATATCAAAAATTAAATTAGAAAAAGAAAAAATATTAAAAGAAATTAAGAGAAGAAAAAATAAAAAATAAAAAGTTTGACAACAACTGGAATGCGATATTAATATTGGCTTTAATTAAACGGCATGTTGATCGCTGGCAATTCTGTTCAGGGCCTCTATGTTTTCGATGTGTTCTCCTTTCTCATCTGACAGCAAGCGTTTGACGTAAACTCGACCTCGAATTGTAAACACTGCGGCTATTTTTCCTTGTTTTTTTAATTGTAGAGCATCCCGCATCAAATTGTTATTTTTTTTAGATAAAGATTCGCGAACATAAATTTGTGAGTTTGATTGGAGCCCTACACTTTTGAGGCAAAGTTGTGTGTTATTGGCTTTACGGAAATTCGCGATTGAAGTGAGTACAAAGTTTTTGTCGTATGCGGATCTAAATTTAAGGATGACAGCAGCATTTATATTATTTTTAATGTTCGGCCGGGTACGAAAAATGTCAAGCAATATCGGTGGTTTAATATTTATTGTTTTACATAAAACACTATAAAGTGAACTTAAATTCTCATTGGGAGTGTGGGGAATTCCGAATATCACTGCGTCACAAGCTACATGTTTATTATCTAGATAGTCTTGAGTATTTTGTATTGTTTTGATTGTACCTGAGACGGCGGCAAGTTCAGTTTTAATAGTTAACACTTCAATAGAGTGATTATCGATTTGATTTTTGGTGACGTTCAGGTCGGATTTTAAAACTGACATAGATGATTTAATGTTATTTATGTCTAAATTGAGTGTATCGATATCAGTGGATAAATTTGTGTTTGAGTTTTCTATCTGTGAGACTTTAATGTTTAAATCACTTATGTTTTTGTTAATAACATCGAACTGAGTTTGAATTTTTCGCACGAGTATCTCATTATCTTCTCTTATTTGCTTGGATAAGAGGGAAATTATGAACTCACTTTGATTTTTAAGTTTATCATCCATTTTAGACCACATAGTGCTATCATCAACTGCCATTGATGATTGTTGTGGCGAGGTTCGAGGTGAATTAATTTGGTCTTCTTGAAGTATGGGGTCAGGGTAGAATGCTCTGCTTCGTTTGTGGTTTGAGCCAGACATATGCAAAGAGAATTTAGTTGGATAGTGGTTTTAAAATTTTTTTTTTTTTTTTTTTTTTTTTTTTTTTTGGGTTGAAGAAACAGACAAAGAATAAGCAAATAAAAGCACAAGGGCCACCGATTCAATGCAAATTTTTAAAAGAAAGAGTATTATTATGCACTTCACTTAGTTTATTCCGATTATTCAATGAGAATATTAATAGTTTATATTACGACTTGAAAGGAAAACCAATTTGGGAACTAATTATGAAAAAGACCGCAAAAATACTGCCCGGCAATAAAACACGTCTAGTCGGTATCTCTCTCCATTTCTAATGGAGAGATTGTTTTTCTTTTTATTTTTGTCAAAACCTATTCCGTATTTCGAGAATAAACTTTCTGCTAGCCTCGAAATACCATTGTCTTTATTTTTCTTTTTGCCTAAAAGATTCTGGGTTTACTCGTAAGTAAAGGTCTTCTGCCAAGGTATGTCGGACGCACCACTTCACGAACATTAAATTACTTAACTTATTAATTGGGAATTATAATTCGTGGGTTTATTTTGTTAAAATTGAAGACATTTTTCAGCTTCCATTTGGTAAGGCAAACTACCACAAAAGTTTCCTGGCGCCCACTTCTATGTACAGGTAAACTACCGTACTTTAATAGGACACCCCTTAGGTCTGTTTTCTATCGTTCATTGTTCCCAAACCAAGCATGCTAGGGACTTAATTTTTTTTTTGATTGAAGTTCATTTGATTTTTGTTATTTCACTTTAAAAAAAAGTTTAATGCTACTGCTTGGATTAATAACAACAAATAATTTACTAAAAACCATCATAATATGGGGCCCAAATTTTGCGTTACTTGAATAGGACACTTTAATGAAAAAAACATTTTAATGAATTTCGATTCTTTTTATTTCAAAAATTACTTAAATTTAAGGTAATACAAGTATTTTTAAATTAATAAAAAGTATTTAATAGTGTGTTGAGCCACCTTTATGCTCCAAAACTTCACACATCCGGCTTGGAAGGGATGCATACAAATTAGCCAAATAATTTATCGAGCTCCAAGCTAATTCGATTGCTTGGGTCAGTTCGGGTATACTCGAATATTGTTGTCCCGATCCGTATATTTGACGTGTCAACCATCCCCAAACATTTTCTATAATGTTTAAATCCGGTGAGTAGGGCGGCCAGCTTAATAGTTCCACATGTTGGCTCCAGAGGTCCAAAAAGAGTATGAAAGAATGGAAAGGCCTCTTTTAATATACCATTGTAAGACAACGCATTCATTGTGGTGGACAAAAATTTTAGTTTGCAGGTACCATAATACGAAATGGCCCCCCACACCATCACACCTCCAACTCTGCTATGCAACCGGTCCAAATAATGTGTTTCTCTTCTAAGGTCATGAAAATAGTATCTATAGCCATCGGGACCTTCCAAATTGATTTTTTTTTCGTCGGAAAAGACCACGCAATGCCACTCCGAAGTCCAGGTCTCATGTGCTCGACAAAAACTGAGGCGTTGCTCTTTTCGAACCGCGTTAAGGGGTGGTTTCTTCTTGATCTTCAGTCTTTTTATATGCTTAGCTTTTAAAATAACACGACGCATAGTTGTGAGACTTGCCTTGATACCACATTTTTCCCTGATTTTCGCTAAAGAGTCGTGTGAATTTGATGCTTTTCTCAATATAAGTCGCATTTCCGCATTAGTAAGCACACTGTGTGTGCGGCCTTTCATGTTTTTTCCATACCTCAACTCATTTCTTAAAAAATTGGATATAACGTGTCGGCTCCTGTCGATTTTTTTAGCTATTTTGGCAATAGATAAGACGGAGTCCTTATATGCTTTGATTTTTCCTTTTTCTGCCTCGGTCAATACTTTTCCTCGGCCCATTTTAGGTTTTTTTTTATCAAAATGTCGAAATTAACGAAAATGTTTGATGAAAGAAAAATATGAGTCCGCGTTTCAAAGATAACGATCAAACTAAATGGATGTTCTATTCAAGTGGTGCAAAAAAGTTGTTTTAATTTCAACGAATGTCAACACAAAGTGGAAAAAAACATATAACGGCTCTTTTCCAGAACTTGTAATTTGTCATAGAGATAGAAGAAGAGTTGCACATTGATAACGGTAAAAATACCATTATTATATCATTCCGCTTTTAAGTTATAAGCGATTGCAAAAAGAGTATACAGGGTGTCCTATTCAAGTGGCGATGAGTGTATACCTACCCACCCTTCTTTCAACAATTTACATTTTATTAATTGACCGCGATTAATAAAAGTATTGTTCTTATCGAACAGCTAACAGGAGACAGCACTGCAGTTGCTGTCTGGCTAGGGATAAATGAATTTTTACGTGTGATTATAGAAACTATAAGGCAAGTTATGCATTCGTTGAAAAATCAAACATGACATTACGATGATAACGAAGTCGAAAAAAGATAGTCTAAAAATTCGGTCCGTCTGTATGTCTGTCTGTCTGTCTGTATGTATAGGCACCAAAAGCCCAAACGGGTGGGCCGAATAGCTTCAAAGTTGGTATATAGAGTTTTGTAAGTAGTGTACAGAGGTTAAATTGAAATTTCTTTTTAGCTCAAAAACTATGGGTACCTGTCATATAACCGTTACGTTAAAGCTTATTTTGCTAAAAAAAAAATGGATCTAACGATTGTAACGTAGAAATTTTTAATACAAAAAATGTATTTCAATGCATATACGTATATATATATACTCGTATATATAGGCTCAGAAGTACATCCTTAGGAAGGAATTATTATTATTGCTATTGATGATGTCAACAGCTAATAAAAATCCCTTCGGGAGTATATGAACAGCGAGGATGTTATACTGTGGCATGTTCCCTCGGTAGAGGGCCCAAAGAGGAGACCAACCTACATGCAGTCTCATATTGGTATCACTCCACCGAGATCAACGCACCAAATGCAGTGTCCTCTGGTAATAATAACGTAAAAATGAACACACAAAAAAAATCCATCAAACTTCTCCACCCAATAGAGAGTTTAGGCAGATAGGGCAACTCAGCACTACTATCCAATCTGTAAACCCAAATAGGTAGTGGCCTTTGATGTATTTTAATGGAGTAATATCATCTTTATTAGGATAACTCACCATACAAATCCTCGTTTTCTCCTTCATATGCAGACTTACCCACACACATACCGGTTCTTAGTACTCCCTGGTTGATATGGCTCTTTAAGCATATTAACATACACATATAAGCAAATATATATACATTCTGATATGCACCCCATATATATATATCCACCTGCCCATAGACATGATAAGGAAGAGATAGATCAATTTAACCTCGGTATTAGTAGTATCAACAAGAGGAAACCAGTTTGCGTGTGGATAATTTATTATTATTATTAATATAATTGGTAGCTTCGATGTTCTGCAAAACCTAAACCAAACTAACACGTACTCGAAACTTAACTCACCAGAGAACTATACTATACTTCCAAGAAGAAACACGCCGAAGAACTATGTGGAAACATATGACGTCTCCACGAGATCACTAAAACTAACAAAGGATCTGAAGCCGACCCAATCATCATAGTATTCGTAGAAGAGATGACGATCTATAGAATCCCTATTTATCTCCTGCCACAAAGGCCTATAGCACCTATGCGTCATGGGAAAATGACTAATGAAGACCCTCTCATCCTCCACGAACTCGGTTGGTATATGAAAAAAAGAAAGTCGTATTTCTATTCCTCAATCCCCTACCCCGTACTACACTTCAGTCCACTACACGTACCGGAGCGCATTGACCCGAGAGGCAAATTGAGGTTGTCGTCGATCGACCACCGCGTCGATATGCAGCATTGCCCCGCTCCACTCAAGAGCCGAAGGGAGGTGGATTCTTGCTGTGGGATCGCGACGGTGCTACAAATTTTAACCCTGCATATCTAGGTATGGGTGTTATCATATCCCTTTATTTCTGAATTGACTGAGGTCCGATACAACGATTGCATTTTCGCTTTGTTCTCCATGACTATCTCCGACCATTTAGTTGGAGGTACCTACTAATTATGTATTTTTATTTCGATTACATTGAGAAGAAAACTAGCCCTGCACTTCCTTAAGTATCTTAGATTAGAAAGATTCGTTAACCACAAATATCCGTGCAAACACCGAATAGTTTATAAATATCGATATCTGTAGATGTAAGAAGATAACTAGAGCTGTAAATGACCTTGTCTCTACCTTGCTCTCGTATTCTATATAGTGTAGGTACGAAGAATCTAACATGTTGTCGGGTTGTCTAAGGTGAAAACGACAACCCCTGTCTCATAACCCACCCTTTCCAAAGAAGATCAACTACCTCTTTGAATCATGGCTCCCTGTAGACAGACTAATAATATTCTTAAGAAGCCCCTTAACATGAATGTAGGTCAAGCCTGACCTACATCACTACACCTCTAAACTATAATAAACCATCTAAGAAATCTCCAACCGTACATGTGAAAGAGAGAGAGAGAGAGAGTTCTGTAAAAACCCCCATCGGACCCAAACTAAACTATTCCATCACAAATAAACCCCTATTACTCATAAAAGCTGAAAAAAAAGAAAATCTGCAATATTCATCTAAATAAGTGAAGACCGCAAAAAAATTTTCAATCAAAAAGTATACAAAAATTTATTGGATAGGTTCTTAAATCTAACAGGGTAATTCCTTAAATGCTTATACACTATTTTAATATACGTAAGTCAATACTTTAAATTTTTTTTTAATCGACCGATAATTCAAAAGTTTATTAAATTGAATTTCAAAAGGAAAATTTATCGATTAGTTGGTCGTTATACAAGAATCAATCTGGTTTTAATCGTACCTCGATACAAAATTACAAATGTATATGTTTTGTAGCTTTCAAAAAATATAAACGCTCGATAGACTATGTCTATACGACCGGGAATCGAATGTTTTACTTCGATATTCCTTTAATTATCAAATTCTTAAAATGTTTAAAGACGTAAATATTAATATTGCTAAGTTGTACTCCAACACGATACTAATCACGAGAATGAAACAATCAAATCTGCCGAGGTGGCTTATTAACGCTCTTAAGTGTTTTAATTACTCATGTTAAACGTATTACAAAACGAGTATACCGATCTACCGCCAAATCTAATTGGATTTTCAAAGGAATACAATACGAGCCATTCAGGTAAATAGCTTAAAATTCAACAGTAGGACAGGTGCGGAATATTATACCGACACTTCCGTTGACCTAAACCTCAACAAACACAAAAACAACAATGAGTACAGGTAAGTGTTTTATTACTATCCTAACAAAGAGGATCTTGACAATGAAATTCCTAAATAGGATTGTACAAGAAGTAAATGGGATACCTGTTACAACAAAGGCAGTAATTAACGCCTTAGAACCTGAAGTCAATGAACCAAAACGAGCAAAGGATTGGCGGCAAAAAAAGAAGACTCAGGAAATAAAACCTATATGGGGTGTATGGTAACCGGCAGGCAGGGCTAACCATAAGTAACGTCATAAACAATGGAATGTTGGTACCAATATGGAAGACCAAACAAATATATCCATGCTAAGAAGATAAATATTACAATAATAATAACCAAATGGTAATCTTGTAAGGAGGATACTTCAATGTGAGTGTACCCAGTGGATGGAGTAAATTGAAAGCAATTCGAAACCGATTAAAAGAAAAGATAAACAATTTTAACTGCAGTTGGAACCTCAAGGTTCCATTGGAGTACCAGGAAATGTGGTAATGATATATCTTATATAGAAGAGTGACTATAAATGATCGACTAATGTACAGACCAATATCAGGGAGGGTAGCTGAAAATAAAGATTGGAAATAAATGCATATACAGTTCGCATATGTTATCAAAATGCAATATAGTTAAATATATTTTAAAGTTAAATCAATAATATTATTAAATCTTAAATGCCTAGTGTAAGAAGTGCACTGCTCCGATCTAATAACTTTGATGTCAACTGTTTGTCTATATATATTAAATTTTATTTTATGTATTTTTTAGATTGTTATATTTTCAAATTGACAGGATGTAATTTACCTGCTATGCAACGTGGTAGGGAATCTTTATCTCTGACAGTATTTTCAACAATTGGCGTGATGATGGTTGGTTGCCAATTAAAAACATGGACAAACCAAAGGAAAGTAAACACAAACTCACATAACATCACTACATTCAAGGACGAAGACTATTATTAGATATTTTCCAGACTATCTGTTTTTTGTTATGAATTCACAAATTTCAGCAATGTATCCAAAAATTTAGTAAAAGTTGTGATTTTTAAGCGTAGCAAAGCTTTATACGACAATTCGTTAATAATGATTTATGTTCAAAACGAATTTTAAAACGATATTATAAATATTCTCGTTATATGTTGTCGTTATTGTAACCAACATTTAAAATAAAAGATTTCACTATTATATTCTTTTGTATGTTTCAAACTGTTTCTAATTTTGCGTTGTTTCGTGGAATAAAATGCACATTATATATATCTATTCACTAAATTTATTACCAAAAGATAATATATGATGAAAAAAAATTAGTGATACTTAAGTGATTTTTGGTTGTTTGCAGATAAATTCAGAAAAACTCCTTATATCCTTGATGTTCTTTTAGAAACTTCATGTGGATCAACTCAAACTACTGTAATCTTGATGTCTTGATGAACGAATCTCCAGATGTAGGGATTTATACGTATCGCAGAATCGGAAACAATAATGTGTCCTGATCCGATGCTCATCCGCAACAGAGCTGGGGTGCGCTTGGTGTATACACCGCGCGTGGTGCCCCTAATAGTGTGTGTCCAACCAGGTGATAGATTATTGGAAGGATATAACAGATCTCCAACCTGCAGTATCGATTGAAAAGTGAAATGAATGTGCCCGCAGGTGGGCTTCTCCTAGCACCGCAGGTGGTGCTTCGGAATTGCATACGAAGTCTGATGAAAGTCAAGAATGTTAACTGAAACCGTGGCGTCAGGACGGTGCAATTACAAAACTAAACTTGGTTCCAGCGTCGAAATGAATCCAAAATTCCGGAAGGGTGAGGTGAGCCACAAAGCCTCAACATGCCACTTTCTCGCTTGATGCTGGATATCGGATGAGCACAAAGGCCGTTTTGTGCGGAACGTCATCTGCCGCACGTGGCTTTCGATATCGCACGTTGTCTGGGACAATAGGTCCTGTATCACAATAAAAAAAATTTCAAACACAATTATCCTTCTGGATCTTTCGTTTTATTTTTAGTTATTTTTCCAGCTTTCGTAGGAAGGATCTTCGCAGGAAACTCAACCATTCAAAATTGTGATGAACGTGGTAGTAGTAATAAGAGATCCCAAAAACGTACACGTGGTGCGTCGGTGACGTCTAGGAATTGCAATGCAATCCCCATGTGCTCGGGCGATTTGACCTACGCAACAAGGAAACGTACCAGTATCATAATCCACCAAAAATTAAGGAAAACTTTTAAAGACTTACCAGATTTATTGATTAATTTTAGGGAGATTCCTGAATAAGGCTTGTTAAGCTCTTCAGGCAAAATATATGTTGGCGTCATGGCTGGACACCATGTGGTTGCCATTGACGCGTGCGAAGAAAAATTGTGTACCCCGGAAAATGTGTGTATATGCGCACCGATCGTGTGCTGAAACATATAGTTTAACCCATGAAACACTGAATAATGAAATTGAGTTTTTCTCATTGAATATATTCAATGAAGAAACTCAATCCATCACAAATATATTCTACGTACCTTTATTATGAATGAATCCACCCGAAAAAATATATGTCTTGCCACACAAAAACTTAAAACTTCTAAACTTTTTTTTCTCATTGTCTCGTAGGTTGGCTGGCTACAAATGAAATGGAATGAGGGATGGTCTCGTTCATATCTCTATGGCTAGACACATGAAATTTGACATGTTCACAATAGTGGTAGGGAAATTTCTCTATGGCAAGGGGCCTGTTCGTAGAGTAGCATATTTTCCTATATCATCGATCATGACTGATGGTCGATGAATAATTTGAGGATATCTGTCAAATCGCAAATTCTTAACAATTTTTTGGCAAAGTGAGCTTGTTTGAACTATGAAAACCATAGATTATGGTTCTGCTCTTCTTTTGCGACATCTCTTAATCGTTTTTTGGAACGAACGGATTTTTACTATCGAATAAGTTATGGAAAGTCAAATACACATATTTTGGTCATTCTGGATGACACAAACCGTCTGGAAATTTGGAAGACCAACAAAGAAATTGGATGGTACATCCAATTATCAACACGTCATACGACTCATTTCCACCGTGTAAGAGGATGTTCAAAATACGTTTACGAATAGATAAATTCCGCAAATAGTAATACTTGACGTAGTGGTATCTGTCACTTAATGCAATTGCAGTTGACTGTATTGGTTAGTTCCTACTACCAGTATATTTACTCTTACTCCGATTCTGACCTCGCCATTGGGAGTTTCACAACAAAATTGTATACCAATGCGAATGACTTGTATCAGGGAACTTTTTATTTACCAAGAAAGATAAGTGTTATACGGGTCAAATTCACCACCATATCGGACTGGTGAATAGCACACTGACACTAACACACTAAACAGAAACAAATTCTCCAGTCGGGAACTCACTGACGTTTATGGAACAATTGTCTAATTGGACTATAATTCCGTAGGGAAATTTTCGAAAAGGTTCAAACGCAGTATATTTTCCTATCAGAATATGACAACTAAATTGCAACTGGTCAGTGAAGGAAATTATTCTGACAGGCAAATTTGCGAGAAAAAGAACATACATGACAAAGGGAAATTCTCCATGAGAGGGAATTATTCCAATTCGGAAATTGTCGAAGTGAAATTTGAGGATCGGAAATGTTGGGTGAACGCCATCTAGTGAGTGATGTGATCAAGAGAAGAAAATGGAGAAATCGCTTGAGGCGATGATCACACAGCAAAACAAAAATGTTGGGGTGTTGTTACACTGTCATTAAGGTCTGTCCAAATATTTTCCCTACAAAACTTATGCTTTTGGGACAAATCTTATTTGTTTCCAAAGCATAAGGAAGAGGAGAATATTTCCCATGTTGCTTCAAATTGGACTTTCTCTTTTTTCTCTCTGTTTGACACGAAAACAAAATTTGCTCTCCTTGCAAAAAAAATTGCAAGAAAGAAACAATAATGGACAAGCACAAGGGTCTCATGCACTGCACAGCTGAGCATACGTCGAGCACAACAATAAAATTAGTATCACAGAAATAATCGAGAGTGAACATATTGGAGTGTAGAGAGGGAAAGTGTAGTCAACACTATCTCTGCCTCTTTCTAACCTCAACAATATACCACACTACCTCTTTAGGTCTTTAGTGTGCACCGTCGATTTGTGGCCTTTGCTATCCACAACCTCATACAAGTTATTACCAAAAAATTCTTAAAACTCCAACCTTAATGAATTTTGGGCTGAGTTTTGCATTAAAGTGTTTTGAATAATCGCTAAGCACGAAATTCCGCTTATAAATCTTATAGTTGACCTTGTGACTACGCACATTGTCCACTTTTTCATAGTCAGCATGAGCCTTTGCTAATGCCTCTTTCAGGTAGGTATGAAGAATGTTCATCTTCGCAGTTTTTGTAGCCACTAGATCTCCGAATTGCTCAAACCTCCTAACTCTCTCAACAAACGATAGTCCGCCCCATGCTCGATCATTCGCTTTCCGAACAGAGCCTCATAGGGGGACATCTTGTGAGTGGAGTGAACAGTTGTGCGAAGTGCACTGCTTATGGACGATAAGTGGGCGTCCCAATTGGACTGCTGTGGATTAATATAAGCACGAATAGCCGCTAGCATTCGCTTGTGGCGATTAAACTGCAGTTTTAAAGTGTTTTACACCATACGCATCTAACAAAGTCTGAAATTCCTTACTTAAGAATTGAGTGCCGTTGTCGGAGAGTATACTTTTGGGCACACCTTAAACTAAAAACACATTTTCCTGCAAGAACCTTACTACACTTAGGGCTGTAACTCTCCACAAAGGTTTGATTAGGACGTATTTTGTTAACTGGTCAACAACAATAACTATAAACGCATTTCCGCTTCTCGACTTAGGATAGGGACCAAACAAATCTACATATAGATGTTGGAAAGGTCGATCGACCTCACAACTATTCCCCATCTCCGTTCTAAGCGTCATATTTGAAGACTTGGTAGTTTTGCAAACTCACAAGAATCAACAAAATGCTCTACCTGCGAGTACATGCTCGGCCAATAAAATCGTTGCCTCAGCCTATAGCGAGTTTTTATGACACCACCGTGAGAAGATCTTGGAGGATTATGCGCTAACTCAATAAGTGATTTCGTCATCTCAGATGGAACCCATAGTTTCCACGTTAAGTCGTCTGCGAGGGGATTACCAATGGAGTGTTTTGTACGTTTGTACACGTATCCTTCGGATACCTTGAGATCTGGTTATCGCTCCTTCTTGATGTGGTTGGTGAGGTCCAGGTTTCCTGCTGACTGGAAAGAGGAATCCTCTAAGTCAGCTTTCACGAATCGCCGGTACCATCTTACTTGACGAGTTCTGGTAGGTACCGGAAATTCCTTAATTGCTGCAATTTTGTCGGGGTCAGCTTTCAAACAGCCTTGCCCAACCTTATAACCTAGATACTGAAGCTCATCGAAACAGAACTTGGATTTCTCCACGTTAATAGTCAGTCCTGCCCTAGTCAATTCCTGACTCACACGCCTCAATATTGTCATGTGTTCGTCGAATGTTTCTGACACGACCAAAAGGTCATCGAGATAAACGAACACTAAATCCCGCAAATCTGTCGGAATTACCTTAGGCATAAGATAACTCAGACTCTGCGGCGCATTACACAAACCGAATGGCATGACCTTGAAATGGTACAAAGGTCTACCAGGTACTGTAAAAGCAGTCTTTTAACGTGAAGTTTTCTCCACCGGTATCTGCCAGAATGCGTCTTTCAAATCCACACTAGAAATATAGCGAGTTTTTGAAAGGCGCGCTAACAGACCCTCAATATGGGCAATTGGCCTCGCATCCTTCTTTGTAACCGAGTTCACCTTCCAAAAGTCTAGGCATAGGCGGTTCTTCCCAGGCTTGCGCACTAGCTTTACCGGAGAATGTTAACTGAAACCGTGGCGTCAGGACGGTGCAATTACAAAACTAAACTTGGTTCCAGCGTCGAAATGAATCCAAAATTCCGGAAGGGTGAGGTGAGCCACAAAGCCTCAACATGCCACTTTCTCGCTTGATGCTGGATATCGGATGAGCACAAAGGCCGTTTTGTGCGGAACGTCATCTGCCGCACGTGGCTTTCGATATCGCACGTTGTCTGGGACAATAGGTCCTGTATCACAATAAAAAAAATTTCAAACACAATTATCCTTCTGGATCTTTCGTTTTATTTTTAGTTATTTTTCCAGCTTTCGTAGGAAGGATCTTCGCAGGAAACTCAACCATTCAAAATTGTGATGAACGTGGTAGTAGTAATAAGAGATCCCAAAAACGTACACGTGGTGCGTCGGTGACGTCTAGGAATTGCAATGCAATCCCCATGTGCTCGGGCGATTTGACCTACGCAACAAGGAAACGTACCAGTATCATAATCCACCAAAAATTAAGGAAAACTTTTAAAGACTTACCAGATTTATTGATTAATTTTAGGGAGATTCCTGAATAAGGCTTGTTAAGCTCTTCAGGCAAAATATATGTTGGCGTCATGGCTGGACACCATGTGGTTGCCATTGACGCGTGCGAAGAAAAATTGTGTACCCCGGAAAATGTATGTATATGCGCACCGATCGTGTGCTGAAACATATAGTTTAACCCATGAAACACTGAATAATGAAATTGAGTTTTTCTCATTGAATATATTCAATGAAGAAACTCAATCCATCACAAATATATTCTACGTACCTTTATTATGAATGAATCCACCCGAAAAAATATATGTCTTGCCACACAAAAACTTAAAACTTCTAAACTTTTTTTTCTCATTGTCTCGTAGGTTGGCTGGCTACAAATGAAATGGAATGAGGGATGGTCTCGTTCATATCTCTATGGCTAGACACATGAAATTTGACATGTTCACAATAGTGGTAGGGAAATTTCTCTATGGCAAGGGGCCTGTTCGTAGAGTAGCATATTTTCCTATATCATCGATCATGACTGATGGTCGATGAATAATTTGAGGATATCTGTCAAATCGCAAATTCTTAACAATTTTTTGGCAAAGTGAGCTTGTTTGAACTATGAAAACCATAGATTATGGTTCTGCTCTTCTTTTGCGACATCTCTTAATCGTTTTTTGGAACGAACGGATTTTTACTATCGAATAAGTTATGGAAAGTCAAATACACATATTTTGGTCATTCTGGATGACACAAACCGTCTGGAAATTTGGAAGACCAACAAAGAAATTGGATGGTACATCCAATTATCAACACGTCATACGACTCATTTCCACCGTGTAAGAGGATGTTCAAAATACGTTTACGAATAGATAAATTCCGCAAATAGTAATACTTGACGTAGTGGTATCTGTCACTTAATGCAATTGCAGTTGACTGTATTGGTTAGTTCCTACTACCAGTATATTTACTCTTACTCCGATTCTGACCTCGCCATTGGGAGTTTCACAACAAAATTGTATACCAATGCGAATGACTTGTATCAGGGAACTTTTTATTTACCAAGAAAGATAAGTGTTATACGGGTCAAATTCACCACCATATCGGACTGGTGAATAGCACACTGACACTAACACACTAAACAGAAACAAATTCTCCACTCAGGAACACACTGACGTTTATGGAACAATTGTCTAATTGGACAATAATTCCGTAGGGAAATTTTCGAAAAGGGTCAAACGCAGTATATTTTCCTATCAGAATATGACAACTAAATTGCAACTGGTCAGTGAAGGAAATTATTCTGACAGGCAAATTTGCGAGAAAAAGAACATACATGACAAAGGGAAATTCTCCATGAGAGGGAATTATTCCAATTCGGAAATTGTCGAAGTGAAATTTGAGGATCGGAAATGTTGGGTGAACGCCATCTAGTGAGTGATGTGATCAAGAGAAGAAAATGGAGAAATCGCTTGAGGCGATGATCACACAGCAAAACAAAAATGTTGGGGTGTTGTTACACTGTCATTAAGGTCTGTCCAAATATTTTCCCTACAAAACTTATGCTTTTGGGACAAATCTTATTTGTTTCCAAAGCATAAGGAAGAGGAGAATATTTCCCATGTTGCTTCAAATTGGACTTTCCCTTTTTTCTCTCTGTTTGACACGAAAACAAAATTTGCTCTCCTTGCAAAAAAAAATTGCAAGAAAGAAACAATAATGGACAAGCACAAGGGTCTCATGCACTGCACAGCTGAGCATACGTCGAGCACAACAATAAAATTAGTATCACAGAAATAATCGAGAGTGAACATATTGGAGTGTAGAGAGGGAAAGTGTAGTCAACACTATCTCTGCCTCTTTCTAACCTCAACAATATACCACACTACCTCTTTAGGTCTTTAGTGTGCACCGTCGATTTGTGGCCTTTGCTATCCACAACCTCATACAAGTTATTACCAAAAAATTCTTAAAACTCCAACCTTAATGAATTTTGGGCTGAGTTTTGCATTAAAGTGTTTTGAATAATCGCTAAGCACGAAATTCCGTTTATAAATCTTATAGTTGACCTTGTGACTACGCACATTGTCCACTTTTTCATAGTCAGCATGAGCCTTTGCTAATGCCTCTTTCAGGTAGGTATGAAGAATGTTCATCTTCGCAGTTTTTGTAGCCACTAGATCTCCGAATTGCTCAAACCTCCTAACTCTCTCAACAAACGATAGTCCGCCCCATGCTCGATCATTCGCTTTCCGAACAGAGCCTCATAGGGGGACATCTTGTGAGTGGAGTGAACAGTTGTGCGAAGTGCACTGCTTATGGACGATAAGTGGGCGTCCCAATTGGACTGCTGTGGATTAATATAAGCACGAATAGCCGCTAGCATTCGCTTGTGGCGATTAAACTGCAGTTTTAAAGTGTTTTACACCATACGCATCTAACAAAGTCTGAAATTCCTTACTTAAGAATTGAGTGCCGTTGTCGGAGAGTATACTTTTGGGCACACCTTAAACTAAAAACACATTTTCCTGCAAGAACCTTACTACACTTAGGGCTCTAGCTCTCCACAAAGGTTTGATTAGGACGTATTTTGTTAACTGGTCAACAACAATAACTATAAACGCATTTCCGCTTCTCGACTTAGGATAGGGACCAAACAAATCTACATATAGATGTTGGAAAGGTCGATCGACCTCACAACTATTCCCCATCTCCGTTCTAAGCGTCATATTTGAAGACTTGGTAGTTTTGCAAACTCACAAGAATCAACAAAATGCTCTACCTGCGAGTACATGCTCGGCCAATAAAATCGTTGCCTCAGCCTATAGCGAGTTTTTATGACACCACCGTGAGAAGATCTTGGAGGATTATGCGCTAACTCAATAAGTGATTTCGTCATCTCAGATGGAACCCATAGTTTCCACGTTAAGTCGTCTGCGAGGGGATTACCAATGGAGTGTTTTGTACGTTTGTACACGTATCCTTCGGATACCTTGAGATCTGGTTATCGCTCCTTCTTGATGTGGTTGGTGAGGTCCAGGTTTCCTGCTGACTGGAAAGAGGAATCCTCTAAGTCAGCTTTCACGAATCGCCGGTACCATCTTACTTGACGAGTTCTGGTAGGTACCGGAAATTCCTTAATTGCTGCAATTTTGTCGGGGTCAGCTTTCAAACAGCCTTGCCCAACCTTATAACCTAGATACTGAAGCTCATCGAAACAGAACTTGGATTTCTCCACGTTAATAGTCAGTCCTGCCCTAGTCAATTCCTGACTCACACGCCTCAATATTGTCATGTGTTCGTCGAATGTTTCTGACACGACCAAAAGGTCATCGAGATAAACGAACACTAAATCCCGCAAATCTGTCGGAATTACCTTAGGCATAAGATAACTCAGACTCTGCGGCGCATTACACAAACCGAATGGCATGACCTTGAAATGGTACAAAGGTCTACCAGGTACTGTAAAAGCAGTCTTTTAACGTGAAGTTTTCTCCAACGGTATCTGCCAGAATGCGTCTTTCAAATCCACACTAGAAATATAGCGAGTTTTTGAAAGGCGCGCTAACAGACCCTCAATATGGGCAATTGGCCTCGCATCCTTCTTTGTAACCGAGTTCACCTTCCAAAAGTCTAGGCATAGGCGGTTCTTCCCAGGCTTGCGCACTAGCACTACCGGAGAAGACCATGCACTAGAGCTTTCTTCGATGAGTCCCAATAACAACATACGATCCAATTCCTCATACATTATTGCTTGTACTGCTTGTACAGGAGAAACAGAATAATACCTCTGTTTAATTGGTATAGCATCACCCGTATCAATGTGATGCTCTACCAGTGTTGTTTGTCCGAGCCCTTTGCTCGCGAAAGAAGGAAAACCACGAATCACATCAAGAAGTTGAGTGGACTCTTCGTGACTGAGCTTCACTTGGTTTGTGAAGTTTCCATCCGATGGAAAATCCGATATGGAAGAAATCAAATGAGGTGCCAGTCCAAACTTACGCCAAAAATCAACGCCTAGATATAGACGCTGAGAAAGAGTTGGCACGACGTAAAAATCCATGCTAAACAGCATGCCGTTGTACTGGACATCAGTAGTAAACATTCCCCTAATTTGCTGCTGTTTCTCGTCCGCAGACTCGACTTTCCTAACCTTAACGCTCTTCGGGGATCATTGGATTCTTGCACCGGAGTCCAAGAGACCAAGAAACTTGTCTCCCAACATCTCCACAGTCACATAGGGACGGGGATCATTGGATTCCATGCCTAATCTAGCGGCAGCAACGGTACGGTAGGTTGTCCGCTTTAATTGAAAACGATCTCGTGTTCTACGAATGCGTTTCGAAATTTCAGGAAATGCTACTACTCTCTTCCTTAACTCATAATAATTGAGTAGCCTTTCGTTAAATGGTTTCTTGTATAGTAATTCAGATTTATTCTTATTTTCAGGTAAATTCAAAAGTGTGCTTATTTGGGTATCAGTTAATAATTCATTAGGGTTTCTTTTTAATATTGTTAATTGAGGAGTGTTAAGCAAAGGTTCTTCCTTCCTGGTGCTTACAACTCCGGGTTCACTTTTATCGAGCGCATCCCCCGGGATGGTGGATTTGCTCCCTTCGGGTTTCCCGCACATCTAGGACAATTAGGACTATAGACATTCGGTAAACCGAATCTAAAACAGAAAATAATTTGCCTCGGATCTGCACAATCGTGGAACCCATGACCCACAGTTTGGCATTTCCAGCATTTCATTAATTCAGGGTGGAAAGCTTCCACCTGTTCAGGCAGTTTAACTGCTAAATCATCTACAGGAGTTTCCTCATCCAACGCGTTGATGAAACGTCTGGGTGGCTGAGGTTGTTTGTACGAATGTTGTACGAAAGGTTGTCGCGGGTTGTCAGAACTACCAAAGAATTTTTCTATAATGCGACATTGATAATTTAACTCTTGTAGACTTTAAGTTCTAAAGGATATCAACGACTGACCTAGTTGTCGTTTAGCGTTAGCTTTGATTATCTCAAACATTTCCCTGTCGTTCTTAGGGATGCGCAAGTTGGAGTTCATTTGCAACATTGCATCGAAGAAGTCACTGAAAGACTCACCCGATTGTTGCTTACGATCTTACAACTTGCGAGACAATTCCGTGTCCGTTTTGAGGCTGCGAAATTGCTCAATTAACGCTGATTGTAGCGTAATCCTGGACGCATGCCGATTATGCTTGGGGTACCTCCAGTACCACTGTTCAGCTGGTCCAGACAAAAATTAGCGGAAACCACCAGATACTTCTTCCCATGAAAAGCGGTAACTAGTTCTCATAAGATCCAACCGGAATAAAAAGTCATCCACTGGTATATTCCTCCCATCAAACTTAATTCCCCATTTGTGGAATTGTGGGTAGGCACCAGGTGAAGATGTATCAGAGAGTAGTGCCTTTGGCTGAGAAGCCGCAGACTGGCCGTTATCCAATTGAAAAGAGTTCATGCGCTACATGAACTCGTCCAAGTTCGCACCCTGAGCCATGTTCGAAGGATGTACCTGAGGGGCACTTGAACTAGCTGCAGCTGGAGCGGACTGTGGTGCAGGTTGCGAAGCCACTGAAGGCGCAACCGGCACGAAACTTGCTATATTCACAAAATCGCCAACCACAGTTCTGGCTTGAACACTAACAGACCTAACTTGAGGAGTAGGCATGTCGACATAGGAAATTACTGCGGAATTGGTAGGCTGACTAACTTGAGAAGTCGGTGTTGCCTAGGCAACGGGTGGGTTGTTAACATTTTTATCATTATTAATGTCTCTGTTACTAGCATTATTATCCCTACTATGTAAAAATTCGGTTACCTGTCTTAATAAAATGGCTTGGATTTCAGCCAGGCTTCGCGAAAGTTCTTCAACAAAGAATTTCCTGTCATCCATCAGGTGTAAAACGACCGTTGCCGAAATCATTTCCTGCATATAAGCAGATTGAATGGCCACATGTTGAGCTCTTCTTTGCTCGTCAGGAGTCAAAGGTGAACCTATAGGTTCTGGTACGTGAGGTGCTACGCCTGAGCGGCTTGAATGATCCGAGCACGTGCCAGAATGGTGGGCTGAAAGTACGGAATCATCCTGAAGATTAGCTAGTGCGGCTTGTGACATATCGTCAACTACGCGTGCGTGGTACTCCGGATTGTAAAGACCTGGATTAAAGAATTTCCTATCAGAGCCGGGCATTTGGCTGTGCTACGAAAGTCAGACAAAACAAAGAAAATCTTAAAATCTATCAAGAGTGTGGTGTACGATTCGTTCACTAATAGACACCGAGTAAAAATTCAAAAATTTATCAAAAGGTAATATTCAAAACTTGTTGAATATCAATGTTTGGAGAGAAGTTGATATTATCAAACTTCCTACAAGACTTTAAAAATCTTAAAAATTAGAGTAATGAAAATAAAGTTATGTTGGCCTAAGGAAAAGTTTTCCTCAGACTTTACGAAAATTGAGTTCGGAAACGAATTGTATCGAAAATCAAGCTCAATTAAAAAAAAAAAAATGTATACTTAAATACGTAAGATAGCTAAATACTCATGAACTTCAAAAAATGAATATCATTAAAATTAATCTTCAAAAGATACTTAATCTCTACAGAATATACGTATCTCAAAACTAAACCTTCACCAAAACTTATTAAAGCTCTTCCTAAACTAATGAACTTTTTTCTAGTTCAAGTTTTCAAAGACTATAATCTCAAAATAAATTCTAGCTAAATGTACGGTATACTTAGCTAAGGAATACTAAAGTTTAACTCAAAATTTAAACGTTTCAATGATCCGTGAAACACGCAGAATTTCACGACCTCATCAAACGAAGATACTTAACTCAAAAAAAAAATTGGAACCTTCAGGATTACGTCTTCCTTATTTTCTGAACTGTAATACTCAAATGGAATCTTCAGGAATTACGTTTTTCCTTATCTTCCGAAAAATACTCAAAAATGCAACACTGCAAATCTTAGATACTCCAAGTGCAACACTGCAAAAATCTCAAAAATACTCAAAGTGCAACACTGCAAAAATTTTAGATACTAAAGAGTATACTTAATCTTCAAAATACTAAACTGTCTTAATCCTCAAAATACGGTCCGGGGGCTGGAAAGAATCTCCCCCATAAACATGAACGGAAGGTTGAAGTATTGCGCCTAGCGACTAACTTCGCAAAAAAACCGAAAAAAAACTTTAAAACGTATTAGTGGATGTGTACTACCTATTGGTTCACTAAATGTTCAACAACAATCCAGGCAAAATTGAAAATTCACCAATCACCGGTTAGCGCTTCATGAGAGTTCCATCAACCTTACCGAACTCCGACAAAACCATAACTGAATGAATGCATTACCATACTTGGGCTTGTAATTTTTATCAAAAAGAAATTGGAAAGTTTCGAGAATAAAATTTAAGGTGAGTGGATGGATTCTCTTGGTGTGTTGATAGCTTCTGCAACAGACGTGCATCGGGAACCTGTTCACCAACCACCGGTCAAAAGATCTATTAACAACAACTTCGAGGAATTCAAAATTCTACTAAACTCAAAAGAATAAAGTTTCAGTACTCTCGCAACAGACGACCAGACCCAAAAACGTCTAAATCCTGGACAATAAAGTTACCAAAAACCTTAATCAAGAAAAACAGAAGGTAAAGTACTACGAATGAATCCTATGCAACAGACGAAAATTAGGAACTTGATCACCAATTTCCCGGACAAGAAGGCATCCAAAACATAGACTTGATGTTATTCCTCCAGCAGAATAACTCGACCAAAAGTGACTTAAGCTCAGAAAATTTTTCGAACAACAACAAAAATTGCTCGAACACCAAAAGTAAAAATTTTTATCATAAAAACTTCAAAACTAAACTTCTCAAAAATCAAAAATAAATCGGGAAAATGAATCGGGAATATGAATCGGGCCACACGTTGGGCGCCATTCTGTAACGTAGAAATTTTTTATACAAAAAATGTATTTCAATGCATATACAGGGTGATTCACCAGCGTTGTGCCAAAAAGCTAGAGCGTGTAGGTTAAGTTGAGACAAGAAAAAAATCGTATGGGAGGGGGGGTCTATTCCCCTCCGTTTAGCCGGGAGGGGCAATTTTCTGAAAAATTGACTTATTTTGTAAAAAAAAATATTTAAAATCAACGGGTTCGTTTACAACACCGTGTTATACCTTTTTAGAAAGCCAAAAACTTCTCCTTTTATTTTGTTTTTAAATTAAATTGTTTTAGCGAATAGTTTAAAAAATATAAATTTTCAAACTCAAAATTTTGAAAAAAAAATTTGAAAAAATAATTTAAAAACTAATTTTTTTCAAAATTTTACGTAATTAAGTATAATTTTTGTTCTCAGAATTCAACGCTTCTATTAATCTTTAATCCAACACTGAAAACCGTATGGCTCTACGACTTTTTCTTGCCAAGGTATTCAAAAATAACCGAACCTACTTCTTCACAAAAACAAGAAAACCTAGCCTTACGGGATGGCACAAGTGACCATTTAGCCAATTTTTTCGCGTTTTGGTGAAGAAGTAGGTTCGGTTATTTTTGAATACCTTGGCAAGAAAAAGTCGTAGAACCATACGGTTTTCAGTGTTGGATTAAAGATTAATGGAAGCGTTGAATTCTGAGAACAAAAATTATACTTAATTACGTAAAATTTTGAAAAAAATTAGTTTTAAAATTATTTTTTCAAATTTTTTTTCAAAATTTTGAGTTTGAAAATTTATATTTTTTAAACTATTCGTTTAAACAATTTAATTTAGAAACAAAATAAAAGGAGAAGTTTTTGGCTTTCCAAAAAGGTATAACACGGTGTTGTAAACGAACCCGTTGATTTTAAATATTTTTTTTTACAAAATAAGTCAATTTTTCAGAAAATTGCCCCTCCCGGCTAAACGGAGGGGAATAGACCCCCCCCCTCCCATACGATTCTTTTTCTTGTCTCAACTTAACCTACACGCTCTAGCTTTTTGGCACAACGCTGGTGAATCACCCTGTATATATATATTATATAGGCTCAGAAGTACATCCTTAGGAAGGAATTATTATGCAGTCTCATATTGGTATCACTCCACCGAGATCAACGCACCAAATGCAGTGTCCTCTGGTAATAATAACGTAAAAATGAACAAAAAAAAATCCATCAAACTTCTCCATCCAATAGAGAGTTTAGGCGGATAGGGCAACTCAGCACTACTATCCAATCTTTAAACCCAAATAGTTAGTGGCCTTTGATGTATTTTAATGGAGTAATATCATCTTTATTAGGATAACTCACCATACAAATCCTCGTTTTCTCCTTCATATACAGACTTACCCACACACATACCGGTTCTTAGTACTCCCTGGTTGATATGGCTCTTTAAGCATATTAACATACACATATAAGCAAATATATATACATTCTGATATGCACCCCATATATATATATCCACCTGCCCATAGACATGATAAGGAAGAGATAGATCAATTTAACCTCGGTATTAGTAGTATCAACAAGAGGAAACCAGTTTGCGTGTGGATAATTTATTATTATTATTAATATAATTGGTAGCTTCGATGTTCTGCAAAACCTAAACCAAACTAACACGTACTCGAAACTTAACTCACCAGAGAACTATACTATACTTCCAAGAAGAAACACGCCGAAGAACTATGTGGAAACATATGACGTCTCCACGAGATCACTAAAACTAACAAAGGATCTGAAGCCGACCCAATCATCATAGTATTCGTAGAAGAGATGACGATCTATAGAATCCCTATTTATCTCCTGCCACAAAGGCCTATAGCACCTATGCGTCATGGGAAAATGACTAATGAAGACCCTCTCATCCTCCACGAACTCGGTTGGTATATGAAAAAAAGAAAGTCGTATTTCTATTCCTCAATCCCCTACCCCGTACTACACTTCAGTCCACTACACGTACCGGAGCGCATTGACCCGAGAGGCAAATTGAGGTTGTCGTCGATCGACCACCGCGTCGATATGCAGCATTGCCCCGCTCCACTCAAGAGCCGAAGGGAGGTGGATTCTTGCTGTGGGATCGCGACGGTGCTACAAATTTTAACCCTGCATATCTAGGTATGGGTGTTATCATATCCCTTTATTTCTGAATTGACTGAGGTCCGATACAACGATTGCATTTTCGCTTTGTTCTCCATGACTATCTCCGACCATTTAGTTGGAGGTACCTACTAATTATGTATTTTTATTTCGATTACATTGAGAAGAAAACTAGCCCTGCACTTCCTTAAGTATCTTAGATTAGAAAGATTCGTTAACCACAAATATCCGTGCAAACACCGAATAGTTTATAAATATCGATATCTGTAGATGTAAGAAGATAACTAGAGCTGTAAATGACCTTGTCTCTACCTTGCTCTCGTATTCTATATAGTGTAGGTACGAAGAATCTAACATGTTGTCGGGTTGTCTAAGGTGAAAACGACAACCCCTGTCTCATAACCCACCCTTTCCAAAGAAGATCAACTACCTCTTTGAATCATGGCTCCCTGTAGACAGACTAATAATATTCTTAAGAAGCCCCTTAACATGAATGTAGGTCAAGCCTGACCTACATCACTACACCTCTAAACTATAATAAACCATCTAAGAAATCTCCAACCGTACATGTGAAAGAGAGAGAGAGAGAGAGAGAGAGAGAGAGAGAGAGAGAGAGAGAGAGAGAGAGAGAGAGAGTTCTGTCCAACCCCCATCGGACCTAAACTAAACTATGCCATCATAAATAAACCCCTATTACTCATAAAAGCTGAAAAAAAAGAAAATCTGCAATATTCATCTAAATAAGTGAAGACCGCAAAAAAATTTTCAATCAAAAAGTATACAAAAATTTATTGCATAGGTTCTTAAATCAACAGGGTAATTCCCTAAATACTTATACACTAATTTAATATACGTAAGTCAATACTTAAAATTTTTTTTTAATCGACCGATAATTCAAAAGTTTATTAAATTGAATTTCAAAAGGAAAATTTATCGATTAGTTGGTCGTTATACAAGAATCAATCTGGTTTTAATCGTACCTCGATACAAAATTACAAATGTATATGTTTTGTAGCTTTCAAAAAATATAAACGCTCGATAGACTATGTCTATACGACCGGGAATCGAATGTTTTACTTCGATATTCGTTTAATTATCAAATTCTTAAAATGTTTAAAGAGGTTAATATATATATTGCTAAGTTGTACGCCAACACGATACTAATCACGAGAATGAAACCATCAAATCTGCCGAGGTGGCTTATTAACGCTCTTAAGTGTTTTAATTACTCATGTTAAACGTATTACAAACCGAGTATACCGATCTACCGCCAAATCTAATTGGATTTTCAAAGGAATACAATACGAGCCATTCAGGTAAATACAAGGCCGTCTTTACCCTTTTGGGGGCCCTGGGCACTTTTTGAAAATGGGGCCCCTGTATGATCATATGAAAATGTTATATTGTGCAGTAAAAATATACAGAAAAAATCACATAACTTTGAATTAATATTTATTCTTTTAATTTTTTAAATAAACAATATTTATTATTAAATTGTTTATGCCATTTCGTTTGTTGTTGTTTTGCAGCGCAGCACGTTCATGAAGTTGGAGTAGAGTTGACTTGTTGTTGACTGCAACTTCAAATTGTAAGTGCAACGTACTACTGCTGCAGCTACAGAATAGTGTAGCTAAGACAGTTAGAAAATGTCATGGAAGTAAAACAAAAGAAACTTAAGCCTGCCATATGGTCATTATATTTAACTTACCGACCAGCAAGTAAATTCGAATATTATGTTAATGCATCAAATTCTCTTTTGTATTTGCCACATACGTGCCTTGCACCGGGGTTAGATGTTGGTGTACAGTAATTTGTATCTGAAAGCATTTTTATTTTTAAAAAATCTATGTGCTTTTTTGATCAAAGTCTTCAAATCACACACATTGAAAACTAGGGGTCAGTTGTTGTTGAAATTAGCAAATAAAAGTCAATCAGAATTGCTTTCAATCGCACAATGTGTTATGCATATACAGGTTGATTCACGCATGTTGTGTAGCGTGTAGGTTAGGTTGAGACAAGAAAAAGAATCGTATGGGAGATGGGTCTATTCCCTTCCGTTTAGCCGGGAGGGGCAATTTTCTAAAAACATGACTTAAATTTGAAAAAAAATATTAAAAAATAACGGTAACTCCTACAATGCCACGCTATACCTTTTTGTTAAGCCAAAAACTTATTATTTTAATTGTAATTTTAAACGAAGTTATTCTATTGAACCGTTTTCAAAATATTAATTTTCAAACTCTAAATTTTGAAATAAAAAATTTAAAAAAATAATTTTAAAATTTTAACTATGAATGAACGTTTACTAAATCAATTTTTATAAAAATTCTTTTCAAAATAAAAATGCCAATAATTGAAATTCAATACGTTTATTTTGTGTGGTCTTCTTTGTCACTAAAAACGAAAATTTTGGTGTCAACAAGAAAACAAATGTCAAAATAAACAAAGCCCACAATCAGTGATATTCAAAATGTGTGTGTGTTTTTTTGTTTCTGTCAGAAAGCAATCTGCAATGCCACTCAGTTAGTTATCCACAGCGGAGCATTGTTTATAAGTGCTTCATATTTCTGTTTTAATTTGAATATAATTTCGTAGGCAATGCGATTTAAAATGTTCAGCAAAGGTTGTTGTTCAACAAAGAAAGTACGAATTCTGATCATTCTTTATGCATCTAAAATTGTATCGAAATATTTTTTTTATTGATAGAGGTTAATTGATATTTCAGCAATTTGGGGGCCCCTGGTGATTGTGGGGCCCTGGGCCCGGGCCCAGTGGGCCCAGTGGTAAAGACTGGTCTGGGTAAATAGCTTAAAATTCAACAGTAGGACAGGTGCGGAATATTATACCGACACTTCCGTTGACCTAAACCTCAACAAACACAAAAACAACAATGAGTACAGGTAAGTGTCTTATTACTATTCTAACAAAGAGGATCTTGACAATGAAATTCCTAAATAGGATTGTACAAGAAGTAAATGGGATACCTGTTACAACAAAGGCAGTAATTAACGCCTTAGCACGTGAAGTCAATTAACGAAAACGAGCGAAGAACTGGCGGCAAAAATAAGAAGAATCAGGTAATAAAACCTATATGGGGTGTATGGTAACCGGCAGGCAGGGCTAACCATAAGTAACGTCTTGAAATATGGACTGTTGGTACCAATATGGAAGACCAAACAAATATATCCATGCTAAGAAGATAAATATTACAATAATAATAACCAAATGGCAATCTTGTAAGGAAGATACTTCAATGTGAGTGTACCCAGTGGGTGGAGTGAATTGAAATCAATTCGAAAACGATTTAAAGGAAGGATAAACAATTTTAACTTAAGTTGGAACCTCAAGGTTCCATTGGAGTACCAGGAAATGTGGTAATGATATATCTTATATAGTAGAGTGACTATAAAGGATCGACTAATGTACAGGCCAATATCAGGGAGGGTAGCTCAAAATAAAGATTGGAAATAAATGCATATACAGTTCGCATATGTTATCAAAATGCAATATAGTTAAATTTATTTTAAAGTTAAATCAATAATATTATTAAATCTTAAATGCCTAGTCTAAGAAGTGCACTGCTCCAATCTAATAACTTTGATGTCAACTGTTTGTCTATATATATTAAATTTTATTTTGTGTATTTTGTAGATTGTTATATTTTCAAATTGGGAGGATGTAATTTACCTGCTATGCAACGTGGTAGGGAATCTATATCCCTGACAGTATTTTCAACTATTGGCGTGATGAATCTCAACGATTCAATGGTTGGTTGCCAATTAAAAACATGGACAAACCAAAGGAAAGTAAACACAAACTCACATAACATCACTATATTCAAGGACGAAGACTATTATTAGATAGTTTCCAGTGTTATGAATTCACGAATTTCAGCGATGTATTCAAAAATTTAGTAAAAGTTGTGATTTTTAAGCGTAGCAAGGCTTTATACGACAACTCGTTATTTATGCTTTATGTTCAAACCGAAATTTAAAATGATATTATAACTATTCTCGTTATATGTTGTCGTTATAATAACCAACAATTAAAAGAAAAGATTTCACTATTATATTCTTTTGTATGTTTCAAACTGTTTCTAATTTTGCGTTGTTTCGTGGAATACTAATGCACATTATATATATCTATTCACTTGTAAATGTCTAGAATTTTTATTATTAAAAAAAATTAGAAAAAAAGATCTTTAATAAAGTGCCGAAATAAAACACAACCAATTTTTTCAAACGTTATAATAATTTTAATTTCTAAGTCAGAAGATCAAAACTACAATCAATATAGTACAATAATTACATTAATTTTCATTTTTATAAGAGAATGTGGATTGTAATTTATAAACATGTTGTCGCAAAATGATCCGTAGTTACATAGTTGCGTAGTTGTATACTCGCGTAGTTTCAATTGTAATCCTTGTACTTTCGTACATTCTCCCACCTCTCAATAAGCATTTTGATTGCCGCCTTATTAGATAATGTTGATTTTATGCGTATTGGATGCAGCCATCAATTTCGAGACTCTAATTCGAATTCCCCTTTCAGTTTCAATGTTTATTTGACGTTTAACATGAAAAGAGAGAAAGGATTAAAATTCGAAAGATAAAAAACAAAACAAACAAATGACAGAAAGAGTAAAAAACAACTACATAATAACTATTAGATGAATGAAGAGGTTCCTTCTTCTTTTATTCATGGTATAAATGTAGCAGCAATATTCCGTTTTAAATTAAAATTTCCATTTCATCTCCGTTATCTGGTGGCTGTAGACTGTTCGTAATTTCTTGTTTGTTTTTCTTTTATGCGATTTTTGTTTTCATTTTAATTTCGTTGATTAAGTACATACGTGTTAAATGTGAATAATTAAATCTTGAAATTATATTACGTGCATAAGTGTTTTCGTTAATAATATTATTTTACTCCAGATTCAATAAGAGGGATAATATTTATGTTCCTATGGAGATCGGAGTAGAGCACGCGCACCTTGTTTTGTGTTTTAAATTTATTAACTTTTGGTTACAATTATTAAATGGTGTGTAATTATTTAAGTAAGTGTTTATTTCGTATTTGAATATCATTAGTACGATGCATATCTGTTGTTTGTTCTTAAGTGCATCTTTATGTACATACAATTCGGAGTCAACCGGCGAGGTTGCGGCGAGCGCGGGCGTGTTGAATTTCTTTTCGCGATCAAATGTGTGCATTCGTGTGTGCGATTGAGTGGTTTTATGTTTTAGATGAAAAAAATAATTTTATATTTCAGTTTTCTTTTAAATAATTATTTTGGATTGTGAGTACATAGCATGTTGGTATTATGTACATATAAGTATATAAGGCAATGAAAAAATTCAGTTTTCCAATGGCCTATACATTCGTTTTGCGAAGTTTGTTTACATATTTTACGAGCACGTATTCGATTTCGTTTTAATGAAAATAATTAATATTCGATTCAAGTTTTCAAATTATTGAATCGAGGAAAAAAAATTAATTAATTATTCATGTGTTTGGGTTAATTATTATATCCAGTGTTGAATATTTATTTGAGTGTGTCCTCGAAAAAAAAAGAGTTATGTGAAGATAAATTCATAAATGTTGTTTGAGTTATCCTCGTAAATAATTTTTTTTTGTGTGTGGTGTTTAAATTTAGAGAATTATGTTTAATGTAATTCGTTCTGTATATTAGACATGATATGTTTATGGTGAGTTTTATTTAATTCAATTTTATAACTTTTAAAAATAAATATTGCATCAATTACAAGGTGGTTTTGCCGACGGGTTGACATTTGAACAACATATGTTTGAAATGTTGACAAGTTTGTGGATCTTAATTTTGACCATTTTTTTTTTTTTTTTTTTTTTTTTTTGTGCTAAGCTAAAAGCAAAATGCTTTGTATTAAGTATTTATTAGTTTATAATAAATGAATTGAATTAATTTTTATCTGATAGATCCATAACAAAATGGCAATAAATAAAACTATTTGATGCAAACGTAATTGAAGTGCAAGGTGTCTTGTTTTTAAATTTGTTGATGTGATCTTTGTTGTAATTGTGCTTGCATGTTTGGCACAGTACAAGTTGACGTATTTATTGTTAAGTTCTGCAAGTTTGTTGGTGTACAAAACGGCATTAGAGACAAAATTTATATTATGAAGGTATATTTTTTTTTGTAAAATTGATAAAAAATAAATAAAGAAACTATGAATGATTGTGACCTTTTAATTCGTAGAATTGATTTCTGGTCAGATTCCTTTTAATATTTAAATAATTGTGCTTTCTGCAGACGAAGTGTTTATAGGTAAAGGACATATTTTCGTTATTGGTCGTTTTAGATGTCCAGATTTTGTTTTTACAGTGACGACGCTTATCAATCCATCCGTACCTGCATGCGTTTGCTCTATCCTCGCTAGATTCCAATATGAAGGTGGAAGCCATTCATCCTTTCTTAGAGACTATCTGAAAGACGACATAAGGGTCTCGAATTCAGACAAGCTTCTATTTGAGCTAGAAGCGTCGCGAGCTTCTCAAAGGTAAGTTTCTCAGTTCCGACAGTTCGCTTCATATGGTACTTGACTGATTTCACCCCAGCTTCCCACAATCCTGCAAAATGCGGAGAAGCAGGGGGAATAAAACGCCATTCCGTACCTTGGTTTGCTAGGTTTTCTGTGACTTCTTTCCAATCATGTTGTGCATCCTTCAACATCCTATCAAGTTCTGAACTTGCACCGACGAAATTTGTTCCGCATTCGCTATGGATCTGCTTACATATCCCTCTCCTGGCAGTAAATCGTCTGAATGCTGCCAAAAATGCTTGTGTCGTTAGATCAGACACCACTTCCAAATGTATCGCTTTCGTTGCCAAGCAAATAAAAATTGCGAAGTAGCCCTTCAGGATTTTGCCACCGCGTGCCTTGCATGTTCTAATTTCGATTCGTCCCGCATAATCAACACCGGTGTGACTAAACGGCCTAGCCATACGCACCCTGGCAGCGGTCAAATTTCCCATTAATTGCTGCATTTCTTTTGTCTTTTGCCGATAGCAAGATGTGCACCTGTGCAGTTCATACTGAATGCTACTTCTGATTTGGCCAATCAAATACCGTTGTCGTAAGTAGCTTATCATTTGTTGGATCCCACCATGTAGGGTATTTTTATGGGCAGCTCTTATAACCAACCTGGTAAATGTGTGGTTGTTCTGAAGTAACATCGGGTGTTGCACGTCATAAGAGAGGAGGGAGTTCTCTAAACGTCCACCCACTCTTAAGACTCCATTGGCGTCGATGAACGCGTTTAACGCGCGTACGCCTTTGGAAATCTTACAGTTTCGTTTAATTAGGTCGATATCCTTCTGGAACATCTCCTTCTGTGCTGCCTTGATGGCGAAAAAATGGGCTGTATATAATTCTTTAGGGCTTAGTAGACCTGCTACCCTATATTCTATTTTGAGTTGGCGGTTTAATAAAAACCGACTACACCACGCGATGACACGAAGTAGCCGGAGAAGGTTCGAGTACTTAATAATCAACTTAATAGCGATATCGTTTTCGACTATCTGTGCGCTATGGGACTTCACTGCACGCCATTCTTCTTCCGTAGTAGGGTCTATGGATTGACTCGGGGCATCGGAATTCCATTGAAACCTCAGGAACTCTGGACCGGTCCACCACTCTTCTAATGTCTCCATCGATGATGGGAGTACACACCTGGATGCTAGATCGGCTGAATTATGAAGCGTCCCAACATGTCAACAGCAATCGATCCCTACTAAGCGCTGGATTTCCGACACACGATTGGAAACAAAGGTCGTCCAATTCGCGGGAATAGTTTTTATCCAGGCTAATGCTATGGTGCTATCACACCAAGCATACATCATAACATTCGGGATTGCCATAACCTCCAATGTGTAGTGTAGCAACTGAGCTAACACTACTGCACCACAAAGCTCAAGATGAGGAAGAGTTATCGTCCTTTTACTTGGTGCTACTTTTATTTTTGCTAGGAGCAGATTAAGGTGGATTTTGTCATCGCTATCCAGTACACCAACGTAGACTGCTGCGCCATAAGCTATCGTAGATGCGTCGCAAAAACCGTGTATTTCAATCGACTTATTCGTTTTGCTCATATGATTTCACCGTGGTATATGAACACACTCGATTTTAGGAAGTTCTCGATGAAAAGCTTCCCATTCCTTTTTTATTAATTGTGGAACTGGTTCATCCCAATCGCAACCAAGTTTCCATAGCCACTGCATCAAAATTTATGCCGTGAAGATGCATGGCGAAATTCAGCCGAGTGGGTCAAACAGCTTGGTTATAATGGATAAAATGGACCTTTTTGTCGTTGCTTCAGTAGAAGGCTGCAAATTCATGAACGAAAAATAATCATCCATAGGAAACCATTTGATTCTGAGAGTCTTGACATGGTTGGACAAGTTAAACTGCAGTTCAAAATCAAGCACTCGATCTTGAACTGGCATAACCTGGACGAGTTCCCGCTGATTGCTTGTCCATTTTTGCAATTTAAAACCCGCTGACGCCAAAAGCTGACTGGCTTCATGGCGTTTCTTTCGAGCTTCCTCGATGGAGTCCGCACCACTTATCAGATCGTCCACGTACATGTCTTCACGGACCACCTTTGCTCCCTCCGAAAAGTTGATATCTTCGTCATCAGCTACTCGTTTCAGGATTTTTATGGCCAGGTACGGTGCACTCGCTGTGCCAAATGTGACGGTGTTCATCTTGAAGATTTTCATCGGCGATGTTTTCTGTTCTCTCCACATGACGAGTTGATGGTATCGGTCTGGGAACCTAACCAAAATTTTCCGGTACATCTTCTCGATGTCGGCTGTGAATGTGACTCGGTGAGCCTGCCATCTTAGAACGAGATCGATGATACTTGTCTGCAATTTTGGACCCACCAGAAGACAGTCATTGAGGGATTTCCCATTAGAAGTCTTTGCTGCTGCGTCGAAGACAACTCTTAGCTTCGTAGTGGAGCTAGCTTCTTTAAACACAGCGTGGTGTGGCAAAAAAAAGTGGAATGGAGTAGCCAAAACCACGTCATCCACACTCACTTTCTCCATGTGATGGAGGGTTCCATACTTCTGGATACATTTAGTGTAGTCCGTGCGAAGCTTTGGATCGGCATCGAGCCTCTTCTCCAGATGGAGAAATCGTCGGAAGGCGCTTTGTCTGCTGGTTCCCATCGCAAGAAGACATTCATCCTTGAACGGCAGCTTCACTTCATAACGCCTGTCAGGAAGGCACCTTGTATGCGTTGCAAAGTGTGCCTCGCAAGCGATGTTCTCCTTGGTTTCTTGTGTTTGGAACGGCATTTCTTCCATCTCCCAAAACCTCTGCAGCTGCGGACTCAAGTCCATAGTCTGAACGAAGCTGCATACTTGCCGGGGAATTTCCGCTGGAATTTTCCCTAACACAATCCACCCTAGTTGCGTCTTCTGTGCAATCGGTGCGATGCCATCTTCTGCTCTTCGTATCTCAGAAGGAAAATATAGGCACAAACGTCACTTCCAATTAACAAATCAATATGTGCAGGCTCGTAGAGATTGGGATCTGCTAACGAGAGTCCATCGAGATGATGCCATTTGTGAGGTATCATTTGTTGGGTCGGGAGATGCCCAGTCAGCAACTTGAAAACCTGCGCCTGAACGGCAGTCTCAAACGTCGAATAGCGGGATGCAAAACGTACTTCGACGGAATTTTGCGTTATGCCACTGCTGACCAACCCCAGCCCAGATACCTCGATAAAGGTACGTCACTTTTTTAGCTTCAACAGTTGTGCGGCAGCTTCGGTGATGAACGACGTTTCTGATCCTGTGTCGATCAGAGCTGGAAGATGGTGTAGCATACCATCTGTTGCTCGAGCCTTTACAACTGCTGTCGCTTAAAGCACCTGGTGTGAAAGTTAACGATTCCCATGCGACGTGAGGTAATTAAAGGTATGTCCACTTGTTGACGATTGTTGTTGTTGTAGTGGTTGAAACTCAGTCGCGTTTGGGTCCACGGACGCCTGGAATACGTTGGTATTACCTGATCTCGGATGAGATGTTGCCTTTGGTAAAGGTGGTTGAATAGATTGTTGTTGTGTGTATTGTTGTTGTGCGTGCTGTTGTTGTGTGTGTGTGTTATTGTATCTGTTGAAGGTTTGTTAAGTGTTAACATGCAATAATGAATGGTGTCGTTGCTGGCAAAAGAAGCAGCAGCTGGGGCTAAGGCATTCGTACACAAAGTGCCCATAACTGAGGCAATTCTCGCAAACCTTGAGTCTGCGAGTAGCCTCCTTAAGTCCTATGTGGTCCATGTTCTGGAATCGCTGGCACTTTCTTAGCGTGTGCTTCCCTTGATTGCATAATTTGCATGCTAAACCCTCATCAGGAGTCTAGGAGTCAATTTGTTGGTGGTTTTCACTGACGATTGGGAGTGGAAAACCTTCGGATTCGAGGTGTTGAAACGTGGCCGTGTGATAATGAATGACTCAGTTTTACCTCGGGACGATGTATTTTGATCCTGCTGATCTACAACCTCGAGAGTCCGGAAGCGCAACTCCAAAAAATCGGTAAACTCACTAAATTTGGGTAAATCCTTTTTGTTACCCAACTTTTCTTCCCACAGTTTCTGACTCGCAATAGGAAGTTTTTGATATATGAACCAAATAAACACCGTATCCCAAGTATCTACTGGAACTTTCATGTTTTGGCGTGCATAAAGACACCCTTTTGTCTTATAAAGAAGATCCATAAGACCCGACGATGTCTCTTTAGCCAAGGAAGGCTGACCAGACAGAGCTTGCATTTGGATGTGCACCAGAATGCGTTTGTGATCATACCTCTCCTTCAAAAGATCCCACGCCTTGTAATAACTAGCAGCCTCTACAGAAAGATTCTGCAAAAATCGTTCAGCGACGCCAACCCAATAAGATTGAAGATAATGAAGCTTATCCATATCTCCAAGACTCTTATTATCATGGACAAGGACCTGGAAACGGTCATAAAAGGCTCGCCAGTTGGTGTATGAACCGTCGAACTTTGGCAAATCAATGCGCGGAAGTCGAATCTCTAATTGAGTTGATGATGGAGCAATGGATTTTGATATGGCCGCAGTATTTGTCCCCGAAGATGATGACATCGAAGCCTTATCCATTGCCATCGGCCATTTTATTAAAATGTTATTAAATTTTTGTTTTTTATAGGTTTACTAGCTGTCCCGGCAGACGTTGTTCTGCCCTTCCGAGCAGATAGCGCTGTGATATTAACGATGATAGATATAAATATTTTGAATATTAAGCGATAAGTTTGACTTCTTAATTATACATACATATTTATAAAGTCAAATTAGTTTGTCTAAAATATGAGAACCTCAATGTTTTTTTTTTTAATTTAATAAACTGAGAAAAGTACGTATAAGCCCGAGTGTATTACATTAACAAAAATTCAATAGAATTCGTGTTGAAAACAGCTTGTTAGAAATAGCATCCTTCAAGCATTGAAGTACGTTAAACCTATCGTACACAATAAGATTTTTTAAAACTTTATACCACTTTTTACTTTTAGCTCATTTCACCCTTTAAACAGCTAAGTCGTGCAAAAAATATAATAATAATATTAGAATGAAAATACACTCGTTTTAAATACTGTAACACAATACTTTATAGTACTACTTATATTAAGTGGTAACACTTAACTATATATATATATACTTAGTTTGTGAACTATGTTAGTCGTACGTTATATACTATAATAAAGTCAGTTGATAATCATCCGTCGTTGACTTCTCATTACATGGTGTCAGAAGTGCGTGTTTTAATTAAATAGAAATTAACTTGCAAAAATGACGAGAACTGGTGAATCCGCTACACCTACTAATTCATCTGCTATTTTTTTACCAAATTACGAATCCGCAATGAATATCAAACCCCCAAAACCATTGGAAGTGAACAGTAAAAATGTCGCTCTAGCGTGGAAAAAATGGTTGCAGCAATATAAATGGTTTGAAACCGCGTCTCAGTTAAATAAAAAATCTGATGAAATACAAGTTGTTACTTTTATGTCTGTGCTGGGTTCTGATGCGGTGGACATATATAATTCATTTTCACTTAATGCAGCAGAAAGCAAAAATTTGGCTTTAGTAACTTCTAAATTTGAAGAACATTTTGCCCCAAAAATAAGTATAACCTTTGAGCGATACGTTTTTAATAGAATGACTCAAACCGATGACTTTTTTACGCGAATCAAAAATCAGGCAAAAAAATGTGAGTTCGGTACATTATTAGATAGCTTAATACGTGACAAAATCGTGGTCAGTATCCATAGTGACGCATTAAGAGAAAAATTATTGGAAAAAGCGGAGGTATCACTCGATGATACAGTTAAAATTTGCAGAGCCAGCGAGGTAGCGGCGAGTCAACTCAAAGAAATACATAGACAAGAAGAAGCAGTAAATGCAGTTACTAAGTACAGAAGAAAAGGAGAGAAAACAAGAAAGCCGAAAAATAATAATCAAAACGAAGGGAATGAGTTCTACTGTAGAAGGTGTGGAACTACTCACACACGAAAAAGCTGTCCAGCTTTCAACAAAATATGTAAAAAATGTGGAAAAAAGGGACATTTAGCTACAGTCTGTAAAACAAAGACAAAAAAAACGTGACAGAAAAGTGCATGCAATTACAAACGACACAACAAGCGATAGTGAAGAGAGTGATGACAATAGTTTACTTGTGCTTTCGATTGACACAAACAAAGATGACAATAATAATTTTATGGAAGAGATAACCATAGAAAACAAAAAAAATAATGTGAAACTAGATACCGGTGCCCAGTGCAACGTCTTGCCAAAAAAATTATCGATAAGCTTAATAATGTCATTTTAAATAAATCGAGCACAGAAAAGTTGGTTTCATTCTCAAATGATAAAATCAGTGTTCTAGGTGAAGTATCATTATGTTGTGCAGTGCGGAAAAAGAAATACATGTTGTTATTTAAAGTGGTTGATAAAGCCGTATTTCCAATCTTGGGCAAAAACGCATGTGAAAAATTAAAGTTGATACTGCGCGTAGAAGAACTTAAAATTGACGAAAATATGTTCGAAGGCTTAGGTTGTATTAAAAAATTTGTTTATGACATTGATTTGATTGAAAATCCAGTGTTTGAAAATTATGCTCCGCGAAAAATACCGCACGCTTTACAAAACGATGTCAAAACATAAGCAAGAGCTACAGTACGTTTGCAACGAACTGTTGGATACCCTATTCCCCATATTTTTGTATGTGCATGCGTCTGCCTCCCGCAAACAGCCGATGTTTCAGAAACAAAATTCTTCTTTAGCAGACAGAAAAAAATTCAATAACATTAATTTTATGCGGTGTGATGTTTAATTAGTGCTGGCGCAATAAAAAAAGGAGTGCGCCACGCCCAAAGTTAAAACGTTTTATTGCCAAGGCAATTGTTATGAGCTCAGTGACATTAAATTTTATTCTTGCAGATCGATTTGAACAAATCAAGACAAAACTTAAATTTTTAAAAATTAGATTTGGAATGGAAATAGCGATTATGGGTGTTTTTAACAATTATTGGACCACACTCTGCTACGTAACCAAGGAATATAAATCCAAGTGTTCATCTGTTTACTTCAAAACTGCGACCGATAGGTAAAAAACGTTAAAAAAATTAATGCATTATACGACTTTTGACGGAAACGCCCCTTAAAAGTGGGCGTGTCTTAAAAATTTGAAGCACTAACTGCACTTTTTTCAGTATTTAGACATATGTGTAAGACTACAGCTGAATCGAGTAGTTTTTAAGCAATCTTACCTGAACAAAGGTATTTTACCAAAATCACGCCTTTAAAAGTGGGCGTATTGAAAAAATTTACAAAAGAAAATGTAGAGATATATTTCTCAAATAACGAACGGAAGGAAAAAGGTTTATATTAAACATTGGAAATGCCTTAAATTCTTAAGGCTACGTTTTTCGTTCTTTCATGGAAAGTAGGCGTAAGCCACGCCCAAAATTCAAAAATTTCTTTTCATACACAAACCTTTTCGTTTCTATTAAGAGACGCAAAATTTTGGTTTGCGGATTAATTATAAATACCGTTTATTTACAAAAACAATTTTTTTATAGTTTCTAATGAAAAGTGGGCGTCAGCCACGCCCAAAATCAATTTTTTTTGATTTCTTACAAAAGATGTTTATGTGCCAGTAAGACCCACAAAATTTAATATTTTTCGCTTTAATATAACAATTGTTATTTTATAAAAACAATATTGATGGTTTTGTATGAAAAATAGGCGTAAGCCACGCCCAAATTGAAATATTTTTATTTGATTGGAAGAAAGTTTACCTAAAGCTTACGTGTGCAAAATTTTAGCGTTATGCTTTTATCGTAACTGCACAAAAAAACATAATTTAAATTTATTAAATTGAGGTTGTTCAACAAAAATTACGATTGTGGGCGTGTTTGTGGGCGGATTTTACCGGTTCAAGAACTTAGCCTTACTCTTGAACCAGAAATTATATATACCAAATTTCAGCTTTCTAGCTCAAAAATTGCGACCTCTAGAGAGTATACATACGGACGGACGGACGGACGGACGGACGGACGGACGGACGGACGGACGGATGGACATGGCTAAATCGACTAGGCTCTTGATTCTGAGTCAGAATATATATACTTTTCTATACCTAACGGTATTATTTCTCTATGTTACAAACTCCACACCAAATACAATATACCCATTCTATGGAATAGGGTATAAAAAGAGATCGATAGAATGATTCAATTGGGCGTCGTAGAAAAAACAGAAGGCGCAACACCAGCAACTTCACCTATGGTAATTGTCCGTAAGAAAGGAAAAATAAGAATTTGCCTTGACCCTACCGATGTAAACAAAAATATATTAAGAAGGTTTCATCCCCTAAAATCCATGGATGAGATTGCGGCCAAGGTACAAAATTCTAAATTTTTCACAATCCTGGATTGTAAACATGGATTTTGGCAGATCAGGGTAACTGACCGAACTAAAGGTTATCTGACTATGGCCACACCATGGGGAAGAGTGTCTTTCTTGCGCGTTCCGTTTGGTCTTGCTTCTGCTCCTGAAATATATCAAAAAATTATGACTGATATGCTCGAAGACTGTCAAAATACGGAAGTGTCAATGGATGATATATTAATTCATGCACCAGATGTCAAAACCCTAAATGACTTTACGAAAAAAGTGCTTAAAAAACTTGAAGAAGCTGGAATAAAGTTGAATAAGCAAAAATGTATATTTGCTACAACGAAAGCTCGATTTTTAGGACACATCATCACATCGGATGGGATAAGAGCAGATCCCGACAAGATTGAATCCATAAACAACCTAAAGCAGCCGTCAAATAAAACCGAACTTCAAAGATTGCTTGGTATGGCAACCTACTTAGGTAAGTTTATTAGTAATTTATCCGAAATTACAGATCCAATGCGCGAACTTCTCAAAAAAGACAAAAAGGCATTGGAGTGCAGAACAAGAAGATTCTTTTAATAAGCTGAAGTCGTCTCTATCAAAAACACCGCTTTTAAAGTATTACGATCCGAATCGTCCCGTGAAGCTCCAAGTAGATGCTAGCCAATCCAGTGTAGGTGCCGTATTGCTACAAGATAACCAACCGGTAGCGTACACATCGAAAGCGTTGACATCGACGCAGAAGTTAGCTCCTCAGATCGAAAAAGAAGCGCTTGCTATTAAATTTGCATGTGAAAAGTTCCATGACCTAATATTCGGAAAATCACTTACCATCGAAAGTGACCATAAGCCTCTGGAAACGATTTTCAAGAAGCCCATACACAACGCACCTACTCGTCTACAAAAAATCATGCTCCAAGTCCTTCAATATCAACCAAAAGTCATTTATTCCAAAGGCAAAGATATACCTGTTGCAGATACTCTCAGCCGTGACTGTCATAATCCAAAAAACACCGAAAAAGATGACGAGCTAGAAGTACACGAAATTTTACAACTAACAGATCTAACAAAAAAACGTCTACAAAAAGCAACAAAAAACGACAAAAATTTACAAAATGTGCTACTATACGTTAATACTGAGTGGCCTGATCGAATCGGCTGCCTTTCGGACGCGATAAAAAACTATTGGACGTTTCGAGAATCACTCAGCAGCAATGAAGAATTACTCCTCAAGAGATCCAAGATCGTAGTTCCAGACGAGATGAAGAAGGAGATGATGCAGAAAGTGCACCAAGGTCATTTTGGTATAGACCGAACACTCAATTGTGCACGTGAACAACTCTTTTGGATCAAGATGACGACCGACCTTACAAAATATGTTGAATCCTGTAGTATTTGCCAAAGCCAACAGCGATCTGAACCGAAAGAGCCAATCATAACTAAGAAGATTCCGGAGTTGCCCTGGGAGATAATTGCGGTAGATTTATTTTACTTTAAAACTAATGAATATCTTCTCGTTGCAGATAGCTATTCCGGTTACTTTGACTTTTTCAAGTTAAAGCAGTCGTCATCTGCAGAAGTCATACTCCAACTCAAAAAATTATTCGCCGTCCATGGTATACCGTTTGTTGTGGAATCGGACAACGGTCCTCAATTTTCTTCGAAAGAATTCCAGGCATTTGCTAAAAACTGGGATTTTACTCATCATACTTCAAGCCCGAGATACCCCAAATCCAACGGTCTTGCGGAGAGGTTCGTCCAAGTAGCAAAGTCGTTACTAAAAAAGTGCCACAAAGACCAGTCTGATGTTTATCTTGCACTACTCACGTACCGAAATACTCCTCGAAGCAAAGATTTGTTATCGCCCAGCCAACGTTTGATGAGCCGAAAAACTAGAACCACAATACCATCCACAAAAGAATCGCTTACACAAAAAAAGTACAAAATGTACACCAGTACCTTAATGAAGCCAGAGCCAGAAGCAAGTTCTATGCTGATAGAGGAAGTAAAAACAAAAAGGCTTTCCATCCTGATGAAAAAGTACGTATTCAACGGTCTAATCGAAACTGGATCTCCGGAACTATTGTTAAACCAGCTGACACACCACGTTCTTATATAGTTAAAACCGGCGATGGATCAACCTACCGCAGAAACAGCAGTCATTTACATTCGACAAAAGCCACCATCGTTCCAGAAAAAGATATCATCATTGATCCAATCGCCGCCGCCGATAACACAACAACACCTGGCCCTTTCAGTAATGAAAAAGATATCATAATCGGTCCAACAGCAACAACTGGCCCTTTCAGTAATACTGAAATAACTACAACACCGACTCCGAAGAACATCTCCGATTCCAAGCCTTATGTCACCAAGTCCGGCAGAACAGTAAAACCAGTTGTTAGATACAACTTATGTAACTAGTATTTTTATTGTGAACTTTTCGTTTTAAGATTTAAATTGAATTTCATCTGAATTATTTTTCTGAAGTTTCGTTTATAGTTTCCTTTTTATTTAAATTTATTTATCCTTGAAATTTTTTGAATATTAATAAAAAAAAAAAAAAAAAAAAAAAATTAAATTAAGTACATAGATACTTTAATATTATCTTAAGATTTCTCGTTACCTCTTTAAAACCAAAACTATAAAAAGGGAGATGTAACACAATACTTTATAGTACTACTTAGATTAAGTGGTAACACTTAACTATATATATATATATATACTTAGTTTGTGAACTATGTTAGTCGTACGTTATATACTATAATAAAGTCAGTTGATAATCATCCGTCGTTGACTTCTCATTACAAATACACCCTCTTTTTATATTTATTTTATTTCTTCTTTTTATTTTACTATCGCAGAGTCTTTTCGTAAACTGCATTTTTTACTTGCGATTATAGGTACTATAAGGCAAGTTATGGATTCGTGCAGAAAAAAAATTTCGAGATAACAATCACACATGACATTACGATGATGGAGAAGTCGAAAAAAGTGGGTCTGGGAATTCCGTCCGTCTGTCTGTCTGTCTGTCTGTCTGTTCGCGCTTCTAGAGCCTGAACGGATGGGCCGATTTGCTTCAAATTTGGTATCTAGGATTGATTTGGCCGTCCCTCGGAAAGTATTTTTACTTGCGATTATAGGTACTATAAGGCATGCATTCGTCGAAAAAAAAAAGTTTTGAGATAACAATCAAACATGACATTACGATGATAGAGAAGACGAAAAAAGATGGTCTAAAAATTCTGTCCGTCTGTATGTCTGTCTGTCTGTCTGTCTGTCTGTCTGTCTGTCTGTCTGTCTGTCTGTCTGTCTGTCTGTCTGTCTGTATGTATAGAGACCTACAGCCCAAACGGGTGGGCCGAATTGCTTCAAACTTGGTATATAGACTTTTTTAGGTATTGTACAGAGGGGAAATTGAAATTTTTTTTTTAGCTTAAAAAATAACGGTACCTGCCATACAACCGTTACGTTAAAGCTTAGTTTTCTCAGAAACGGCTCTAACGATTTCGATTTAAAAAAATCAGTGTTGTTTTTTAGGTACGACCAATAATATGGCTGAAAAAAAAGTTTTAAAAAATGGCTAAGAACGGTACTTTCCATAGGACCGTTTTTTTTTGCTTTCGACTATCTCGAAAACGACTCAACCGATTCTTTCGAAATTTCACACGCATATAGCTGTAGGTAGTTCAATTTATATTGCATACCAATATTATTGAAAAATATTTTTTTGTATTTTTAAAAGCATTTTTTTTAAAAAAATTTAAAAAATTAATATTTTGAAAACTGCTTATTAAATTTTTTTCTAAAAATTTTAAACAAATGTATTTGCTGAATACCTATGAACTGGCCTTTTTTGAATTTTTTTGAAAATTTTTTTCAAAAAGTTTTTTAAAAAAAACTTTTTTTCTCAAAAACCGCTTCACAGATTTTTATAAATTTATTCTCATAAATTCAAATTTATAAAAGAAATAAAATGGCGTATTTTTTTTCAGCTCAAATTAGTTTAAGTATTTATTTAAGAATTTTGAAAAATTTATTTTTATCAAAATCTCAAGCCCCAAGATCACTGTCACACATTAGAGCAAGTTCGTGCGTCTTATATGTTTGGCTTTAATTTTATCACGTGCTAAGAAATTTCGCGCGAACATTACGTCAAAGAGTTAAAGTCTGCAGGATCACTGCTTATTCAAAATTACCGCATCTATAAAATCTCATGGCAGGTACTGTTAGTATTAAGGCTAGAATGCTTATTCCAAAAACCCCTCTGTAGGACGTCATAATAATACTATCTACCAAGTGTGAAGCAAATCGGTCAAGCCATTTAGGCTGTATAGGTAACTATACAGACAGACAGACATACATACGGACAGACAGACAGAATTGTCGGGCCCACTTTTTTTGACTTCTCTATCATCGTAAGGTCATGTTTGATTGTTAGAATTTGTTTGTTTTACGAATGCATAACTTGCCTTATAGTACCTAACCTATAATCGCAAGTAAAAAGAGAAAAACAACCATTGAAACATTGTTGCTTTATTATTAAATGTGCAGGTAACCAAAAGACTCCTTTACCACATTGAAACACCATCATCGCTTGGAGACAAATCAAACCATGCAACATCTATTGGGCAACCAAGAAAACTCTTCCAGTTTCCCACAAACCATGACTCAAAACATAGCGACCAGGCTTCACCATAAGTATTATATGTATGTACACAAAGGACTACATTTTTTTCGAAAATCAAATTTCTTGCATGCTTCACAATAATGCTTTGATGTAGCATTTCTATAAACCGCGCGAAACCATACACAGCTACAAACAAAGCAAACGCAACAACAAATGTTTATGTGTATCAAGTATCGACGCTGTTTTTGACTTCAAAACTAAAAACAAAAATCCAATATTATAAAATTCCAAAAATGACTGATTGATATTTCAAATAAATGATTTTTGAGTTATGCTAAGTGAGCTTTAAGTTTATTTTCACGCACGCACAACACACACATACCGATTTCAACCAAACTTCACCGAATTCGTATAAAGACCAATACCAAAGATGTGTGAAAGTTTGGTTGAAATTGGTAGACGGGTTAAGGCGTGAATCGATGACTAACAAAATAAAGTTTACTTTTTATACCCTATTCCATAGAATGGAATAGAAAAGAAATAATACCGTTAGGTATAGAAAAGTATATATATTCTGACTCAGAATCAAAAGCCTAGTCGATTTAGCCATGTCCGTCCGTCCGTCCGTCCGTCCGTATGTATACTCTCTAGAGATCGCAATTTTTGAGCTAGAAAGCTGAAATTTGGTATATATAATTTTTGGTTCAAGAGTAAGGCGAAGTTCTTGAACCAGCAAAATCCGCCCACAAACACGCCCACAATAGCCATTTTTGTTGAACAACCTCAATTTGGTAAAATTAAATTATGTTTTTTGTACAGTTACGATAAAAGCATAATGCTTAAATTTTGCACACGTAAGCTTTAGGTTAACCTTCTTCCAACTAAATAAGAAAATTTCAGTTTGGGCGTGGCTGACGCCCATTTTTCATACAAAATCATCATTATTGTTTTTATAAAATAACAATTGTTATATTAAAGCGAAAAACATTATACTGTATGTAATATGTGACCTTTTTTGGTGGAATGTATTTTTTGGTGTTTTTTTGGGCTTCAGGTCAAAAATAAAACAAGGTTTTTGTTTGTGTCACTACGTTTCGTCCATGTCTATGGACATCTTCAGGTGAAAAAACTATAAATGTATATTTATTAGCATTGAAAAGTATGAATTACAATAATTTTTGGCATGTTTTACAAAAACAACAATTACTTACAATAATTATCACAAAAAAATAAATTTAAACCATTGTTTCTACAAAACGCAGAAGAAAAACAAAGTTAAACTTAGCACTAAACTGTCAAACTAACAAGTAACAAGAATAAAAAGTTTATAAACATGAATCTAGTTGTTAAATTGTCTCCTCTTCTCCACTAGATGTTTGTATTGGGAGCTAACGTTGTCCGTATCTGTTTTTTTATTCATTGTTTTATTTGTGTGTATTATGTGGAGAGTTTCTATAATGAATCTCTTGCTCTGGTTCTCTTCTCTTTGCAGTACTTTGGTTTCGTCAAAGTTTGGTGTGTGGTTGTGTGAGAGACAATGTGCTGCCAGTGCTGTCTGCTGTGGAGCATTGTTTTTAATGTCCGATTTGTGTCCTGAAAGTCTGTTTTTTAGTTTCTGTTTTGTTGTCCCTATGTAAGTTTGGCTGCATTCTTCGTTAGGGTTTCCTTTACAATTTATTTTGTAAATAAGGTCCGAATGTTCCATTTTGTCCGTTTTTGTTTTAAGTTTAGCATATAGTTGGGAGGCCGTGTTCGTGGATTTCATGGCTAGTTTGTATTTTTCTGTATCAAACAGTTTTGCATGTTTGAATCTGTCCGCTATTTGTTTTATATATGTAAAAGATTTATACTTGAAATTTTGTTGTTGGTGTTCCTGTTCTTCGTGATTCTGTAATTGTTGATGTTGATTATGATGATGGTGATGATGTTCTTGTTGTTGTTGTTGTTGTTGTTGTTGTCTCAATTTCGCATGTGAACTGAATTTTTTTCATGAAAACTGTTAAGAGCGATCAAGATAGTGTCAACGTCAGTTCTTTTTACAATGGCAAAGAGGTCATCCACGTATTTTGTAACTTTTCTGAAAAAATTCAGTTCACATGC